>CM077246.1:4408031-5008031 GCA_039654775.1 Spinibarbus caldwelli | reverse complement strand
ATGAATCCTTGCTGAATAAAAGTATTATTTTCATTTTAAAAAATCTTACTGATCCCAAACCTTTGAATAATTTTAGCCTATATGTAAACAGTACAGTACTTAGATTTTTTTGGTGAACTCTTCCTTTAAGATGTCTGTCGTGATGTCCGTTAATAGGCCAGTTTGACTTGATTCCAGTTATTAGTTTCAACTGGAAGCAGACAGCTGCTGCACATTTTGCCAAATGTTTTTACTATTCATGCTTCCTGTGTTGCAGAGTCTGCTGTGAGATTTGACGGCAAGGGTTATCTGAAATACCTCTATCAAATGGAAGAGGGCAAACAAAACTTCCATCTGTCTCTTCGACTCAAGACGTCTGCCGCAGAAGGCACAGTGATGTCCACCAATGCCTCTGACTGGGGAAAATTAGAGGTACGGCATTTTTCAAACACACTGACAAAAGATTCTTTAACTTCTTCTTTTGTCTTGCACAAAAAGCTTACTCTGAGCGAATTGCTGTAGGTATAAATCTAAAATACAAAGAAAACCCTGCTATCCAGATCACAATAGAACGATCACAGGAAACTTCACTCCACCCCATGACAAATGCAATGTCCAAATGTTTGCAGTAGAAGCTTGGTTTGTTCTCATGAACGACTAACTGCGCATTAAATGCGTTAATATTCAGGAGCACATTCCAAAAGGGAATGAAAGCGCTTGTGATGTGGATTTCATCCCACCCTTTGAGCACATCAGGGATAAATGAACCTGTATTTCTGAAATGAGTGTTATGATGAATTCATAGCTGACTGCTCTCCTTCTTTGACTCAGAGGCGCAGTGAGGGCTCTTTGAGTATTTGTTTATTTAAACGGCCTAATGCAGCTTTGAAGCCTCAGCTAGAGGAAGTCTTTATGCTTCTGCACAAAAGACTGTAAAGTGCATTCATCTTCTATACATTGTGAGGAAGATAAAGAATGCGGAAAGCATGACTTGAAACGCTGACCTCTGCTTCAAAATCATATGACATCTCCCGGAAGACACCTCATTTATGCACCATAATTGAATATTCAATTTAAATGGCTTGCAACATCAAAAGTGCACTCTCCTTTTTTTCAAAGCTTTACCTCTGGGTTTTGAAACTTGGCAAGCTGGATCATTTCATTGTTGCAGAAGGGCTTCAAAAGGAATTGTTAAACATGGTCATCCAAGAAATCTTCAGGGCATTCATCTTCACACGTTGCAAAGCTATACATGACATAATTCATGTCTCTCTGGAGAATTAACATTCTGGCACACCTCAGCAAATTCCTATCAGTCTTTTAATTTGAGAGGAGCGACAGCTCGTGCTTTGGAAACTTGTAAAGTTAGAATCAACTGCTAAGCTAGTACTTTCAGTTTTCTTAACTTTTAAGTAATTACTTTCAAATGGAAATCGAGCCTATTTGAGCAAAGCCACCTGTGACAAGAGAAAGGGAAGAAAAGGTGACATGTCAGTTAAGCAGCTGTAGCATTTATGAATCCTGACAGCTGCAATCTAACATTATTAAGAGAAACAAGATCTGTGGCGGGATAGATACGTTGGAACTGATACCCTTTAATGCAGTGAGGAGTCCGAGCATGGGGGCATTGAGCGCAATAATTAGGTTTTTCTTCTAACCGGACTCACATCAGGAGGTCTGTTACGAAACCTACCTAGACAGCGTTGTAAGGCATCGCAGACACGATCCTGATGCCAAGACTCTTCCGAACAGCAGGCATCTTAGATCCATTATTTGGCCAAATTCTACTGCAAAATTTTAGGCAAGATGGCAGATAGAATTGAGAAATTTAGATTTATTTATAAATGTAAATATATACATAAGTTTAGGGTTTTTTTGTAAGAAATTAATGCTTTTATTCAGCAAGGATGCATTATATCGGTCAAAAGTGACAGAAAAGACATCTATAATGTTACGAAAGATTTCTGTGTCGAACAAATGCTGTTTATGTTGTTTTAACTTTCTAGTCATCAAAGAATGACTGTAAAAATAACTAACTAAATACATATGTTAAGCAGCACAAATGCTTTCAACACTGATAATAAAAATAAATGTTTCTTGAGCAGCAATTCAGCATAGAATGATTTCTGAAGGATCAAGTGACACTGAAGACTGCAGTAATGATGCTGAAAATTCAGCTTTGCATCACAGGAATAAATTACATTTTGAAATATATTCAAATTGTGACCTAATTATTTTAAATTGGAATAATATTTCACAATATTAATGTTTTTACTGTACTTTCGGGTCAAATAAATGCTGCCTTGGAGAATTCTTTATAACACTTAAAAGTCTTACTGACCCCAAACTAGTATAAATACATTCATACAAAATCAATTAAGTCTATCACTACTAAAAACTTAAAGTATCAATAAAAATGTTTATTCTAGTAATTCAATGGTTATCGATACTATTCCTGTTTAAATCACATTCTATTTGTTCATGTGGAGTTACTGCCATCTTGAATAGGATGCTGCCTATGAATCCAGTGGACAATAAAGGAGAGCTTTACAGAGCTTTCATCCGTCATGCATTGAGGGATAATAACAATAATCAAGTGAGGGTTATTAGTCAGGCAGTATGAATGTATATAGGATGATCAGGACATTTTTATTATCCATAAATGGTGTATTTTGCTAAAACGACCAGCGCAATATACATTATCTCACTTAATACACAGCTGCCTGCCAAATACATTTTAAACATTGATGTGAGTCAAAATTATTTTTATTTGGCCACAGAATGCCACAACTGACCAATCAAGAACAAATATTCCGGAGAATGAGTTTAACCACATCAGCAAACAGAATTTTTGCCGTCATATCTAACAGTCATCGTTTCTCAAGAAAAATAACTGCAGGGATTATCACTTTATTTAAGTATACTCTCTACTGCTTGCTAGTCTGTAAATGTTTAGTTGGCTGATGTTTTGTTTCCGATTTACAAGCACAGCGAGATCATGTGCTGTGTGTTTTTTTGATGTGGACTCTGGTGGTACCTGTCAAACTCAGCATTGCCCTCAGATCGAACATTCACCCTCAATGATTTTCTCTCGGGAAAAGTTCCTCTTCCTTTTTTGTGCTCATCTCACCACCACCACCACTACTGCACGCTCAGCTCAGCTCAGCCCAGCACAGCAAAATCAAACAGCAGCTCCATCCAATGAAAGCAAATGAGCAAAACCCATGGGCTGACTGGTATCAGATCAGAGCAAAAGGCTCTGTGCTTCGCTTCTCTCATCGCAAAACTCTCTGAAGATTCTGCCGCAGCAATTAAGAGGCTGGTGTGAAGGAGATGATTGTTAATAATGCATACTCTCAGCATCAGTGTAATACTTTCAAATGTGAAGTGCACACACACGAGCTATGTTTTTTTAATGCACAGAACATGAAGCTAATACATGCATATGTGAGTGATCCATTATTTGTGGGTGGATCGCTGAGGAGGCATAATGTCAGCGTCTGTTTGAATGCTTTGTATCACAAAGTTGTTGGTGCGATTGAAGGAGAACTAACCGCGTTCTCCCATGAGTTCTGTCTTTCACAACTACCTTCAGTGCACACAAAGGGCTTCTTATCTCCCACAGAGCGAGCGCAGGGAGCACAAGCTTCCAACTGTGCAAAAACATAACCCATCTAACCTACCTCAGCAAGAGCTTCACTGGCTCTTCAGCAACCTGGGCACAGTCCGTAAATATGTAACTTTATTCAAGCTGCAGACATCATGCTTAAGCTAATAAGTGTGTACTTTTGTTTTGATGTTTTTTGAATATTTGCCAGACTGAAGGTGTTTTCTGGGTCAATGGCCTTTTCAAAAATACATTCAGTTTGCAATTCATACATGCAGTGGCTTGACTATGTCTCTTTAGTGATGAACATGCATTACATTTTCTACTCTTCTACAAACATAGACTTGGCTTAATTTCTTTTGTCAAATGAAGGCCTTAAATTTGGCCGAAACATCACTGTTTTAAATAAAAGTCAAGTCTATGTTTGTAGAGTGAGAGTTGCCCTTTTCTTTTGAAGTTTTAAGTTCTTTTCGAGTTAAACCTCCTCTACAATTGGTTGAGTATCTGTTTAGTATTTTACAGCTTTGTCAAGATTGTTAATTTTTTAATATAGTTCAACCATAGACTATAAAAATAAATGGACAATGCATCTCCACGTCCTTCCACTATACAAAAGTGAAGCCAAAACATCCCAGAATGACTGCTGTCATCATGCAAAAATGACATGACTTGGAGCCTGATTCTGCACGGTAGTAGTCTAAGCCTCAGACGTCACGCCCACGGACTGTTGACTGAACATCTGATGCATATCGCACACAAAATTGGAAAAACTTCAGGAGCTTCGAAGTCATCACTTGGTTGGTTGAATTATACAGGATTTCCGGGAGATGTGTGTGTCGAGTTCTGTAACGTTCCATCTGGAAACAAAAATGCAATGATGCCAAACCTCCTCATGGAAGAAGAAAGCCATCGCGTTTACAACTGTGACAATGAGTGCTTATCAGGATCAACTAAATGCTGGATTTTCAAAAATGTGAAATATTTAAAGTTCGCAGCATAGAATCTTTAAAATATGTCCAAGAGTTTTACACATCAGTCTGTTATTGTGGGCACATTTCCATGCCCCTAAACATGACGCGGCACAAAACGTGATTGGTTGCTTTACCTGTCAGTCATGTGGCCTCTTGGGCGGACCTTGGCCATTCAAAGCGGCCAAGGTTCCCAGAACTTCTGCAGTCAGTCTAGCATGGTAGTGATTCATTTGAAGCCTGAGTTAGCATGGTACTGATTTAATTGGAGCCTGATTCTGTGCAGTAGTCATTCATTTGGAGTCTGCACAGTAGTGATCATGAGCTGGAGTCGAGGTATCAAAGTCCCGCCAATCACAAGCTCACAATCCCCTGTTGAAAAACCCAGCATATGCTGGTTAGGTATGTTTTGAAGCATTGCTGCTGATTTGACCTTGTTTAAGATAGTCCTTAGCTGGTCATGAGCTGGTTTAAGCTGGTCATGTGCTGGTCCTGGGCTGGTCCTGAGCAGGAGCTAGTTGCTAAGGACCAGCTTAAACCAGCTCATGACCAGCTAAGGACCAGCTTAAACCAATTCAAATCAGCAGTCATGCTTCAAAACATACCTAACCAGCATAAGCTATTTTTTTTCAACAGGGTCATGACACCGTACTCCATTTTTATTATAGCATCAAATAACTAACTAAAAGCAAACTTATTAGGAAAAAAACAAACACTTGAATATACATGAACGTGACAAGAACGAACTAAAATGTTGGAAACCATCTTTGGGAAATATTTATTTAAAGTGTAATTTGATTATTTAGTTTGGCTTAGATCCCATTCGTTTACATGGAGATGGCGGGGTTTAGGACCTACACTGCAGCCAGACAATTTTTTTTAATGGTTACACCACATAATATTTGTATAGTCACTAGATTTAACCTTTTTATTAAGAATATTATAGTTTAAGTTTTTCAAATCCCCATGAAACAGACATGAATACAAAGAGTACATTTCTAACTTAAAAAAAAAAAAAATCCTGTTCTTATCATGAATGCTGTTATTTGTCATTGGCTTGTGTGTGTTTGTTTTTCTAGCTGGTGGACACGGAGCTGTGGCTCAGATATAGATGTGGCAACATGCTCCCTGCCAGTCTGCATGTGGCCAACCACCCTGTGGCTGATGGCCGCTGGCACCGCGTCTCTCTGGAGGTTAATGGCACAACCCTTAGACTCACCATTGATGCCAGCCACTCCAACTCTGTGGTTCTGCCTCAACCCTGCAGGCTCAGTCAGTCCGGTGGGGCCCTGGTGCTGGCCAGCTCCAATCCCAGCACAGATGCAGAGCGCCTGGGCTTCACCGGCTGTTTGGAGAGTGTACAGTTCAACGGAGAGGCAGTGAGAGGAGAGGAGGGGACGACAGGAACTGGCCCGCAGACCGGCAGACTCTTCGGGATCTACCAGTGCTGCTCGGATGTGAAGATCTGTGCCAGTAATCCTTGTGAGAATGGAGGCACTTGTGTTGAAGAGCCCAGTGGAGGTGGGAAAGCAATGTTACTCTAAATTTGCACACACTGTCTTCACTGTTTTACCTACCCGTTCATAAAATTAGATATGCAAATTAGGTCAGCAAATCTGAATGCCATTTGCACAACGCAGTTTCCCATCTTGCTTGTCTACACTATGGGTTTTGATATATGGATGATTATAATGCTACATTATTTAATCAGCATATGATGAACTACTGCTGCCGTGATCACTAGAAAATGTACACAAGCATCTCTGTAAAATTAAATGCATTTTATTGTGTAGAAATAATAGTTTGCAATGAAAATAATAAAAATAGTAATAATAATGAATTGATAACATTTTACAATAAATTTAAATCATTACCATTATTAACATAAGATCATTTGATCATCATTAACATAAGGATGAACAATACAATTGAATTGTTTTTATTAATAGCGGTTAATTTTACAAAAAAAATTGACTTTTGTAACATTTCAAGTTGTATAGATTAATTTATATATATATATATATATATATATATATATATATATATACATATACATATACAATTATTATTATATGCCTGTAATATATATAACTATGCTACTATACATCATTTAATCAGCATATGATGAATTACTGCTGCCATGATCAGTAGAAAATGGACACAAACATTTTTGTAAGATTAAAAATAAATAAATAAATAAAACATTATAAAAATGAATTTATTGGTACCACTTTACAGTAAAGTTTAAATGAACAACAATAAAGTTTAAATTATGCAAATATAAAAATTAACAATTAGTTAACAGTAAACAATAATATATTTACTGTATAAATAAAAAAATAACCAAGATTAATAAATGCTGTAAAATGTTTACTGTTAGTTTAAAAGTGCATTAACTAATGTTAATGAATTGAAGTCATCTGTACCAGAATTTGGTCAAGTTGGAGGTTGGAAGTAGTTAATGAAATTGTGCTAAAGTGGTGCAAAAACCCCTTATATATTCCACCTTTTTTATTTTTATCTGTTTCATGTTATAAGACTGTGAAGTACGGAATTAATTCTTGAATATTAAACAAGGTCCCTTAACAAATTGGTAAGGGACAATAAACAGATGTGCTGGAATGTCTTTGGAGTATCTAAGCCGCACTACACAGATATGGAAATAAAGCCAGGGAGATGATAATCTCTGCTGTATCTCCATTCAAAAGATCTCTCAATACCCCAGTGTCAGTCTACACTTTCATCTCAGCACAGAGAAGTTCCCATGGAAATGTCTTTGTTATCTTGTCCATTACTCTAAGATGCATTTTTTTTTTTCCCATCTGTCCGTCAGAGTTTCGCTGTAGCTGTCCATTGCCGTACTTTGGCTCTCGCTGTGAGAACGGCATCCTGCCAGACGATCCTTGTGCATCCCAGCCATGCGCTAATGGCTTGTGTATGCCAAATAATCAAGGGTACATTTGCAACTGCTCTGCACAAATTGCTGGGAACAGGTGAGACTCACAAAGCGAAGCTCTTGAAATCACACATGCATATGTCCTTGGTGAAGGCATCGAGAAGTCTGATTCATTTGCATGAGAATGAATACTCGCCCACACAGGTTACATGCGTTATGTGCATATGCGATTTGCTGTGCACCTTTGAGTTAACAAATTAAAACGTTATTGATTGTCCTCATTCACATATAACACTAAAGCTTGAGCAAATTATTCATGGAGTGAGAATTTCAATCAATAGATGTCCTTCTGTGTCTCTGTCTCTGTGCGCATCAAAGCATAACACTGTATTGGTCACCAAAGCATCACTGTTTATATGTATATTCTGAGACTGGAAACTTTACAAACACTGTTTACTTATGAAATAATGTTAGATTTTTATGTCAAAAAAGCAAAATGCAACATTTATTTTTTTATAGGTGGAATTATATAGTATTCACAGTCTAGAATGCTGGACATGTCAACCTAAGCAAAATGATAGCTGATAATATTCAGAAAAAAAAAAATAAATAAATAAAATAATCTTTTTTTAATATATATATTACAGTGATTATTTTCATCAGTATTGCAAGGCAAAGGCCAGAAAAGAACATTTTACCATCATGTATAATGCATGTAAAGATGTAAACTAAGACCGTATGTTTACATGAAAGAATATTAATAAAGATTTTTTAACACTATAGTGTTATTACATAAGTAGTAAGTAGTAATATTACTGGAAACTATGTAATATTAATTTAACAAATTATTTTTTATTTAATATGAGTTAATATGCATTTATTTTCTGGAGCAGCTAACACAATGTTTGGGAAAAAAAATACAAATATTAAAAACAATTTAGCCTGCTAAAAATAATAGTCTACTCTACAGAAACTGAATCAATAATCAAATGTGAAAATAAAACACTGCATGGTCTTCCCCGTATTAATTAAATATACACTGATTTATATTAATGTTACTAAAGTTATTCAGTGAAGAGGAGTGAATGATTCTCTAGTTTTCTTGCCCACATTCAAGTGTTGTTAAAAAAAAGAATGCACAAAGCTAGAATAAAACTGTTTGTTTGTGTTTAAAAACTTTTGACATATTGACAAAAATGCTGTCCGTGACTGACAACTTAAAAAAAAAAAAAAAAGGCTGACAGGGAAAGAGTTAACTTTAGCATTCTATAATATCAAATGCGCAAAGATATCAAAGATAAAAATATGGAATGAATTAAAAAAAGAAAATACTGATGTGTAGCTGAGTTGTGTGGAAACACCCAGATGATAGCTTTATAACATATCTGTTTTTATATACATAAAGAAAATGTAAAAGAAATGCAACTAGTACACTGGATGTTTGGAATGAGAAAAATATTCAATTTTGATAAGATGGCATATGCCATTACCATTGAATGGTCTCTGTGACTGAGTGTGAGAATATCTAGATCAGTGTGGCCCACACACACTCTCCTACATTCAGTCAATTGTTCCTTCTCTTTGCAGATGTCAGAATGCATGCACTCCCAATCCATGTCTGGCTGGTTTCGCCTGTTCAATGGCGGGAAACTCAATCCACTGTGAGCGCACCACCTCCCCTCCTTATGTGGAAATCGCAGAGATCTGCGCAGGCATATTGGGGCTTGTCCTCCTTGTCGTGGCTTTTGTGTGTTTCCGAAAACACTACATCAGCCGCAAGAAGCACAAGTCTGGCTGTGTGCAAGATTCCAATGGCTACTTCCCAACGTTGCCCAAAAGCATGATGAAAGAAACCGAGATCAGCTCTCCTGTGGAGATCAGCACCCTGATTGGCTCCGTAGGCAATCTGGACAGTCCTTTCCGTTCCCTCAAACCTCGTGAACAGCGGGAGCTCGGCCCTCAGGTGGGCTCTCGGTCCAGGCCTCAGGGTCCTGTGATTTGCAGTGTGGCCCCCAATTTACCTCCTCCACCCTCGACCAGCTCTGATAACGACTCTATTATGAAAAACAACTGGGAGCACGACTACGAAGGTGAGAACTTGAGTTGTATTTATTATTTTCCCAGCTTCAACAGGCACTTCACTTAATTTGGAATTTAGTCACATCATAAAAGATGAGACCGGTGGAGGACAAATAGCTGCGTGTGCTCCTGCAGGTCAATGGAAAAGCATGTGTGGGTCATATTCAATTACATCTTCTGTTTGCTGCTGCACTGAGCACTTTCTCATGAGCACTTTCTCTTTTTAAAAGCTATGGCTTAAAAACTCTCTAAAACTAAATTCTCAAGCACATCCTTGACACTCAAGCATTTCAAAAACAGCTGAGAATTTGACTACTTTTTGAATTTTGACTTAAAACATGGCTAATTTTTAATAAATTGAAATAGTCAGCAGGGGCCTCATTTATATAATGTTGCGCAAAAACCATCCTAAATTTGATCTTACGATCATCTCTCGAATATGCGTATGTTTGATTCATAGAATGAACGTACGAACAGAATGTGATATGATGTTTCAGATGTGAAATCTATGAATCGCAAATGATCTTGAACTTGTGCGCAATTGAATTTGAGCTATCTGCCTTGTAAACGACTCCTAATTAATGTCATTAACATATAAAATATCACCAATCATCATAATTTAGAACAGCAAGCTGCAAGAACAGCTTACATTTAAAAAAAAAAAACCTGCAATACTCCAACAATAAAAAGTGCGTACGTCTGCTCAGACCCTGACGTGACGCCAGTGTTGGGTAAGTTACTCTAAAAAGGTAATTAATTACTAGTTACTAATTACATCTTCAACAGTGTAATTAGATTACTGTACAAATTACTCTCTCCAAAATGTATTTAATTACTTATTACTAATTACTTTCAAAATCCTATATCAACCTCGACAAGTTAATGGTACAAGAATAGACATGAAATGGTTCTTTTAATTCTTTCAAATAAATAACAGATAACTACATACATTATTCTGGTCACATTTTAGATTAGGGTCCAGTTCTCACTATTAACTAACTATTAACTATGACTTTTGCCTCAGTATACTCCTAATTACTGCTTATTAATACTTAGTAAAGTAGTTGTTAAGTTTAAGAATTGAGTAGGATTAAGAATTTAGAATAAGGTCTTGCAGAATAAGATGTGCTTTTTAAGTAATAATAAACAACCAGTAATATTCATGCTAATAACCAACTAGTTAATAGTGAGAATTGGACACTAAAGTGTTACCAATATTCTTATTAACTCACCAAAGTATTTAAAGTGAGAAGGGTACATAAAAAGCATGCATTTTAAGGTTAGACCTTACATTTAGATGTTAAATCCACTATTGTAATGTATATAAATGTTCTACAGTCTATGCACAGTATTAAAGTTCAATTACATAAGAAGTAACCGTAATTAAATTACAGAAAAAATAAGAGCAATCCCTTACTTTACTTTTTCAAGGGAAAAGAAATTAAATTACAGTAACTAATTACTTAGTAATTAGTTACACCCAACACTGCGTGACACTAAGCACTTTTCCACGTCAAAGACAGTTTTTATAAATATGAGCGCTGGCCTGGATTTAAGCATACGCACACTCTAAGATCAAATCTGTGCGTACGAACGCTTTATAAATGAGGCCCCAGGAGAATGTTTACCTAATGCAAATGTCTTATACACTGTGTCTCTGCTGGTTTTGGCACATCCAATATTGCCTTGATGGAAAGTTTATGAGTGGATCACCATAAACTGTCATAACTGTCATAAACAGTGCAAAACATTCACTTCCCACTCACATAGTAGGAAAACTCTGAGCGACACTCTATTAGTTTCATATATTTGGACATATTGGGTATGTTGTTGGTTTAATAATAAAATTAATGTTACACACCAGTGAGAGGAATTTTCTCCTACTCTTGCCATTAGGGATGCACAATTTATCGGTACCCATATCATTATTGGATGATAGTGGAGATTTTCAGTTTATCAGTATGTCAGTATGTTATCAGATATATTGTTGCATATTTTGTATGTTTAATTGTATTTTATTTTCCCTATTTATAGATTTAACCCTGTTATCTAACTCTCACTTAAAGTAAATCTTTAAAAACAACACAAATCTCATTCTGTACATTTTAAGTTTGTGATTCCTTAATTCACTTGTAGTTTATTATTTTTTTATTTAAAATAATAATAATTTAGATGAGTAAAAATAAACAAGTAAATAATAATAAAAAAATGCCCTACTGTCCAAAAGTTTGGGGTCAATAATATTTTTTGTTTGTTTTTGAAAATAAAAGTATCCTTTGGCAAGGACACTTAAAAATGGACCAAAGTATTAAGCAATGATGATGATAATAATAATAATAATAATAATAATAATAATAAATGTTAATTGAGCACCAAAATGAATTCTGAAGGTCATGTGACACTGAAGACTGGAATAATGACTGCAGAAAATTCAGCTTTGCCATCACAAATAAATTATATTTTAAAATATATTAAAAACTTCTAAATACAAGTTAAAACAAATATTTTAAATAGTAATAATTTTCACAATATTACTGTTTTCACTGCATTTTACATCAAATAAATGCAGCCTTGGTTAACTTCTTTTAAAAACATTAAAAATCTTACCAACCCCAAACTTTCAAACAATAGTGTTTATCAGCCATAACATGAAAGTATAATTTTAATATTGGTGCATCACTACATGTAGAACACCTGTATAGACCAAGTGCAACTGAAGTCATGTGGTACAACTAGTTGACATAGACCTAACTCATCTACTAGTGTCAAAACTAATTTGTGCAACCCCTAGTTGCAAGAAATAAATGATTTCTAATAATAACTCTCATTCACAGTGTATCCAGCTGATCCTGACTACTACGGCCGTCCCACGGGTCAAGAGTTCCCACAGTTTGACATTGTGGAAAGCACCTACTCGACGGCTTCCACAGAGTCGCGCAGGAACTCTCGCTTTGGAGGCTTCCCTTTCCCGCTGGACCGCGCTGACCGCCGCGCTCCATTACCCCCTTGTTACAGCAATCAGAATTTAGATGACTTCTTGGGGCCGGATGGTCTGCCGCTGCCCAGCTCTCAGTGCCCTAATGAGTACACTGCCATAAGCTACTACCCTACCCAGCACACACACAGCCTGGACAATGTCTCCAGCGGCTATAAGAGGCTCAGCATGCGTTTGAGTGTGGCACAGCCTTCTTACGCAGACGGCGACAGCTCCAAGCGGCCTGGATCTACTAGAAGGACGTCTCGCAGTTATGCTGGCTCAGATATGGTGGAGAGTGACTACGGCAGCTGCGAGGAGGTCATGTTCTAAGAGACTGCAGTGGATCAAAGGTCCCGTATGAGTGGGGTTATAGAGGGGAAGCTCATCTCGTACATATAGTATATGAAGCTCAAAGGCTGAAAGCCACAGAAGCACTATCAGTATTAAGTCACTTCCAGTGAAAACAAATACATTTGTGTGAAATGCAACTTTGCCTTTTACGAATCTGTGGAATTATTGCATGACTTTAAAACGTCTATGGTGTGGTTATAAATAATGCTATTAGTGTGTAGAGATAATGCGGCCTCATTTGGTATTGCGAGTCAATCGCACCCCGTCCAGTTTGGTCGGAAAGAGTTTGTTATTTTCAGCACGTTAAATGATTGATTGTAGTGTTGCATGTCATTATCAGATTGGAAACCAGCTGTAGGGCGGATGATTATTACTGTAAAACATAGCTGAGGTGTGTTGTTCTCCGAGCCCATATGTGCTCACCCCGAAATCAGCGTGTAATGAAATTTGAAACGTTTTCAAGCGTTCCATATGGTGTAAACATTTTTAGCGATGGCACATTTCACTACAACGAAAGTATAGAGGTTACATTGATTTGTACATGCGACTGAAGCAGAGGCTGGTTCCCTGCTGTATCAAAAAATTAGTACACAATGTGAAATATAAGATGTATGTTAATGAAATATCATGTATAGGTCCATGGTAAGTTAATGTGTCACTGGTTGTTGGGAAATTTACTTTTTGACTGGTTTGTAAAAGGAATATTTCACCTAAATTTAAAAAAAATTGCTAAATATTTACTCACACTCAGGCCTGTAGTTTTTTTTTTTTTTTAATGGGAATACATTTTTTTAAATTTAGCATTACATCACTTGCTCGCCAAGTGAATGGATGCCGTCCAAATGAGAGCTCAAACACAATAATCACAATAATCCACACCACTCCAGTCCATCAATTAACATCTTGTGAAGTGAATAGCTGCTTGTTTGAAACAAATCCATCATTGAGGCATTTTATGTACAAACTGTTGCTTCTGTCCAAAATATGAGTCCATAATAACACTTTCCTTAAGTGTAAAAGTCCATTTCACGTTGTCCTCACAACAGGACATGGACTTTTTCACATTGGTGAGCAAGTGATCTAATACTAAACAACTTTAAATCTGTTCTGATGAAGAAACAAACTAATTTACATCTTGAATGGCCTGGGGGTGAATACATGTTCAGCAAATTCTCATTTTTGGGTGAACTGTTCCTTTAAGATGTGTCTGAATTGCTGCGCTTGGTGAATCATAATTTGAAATGTGAACTCTGGCTTTATCTTCTCATGCTGCAGACGTTATGCAGTTTTAGAAGTTTTCAGTGATCAAAGGCAATCAAACTTAAGCCATAAAAAATCTCTGTGCAGCTTTTTATGGCTCAATTATGCTTCTTGACAAACTGTCATAATGCTTACTAATCATTAAAATGATCAAAAATACTGCCAAAGTATGAAAAAAACTGAACTGATTGAAGAATCATATATACTGTATGTGTGTGAACATCACAAACAGCTGCATTTTATATTCTAAAGCGCTTCTGTCTTTGAACTGTATTCATAACATTGATGTCATCTTTAGGGTTCAGTGCTTTTTTGTTATGAATAGGGATTTCCAACAGAGTACATTTTATTGGATGCAAAGATGACCTGAATGCGACTGGCTTTGGAGACAAGTTTAGCGGACTGCTGCATGTGTCATCAAATGATATTGCATGTGCTCCCTTCTCTCATTGACTGTAGTCTATAGTGTTTCAAATGACATAGTACAGTGTTGATGTACATATTATTGGCAGCTGTGGCAAGTATTTGTTGTGATCTGCCGTATGTTTGTGCAGTGGGTGGAAAGTGCGAATGTGTATTTTGAAAATTCATTGTGGGATGACTCCCGTTTTAAATAAGTTCCTCTGTGAGAGAATCTGTGTTGTCTTTGCCATTTCCCATGTATGTAAAAAATACTATGAAATATATAAAATAAAATTGTTTAATATACAGAATGTACTGTATTGTATTAATTATAATCTTGTAGACTCAAAAATTCAATAGTAAAAAAAGTTATCAGTCATTTTTTTTAATTCAGCAAGAATGCATTGGTCAAGAGTGACAGTAAAGACATAATGTGTCTTTATAATATAATAATGTTGCTTTTCAAATAAAGGTTGTTCTTTTAAACAAAGTATCAATAAAAAGGTCACAGTTTCCAGAAAATGTTAAGCAGTACAACTGTTTGAGCAGAAAATCAGCATATCAGAATGATTTCTGAAGGATCATGTGACACTGAAGAGTAATTGTCACCACAGGAATAACCAAGTGCTAAGTGCTCTATTTTCACACACTAATTTTGTACTTAATATACAAAAAAATAATCTTTAGTACTTCTTAAGATCATGTAAGTGTACTCAACTGTGCTATTTTGGGACTCCATGAATATGAACTAAAATGTGCTTTAAAGAATTTGTTGAGTCAACTTAAAATAATTTGTTACTATGCTGACTTATTTAAAGTTGACTACATTTTTTTTTTTTGAGTTGACTAAACAAAATTTTAAGTTGCACTAAGTTACAACTTAGATATTTTAAGTTGACTAAACAAAAAAATTTAAGGCAGCGGGGGTAACAAATTATTTTAAGTTGAAACAATTTTTTACAGTGACAGTTACCACTTGTAGTGCACGAGCAAACTAGAGTATGAAAGATTCATTTTAGTTCATATTCATGGTGTCCCAAAATAGCACAGTTGAGTACACTTAGATGATCTTAAGTTTATCTTAAGAAGTACTAAAGATTTTTTTTTTTTATATTAAGTACAACATTAGTGTGTGAAAATAGAGCACTTTAAGTACATTATGGAAGTGCACTTTTTTCTCACCTGGGAATAATTTTATTTTATTTTTTTTAAATATTCAAATACATAGCAATTATGTTAAATTGTAATATCTCACAGTTCTACTGTTTTTACTGTATTTTTGTCAAATAAATGCAGCAATGGTCAGCGAGAGACTTTAAAAACTTTTAAAAATCTTACTGTATACAATATATATAAATGTGCTTAATGTGGTAACATCTTAATTATTTTCTTCAAGCCAAAGTATTTGTCTTAATGCTTCTAACAGTTGTTTCCATTCCAGACGTCTCTGAATGAATTAAGCAATGGATGAGGGAGACTCATTAGCTTTCAGATGCAGAATAAAAGTGATTAGAATAATGGAAGAACATAAGCGATCGAGGTCGTGAATCAGAGCGGCAACACTCAGAGGAGCACTGACTCAGCTCGCCGGGGGCTTCGTCACAATTACTGTAACTCAGCTATTCCCCAAGATTTATGGACGAGTGAAAGTGGAGCAGTCCCATAATGTATACATCCCCTGTCCTGAAGCACAGGAATCTCAAATAGCCCCACAGCTGAGGACCCTTGAGGCTTTCAGATATAAGTGTCAACTCATAACAGTACTGAGTGCCGTAACTCATCTTGAACTCATACACGTCATCTGAAGCGTAGGATGTAATTGTTTAGAATGTCGTTTGCAATGTTAATTTACTGTGACTATTTACACTCACTTCAACTGAGCAACACTCTTTAATATTAATGTCCTCGATTAGATGCTGCAAAAGCTTGGTGGATTTTGGAGAGGGCAGGTTTGTGATAAAACATTTTAAATTTCAATTATTCAATTAATTTTTTAGTGTTATCAGAAGGAGAAAGGCACACAGATCAAGCTCAGTCTAAAAACGCTGACCAAATATTTCACATGATATAGGAAAATTGTCAACCCTGTTACATCATCTTTTTTTCATTGGACCTTAACAGAATGGAGGTTTTAAGCCAACGAAACTCATTAGGAAACAACAGCATGCTAGCAGAAGATTAACATTTAAGAGAAATTTTAATAGTTATAAAATCTATCAACACAACAGGATGGACATCTTATGTTTTGCACAATTTTAGATAAGCCTTCTAAAACTGAGGAAACGAGAGAAACATTTATGACTCACTTTGTGTTTGGAATTGCTTTCCCTCAAAAGAAATGATGTCACTTCTAGAAAATCATGTGATTTAGGGCACATGCTTAAGATTTTAAAGGGCAATAGAACCAATGTAGCTGGGTGGACTGGAGTCAGTGAGACTCATTTTTGGATCATTCCTGCAGGATTTTGGATACCCTCTTGAAACGGTACTGAATATTTTGCATAAAATGGTAGTCAACTTTCATGCCACATGGTTAACATGCATAGATGTACCCCACTTGAGTATTAGTGTATACATTTGCTTGTTCTTCTTATCATAAAATACAATTCATTGCGATGCATGTTTTTTTTTCTTTGATGTATAAAATCATGAATTAGTTTAGGTCCCACAATCTCCAGTCCATAATGTTACAGTGGTGCTACTTTTCCTTTTAAATCTTAAGCATTTGCCCTAAACAGGACATATAATCACCCTGTTTTATGTCAAATATACCACATTGTTTTATGTCAACATAAAATTCAATAAACTGTAGGAATGTCCCACTGTGCAGCTGTTTACAACTTAATATTCAAGTACAAAATTGAGCAAGAGCAGATGCACACATAGTTGACTAACCAGCATAAAAGGGTCACCTCATAGAAACCTTGGCCCAAACCTCTATAATCAGCACTGCCACTGAGCATTACTCAGATGCCAGTCAAGTTAAAAAAAAAACACCATTCCCCTCGCACATACTGAAACAAAGCAGTGTGAGTCGTAATTTTAACAGGATACACAAGTGAGCTCCATGTTACTCTGACTTTGACACTCTCACGTGGCATGATAAACAGTCTTGTGGGTAAACTCACTCACATCTGGATTATTAAATACGGTGGCTGGAGCACAACGCAAACTGCTTTGCATTCATCATCATACTCTGCAAACAAAAAAGTCTGGTTATTAATGTGACCCCTAGTCATTTCTGGGTCAGCAGATGGAGGGCAGCAGTGTTTGTGTACTCAGATTAATGCTTTTGTAGTGCAGTTTCAAAAGAGGGGAGAGGAGAAGCAATCGACTATGGGGAAAATACTGTGAACATCATGCAACCACAACTCACGTGCAAATACAAATATATATGTCTGTTTCTGACATTCTATATATATTATATATATGAATGTCAGAAACAGACCATACATTGGGGACTTCACACTTATCTCTCAGGTTTGACACATTTGGAAACTGATAGATGATGTTCAGTCTGTTATATATGGCTTCACGGTGCAGCATAAAACACTGGACATGTTCATATTAATCATGAATTTTAGAAAATGTTTTGAGCTTATTTTAAGTACTTAATTAACAAATTTTTTTTTTTTTTTTTTTGAAAAATGAAACTAAATATTTTATCAAACACAGGATCATATGTAGTGAGTGAGTGCACGTGTTCTCCTACATGCCTTGATGCTGGTATTCTGTCATAAACGTATCAGTAAACCTGCCAAGAATGACAAGATAAAGGATAAAATATTTATTGACCTGGCTGACTGACAGATGATGAGGTAGGAGAAAATGTGCCATTACTGACAGCTTATAATGAGTCATAAACCCACACCTGGTGTCCAACACTTCTTCAACAACCATCATTACAGCAGTCAAGCATCATCTTAAATATGTAGAATGACGCTTTTCTTTAATGCTACTGAAGCATAGTAAACTACATAGGTGTGTGCACAAAAGCCATGATGGATGATGTGAAGAGTGAATGAGACACCCACATATGAATGCAGTTTAAAAATATCCAAAGGTTTTACATATTTGTTGTGATGTTGTGTTGTTTTTTTTTTTTTTTTGCTCCAAAAACCATCATGATTACAAATGTGATTTTATGCAACAGTTCAATAAACAAGAAGTTAACATTAAGAGACTTACGTTTTAGACACCATATTGCCTGTTTCTGCTCTGTTTCACCAACAAAAATCATTCCAAACACAGCCACAGCACTGTTTTGCGTCTCTGAGCAACATGACAGCGTTTCGTGCCTGAATGAATCAACCGTTTAAATGATTCGGTTCAGTCGCAATGACTCACTTATTAACAGTGACTTGATGCCACCTACTGGTGCTTTTAATTTCACATTTACAGTATCTTTTCATTTTTTAAATAATGTCAGATATCAGTATTCAACGTTTTATGAATCAAAACATTATTTATTCATTTGTAACTGCAGATTAAAGTATTCCATGTCCCTCAGAGCTGCATTAAACAGTGAGTAAATATATCTATTCCACTTCAGATGCAGCTTCTGTGTTTCCTACACTGCAAAGATGAATTTTGTTGATACTGATTTCATTTGTTTGGTAACAGCCCAAATGTCTTATTACACTAATTGTCTGATTAAATTGAACTAATTAAAAAATAAAAAATTTAAGTTTGAAAATTCATATATAAAAAGAAGTAAATATTAGCGTTTTATTTTTAAGTTTAATATAAAATAATTATATTTGTAATTAATACTCCCTTTTTATTTTAAAATATAACAGTGTTATCACACTTTATTATTTTATTTAAAAAGAAAAATCTAACTAAATAAACTAAATGAGTTTTGTATAACTACAATAAATAATTATATTTATAACTCAGTTAAAAAAAAAAAATAATAATAATAATTCTCTCCGGGCAAGTAACTTTTATACTCGGACAAGTAAATGACAAATTTACTTGTCCGAAGGACAACCACATGAGAATGCTTAATGTCAAGCCCTTATACTGTACAAACTGTATGTGCTATTGCCCTACACCTAAACCTACCCCTTACAGGAAACTTTCTGCATTTTTAGATTTTCAAAAAAACACAATTTAGTATGTTTTTTAAGCCTTTTGAATTATGGGGACATAGACAGTGTCCTCATAAACCACCTTTAAATTGTAATACCTCTGTCATACCCATGTCATTATACAAATTTTGTCCCCATAAACCACAAAAACCAGTACACACACACACACACAAACACACTTTATTAATAGTGTGTGTTCATATATATAGATAGATAGATAGATAGATAGATAGATAGATAGATAGATAGATAGATAGATAGATAGATAGATAGATTGTGTTATAACAATACAATCGTATAAAAGTTTTACTGTAAAGTGTATTCTCTAAAATGTATGTTATACATACTTTTAAGACTTCCAGCATTGTGCTTCGATATTTTTAGGGCAGCACGACTGTGCGCTTTAACAGACAGGAGCCATCAGGTGCGCTCACATGATCAGAACATCCTCATCCTCATCCTCATCCTCAGCATCAGCATCAGCATCCAGCTTCACACAAAGCCAACACATGTCAGAGCACATACGCGGATATAAATGGCACAGGTCTCTGGATCTCCAGCTGCGTTTCACGATGGTAGCCTACTGAGAGAACTTCAGAAGTTTGGGGGGCGTTTATCCACTCTTTTATTTCCTGACAGCTTTTTGGAGTCAACATTGTGAATGAGGGCTGCACGGTTAAGAAGTGAATGAACGAACCCCAGTTTTATAGTTTCTGTATCAGATTTATGAATGGGCGTCTTGACAAGCACAGCGCGCTTCGTAAGTTCTCACGATCCATCAAAGAGACGCTGGATTACAAATGTCTCTCCGCTTGTCCAGCAGGATTTTATGTCTAAAAACGAGTTTGAACCGCAGCTATTTTATTTGAAACGACACCAGTTTTCTTTGATTTACGATTTAATTACTGCTTTGCCTGTTATCACATCGACATGCCTGTATGGCAGCTGTAAGAGCGCACGGCTGAAGCGGCGGTGTCTGGATGCGCGGAGGACCGGAGCCCTCGCCGCTGTCCGGTGATGATGAATTGAAGATGGTGGAGGGAACAGACGCCCCTTTGAGGAACATTTCGACAGGAAATCGGGACAGCAAGTACCTCTCTTTCCCCTGGGTGGTGACTTTACTCTCCAGTGTTCTCATCACTACGATTATAGTAGATGTTCTGGGCAACCTGTTGGTCATTGTATCGGTCTTCAGAAACAGAAAGCTCAGGAAGGCAGGTAAATGTCTTCATCTCTATAATTCATCACGCTGACAGTCATCTGTGTGTATATTTTACTGGCAAGGTTTTCAGAAGGAACTCGTTATTGATATCTCTGACTGTGACTGATTAAGAACAGATTTTAAATGTTTTTGAAATGTGTTTGTTTCTGTTCTTTGACAGAGTAAAATAATATGCACTATGAACATTCATTAGCCTATTTTCACCTCGTCTGTATGGTCTTTAAACCTGAGCAACTAAAAGCGCCTAAAACCAGAAAACAGACCATCCTGACCAGTAAGACCAGCAAATCAATTAATACTGTTTAATTTTATTATTTTTTTTCAGCATTTTTTTCAGCAGGTCATTATTAATATTTTTAATCTTCTTTTTATAATAATAATAATAATAATAATAATAATAGTTATTATTATTATTATTATTATTATTATTATTATTATTATTATTATTATTATTACTACTACTACTACTACTACTATTAATAATGATAACAATTTTACTACTACTAATAATTGTTCGGCAGTTATTAGTATTTTAATCTTTTTCTTTTCACAATTTATTATTATTATTATTATTATTATTAACAATAACAATAATAATAATAATAATTTTCATTTAGGTCATTATTAATATTTAAAATATTTTTATTATAATTCATATAATAATAATAATAATAATAATAATAAACGCAAAAATACTACAAATATTAATAATAGTCCTGCTGAACAATTATTATTGTTGTCATCATCATCATCATCATCATCATCATCATCATTATTATTATTAATAATAACACAACAATTTAAATGATCACAATTTCCATCTTTGTTTTGGACTGTCTTGCTGTTAAGCAAAAAACAAACAAACTTAATTATTAATTATTAATAAATGACTGTAAACAACACCTTAAAAACATACTTTACCTGTGAACATCTTTTTTTTTTTTTTTTTTTGAACAGACTGTGGTGTAGTGGTGGTGTTTGATGTCATTCTTTAGACCAAACAGTAGCTAGTATTCATTTACAGCCTTGATATTAAAGTACCAATATCTGATTAGCTGTCTGTCTCAGCTCATTATTTAAGATTCAGACACAGTAATTGCCTCATCAATGATTTCCAGTCCATCAGGTGTCATACTGAAAAGACAAAAGCATGGTGGTGTGCAGCTGCTGTATGAATGCCTCTGCATGTTGCCCTGTTAACATTGTCAGTTTTATTCTGAGATGCAACATCTCAATCTGTCCTCCGGCCACTGGTCTTATCTCATGAACACACACAGCACACAACCTAACCTTTTCCTTTTGGAGATTTAAGCTTTAAGTCGTTCTAAGGTGCCGTTATTTTGTCTGACCAACTAATAATTGACCTTTAAAAGATACAAGCACTGAGAGAATGTAAAGACAAATGAGATACAGTACACTTCTCTTAACGAGCTCAGCCTCAGATCTTCTCTGCATGAGAAATAAAGTTTTAAACAGAGCTTGAAACTGAGACAGTTTGCATATGCTGCAAACCACAGATCCTGTAATCATTTGGCTAATGCAACACGTGTAGTGTTTGGATACTAAATTGTTCCAGACAGAAATACCCTCATATGTGATGTTTAATTCTGTTGATTATACTTATACAGAACAATACTAAACAAACTGTTGTTTCCTCTTAAATGAAGGCATTCGGGCTATTTTAATGCATGAGCTCACTCAGTGCTGGCAGTGAGACAGGTTCATGAACTCCTGACACACCTCCAGTAATTAGAGCTCCAGTGTTTTGCTGCCATGTGTTGTGTGTGGTTGCTTTAGAGACACCAGCACAGTATTTACACATCATTTGGTGTTCTGTCTTGGTGTGATTTTATTTATTCATTAGTATTTTCATCATGTTTTTCAGTAAAAATATTCAAACATCCTTAAAACAAAATAAATTTACTTAAGAGGCAAAATTGCACAAGATAATTAAGGAAGTCCTTTTCCTGCCATGGGGGGAAAAAATGCTCACAATTCTGCCTATTAATTAATTAATTCATTCATTTTTCAACTGTATAAAAAAATTGAAAAATGTATGAAATTTCAAGATATCAATGATAAAGTAAGAACTGCAAGACATAAACTCAGAATTGTGAGATATAAACGCAATTCTGGCGGGAAAAGTCAGAATTGTGAGATATAATAGAAATAGAAATAGAAATAGAAATAGAAAAAAGAAAAAAAACACATAATTACGATTCTCTTTTTTTCTTTTCCCCACCATGGAATAATAAATAAAGAAGCTAAAATAAAAAAAGACTTTTTTTTTTCTCACATTTATATTTATATTTATATTTATATCTCACAATTATGACTTTTTCCCCCAGAATTGCAAGTTTATATCTCACAATTCTGAGTTTATATCTTCCAGTTCTTATTTTTTCATTTATATCTTGAACTTTCATATATTTAAAAAAAAATTCATATAATTTTCTCAGAATTATAAATAAATAAATATAACTATAAATATAAATGTGAGAAAAAAAGTATTTTTTTCTATTTTAGCTTTTTTATTTATTATTCCATGGTGGGGAAAAGAAAAAAAAACTGAATTGCGAGATGTAAAATGAATTCAGAGGAAAAAATTCAGAATTGCAAGATATAAACTTAGAATTGCGAAATATAAACTTGCAAGTCTGAGAATAGAAGTCAGAATTTTTGTTATTTTTTATTCCGTGATGGAAACAAAAAAAGAAAAGAGAATTGCACAAAATTGTCAGAATTGCAAGAAAAAAGTCAGAATTCTGTGTTTATATCTCACAATTCTTTTTTTCCTCAGAGTTAAGTCCCAATTACTTTATTATTATTATTAATAATAATAATATTATTATTATTTTATTTATTTATTTTTTGTAATTCAGTGATGGGAAAAAAGGTTGAATAAAATTAATTTTTCTTGCCTCATTGGCAAGTGTTTTTTTTTTCTTATAAGCAAAAACTTACATACTAAATGTTGTTAGATTTAAGCTTTAAAAAAAAAAAAACAATTTTAAGCTGACAACAACTTACAATAATTTAAGGTATATTTTCTGAAAACAAGTCTTAATACCTTATGCAATGTTGCTTCTAAATTTACCTTGTTTTAAGCTTTGCTGTAAAAGTCAAAAATCTTTTTGCTATAGAAAATGGTATAAGTGACCATGCTGTCTACCAGGCATTGTATGTTGGTCTTTAAATGTGTTTTCATTGTAAACACTTATAGCTGAAGCTCTACTTATCTCATCACTTGATGCTCAGTGAGGGCAGATCCATAACAGATAGTGGATCTGGATCAAAGTGATTTTAAATGTGATGAATTATTCCATCACAGGTCCTGACACTTCAGACTGGGTGATGCACAAGTGCCAAATTCAGTTTGAGTCCCATTTCCATCACATTCATCAATAGCCAGCAAATTAATTTATAGCATATAAATTCATCAGTATTGTTGACCTCTATTCTTGTGACACTGGTGCTGACAGGTCACAGAAAGTACCTCCATGACACCAGAATTCACATGAAGAACAATCTAGTCCATCAAAATTCACACACGTCCATCAGTAAAAGAGTCTACTGCTTTGATCACCTATCTGAACTCCCAGAACAGCACTGTGAGCTTGTTTCAAAGTGACAGCCTGTAGGCATGAATTTACATGTGTCCTGTCATCACAGATATCTCTCAAGCAAGACCAGGTGATCTGTGAATTAATTGTGCAACAGAGTAAAACAATAATCCTGCAAAACTACAACTACAGTTCGTCGTCGTGTCTTTATATCATTTGTCATATTTGTTACCCTTCTCCACATGACTGGGTCTGAATAGTCAATCAGAGAATGCCATTAACATGTTCTTTGCTTCACCCAAACAGACCATTTTCATTGAGTCCCTGAGCTGATACTGCCTCACACATGAAACGTAGTGGTGACAAATAAAGTAACAATTACTACATTCATCCGTTGATTTGTTGGTGATTGAGTTGACAAGAAGAAGATAAGGCAGATATTGCATTATGGGGGAAATTGGCTATCAGTTGGCTATCAAAATTGCTCCAAAGTCATGTCCTGGGGGTCGTCCTCAGTTGAAATCACGTTCTGGGAGATCGGGGAATTTCTTTTTATCCCGTGGACTGAAAAAAAAAACAAAAAAACAACCAGTGGCAACAGTATAAAAGTAGCTTGATTCCACGGGAAAAACGCAGACTTGGCAACCCTGGTTTACACTTGTTGTTCTGTTATCTTGGCTGTTTTGGTTTAGACCAAAAAAGAAAGTGATACACTTAGTCCTGGTTCGCTTAGCATTCACACTGTCATTTTTAACTCTTTTCGCACCAGCATTTAAAAAAAAAAGTTGCCAGCCACCGCCAGCATTTTTGATCACAAAAATTTCATGGCCCCCAGAATATTTTGTTGCATGAATATCTGAACATGCAATTTGTCAAAAGCAAGAACAAAGCCTCTGCTTAAAAAAATAAATCTTATAGCATCATGTATTAATTTTTTTTGCAACACTTGAATGTGGGTTTGTTTCATGAAAAACATTTTGAACAAAAAGCTGAGAAAATCATGTTTTTGTCAAAAACTACATCCAGATCAGATTCAGAACGATGATCAAAACATAGATGAAGTCGATCGAGTCCATCAAAACCCCCAAAACTTCACAGTCCTAAACCTCTTCCTAAACATTTCATTCGCTAACATTTGGCAGTCTTGATTTATGTGCTATTTAATGTTTGACAACGCTAATGACCTCACTCATACGATTTTGTACGATTTCTGTGATGGTGAAGTTTAGGGGCGGGGTTATGTGTGGTCCTTCGTACGAATTCCTATGAATTTGCCACCTCGTTAAAATACATATGATTTTTCACATTTGTACAAGTTAGGTAGTACGAAATCGTACAAATTAGCTACCTTGGCAAAAAAATTGCTGTGAGATCGGGTTGTTTGATGATTGCGTTATTTCACATATGCATCTGCTTACATATGAGATCGCTTGTTTCTGATTCTTCTTTAACAGGTTTTGATCCAGAAATTAAGTAATCATTCAGAAGATGTGTAATAGCGCCCCCTATTGTATAACAGTGAAAACACGGAAAGCCAGAAAATCCTGGCAGGGTAAGAGTTAACACCGAACCTACAGATACAAAACTAAAGGCATATGGATATGGTCACAACCTGACTGGACAGATTTATGCCTTATATTTTGAGAAGAAACTTGCCGAACATCCAGAACTGCTGTGCGCTGGGCTAAATGCACTAATTACATATGGAGGTATTTTTACCAGTTCATAACTCACAAAGAACTTATAAAATGTGTTAAGGACTAGAGTCAAAACAGTGGCAGGAATTCCAGGTGTGTTTGGCATTCAGTCCATTTTAGGGTTGCATCTAGTGACATCACATCCTGTTTTTGGTTCGTTTAGATGTCTTTGGTCTATGTTGCATTCACATTTTGAAAGGCCCACCTTTTAAGGCATCTTGGTCTGCTTTTGAGCGCAGGTTCAGATGGCAGCGTTCACACTTATTCAAATGAATTGCACTAACAAAGCAATTGCACCAGAGTTCGTTTTAATTAAACAATCTCTGGGTCCAAATTGTGATGGGTCCAGTATCCCACACTCCTAATACTTTTTGCTAGAGGACGGTGAAAATCATTTGCAATAAATGTGTTGTTCACGTAGTACAAGCCTGGCCGACATGTAGTGGATTAACATAGCTGGATGTGAAGCATGTGCTCAGTAATTCAAAGAATTCAATTCATTGACTTCAGTCACAGAAGTGGATGCACAAGTCAATACAGCACTTGTTTAATGGAGCATCTGGTACCTGGAGAGTTGAAAAGTGAAATTTAAATAGATAAAACAATGTCATTACTGTGTTGGCATAAATCTGAATTTTATTATGAAAGGCAAGCCAGGTAAGAGATACCACACATGCACTAAATGTAAAAGCCTCGTGTTCAAAGCACTCCACAGGCATGGATCTGATTTCATTGTTTTATTATAATTTATAATCGCATTGATGTAGTTACACAGAACTAGCAAATCCTTTCATTAAAGAAGAAAGGCCAGGCATTGGTCTTATTATGTGTGTGATCTTGAGCTACATGAGTTACGTGAGAGTGGAGTATGAAGACATTGCTCAAACATTACAGGATGCAATTACACCGTGTAGGTCACTGCTTTGAACCTCCTGGATTTGTCTACTCACAGTTTGATATTGATATTTACAGCACATGAGGTTTGTGACTCATATTAAGCACCCCTGTTTGATTTGGGTTTATCACACAGATATGTTGCTGGCATTTATGTTAAAGTAAAGAATAATAATCCACGTAAAATTAACAAGGCTGTTAATTTCAGACACCATAGAGGCCAATAAGAGACTTTACCACCCGGTTTAAGACTGTTAACTGCTAATTGAGGTGATTTGTATGATTACAAGTTTTCACAAAGCACATGAATGCTTCTAACCTTGCATGCTCAATTTTGACTCATTTCATTCTGAAATATTTTTGTAATACCTGGAGAAATCTCAATGGCAGCTGCATGACTGACACAGGAGCCCCTCAGGAATATGCAATTATTATTTTTTTTTTAAAGGATGCTTCTTTTTTTAGCTTGAGCCATTAATGCTTTGTAAACAATCACCTTGACCTTTGTTCCCCAAATTTCTATGTTGTATGCATGCAACCAAATGGTCAAGGTATACTGTAGCATCTACCAGTGGGGCCAACCTGAACATGCTACGATACTTCAAAATACTTCAAAACAACATAGATTTAAAAAAAAAAAAAAGAAAAAAAAAAACTACAAATGAAACACTGACAAATCTCGCATTCTTCTAGTCAAGTCAAGTCAAGTCAAGTCAAGTCAAGTCACCATTATTTATATACTGTAGCACTTTTTACAATACAGATTGTGTCAAAGCAGCTTTACAATAGCTTCTACTGTCATGGCAGTATAGAAATAATAGAAATGATTTTATGGTATATTTATTCTTAATCATGAGACTAATGTTTTTAAATTACGCATCACCAGTGCTGGGTAATAAACCGATTGATGTAATCAGGATCAGATTATCAGATTCCAAAAATCAAGCACATGTAGTGAGATTATATTGTATTTTAAAATGCTCATAATCAGAATACAGTAACTTTTTTATGGGTTACATACTATTCACTCAATGGCAGTAAATTATCCATAATTTTCATTATTGATTCTCCCCAATTCTTTTTTTTTTTTCAAATCAATATGTTGTATGTATGTACTAACTACAATTTTTGTCATGTAATTTGTAATCAGTAATGTACTACAAGTAATCTACCCAGCACTTCACATCACATATCACATTATATCCACAGAGGACAGGCAGTTTGGAGAATGAATGAATGAATGAATGTAACATAAAAATTGTCAAATTAAACATTTCCTTTTTAGTTTGATTTTTTTTTTCCACTTAGCCTACATCTTAAAAATAAAGTTTCAAAAAGGTTTTATTTATTTATTTATTTTTCTTTTGCAACAAGAAGCATTTTCATTCAGAAATGGCTAGCAAATTTCACACTTAATTACAAAGAAACAGCAAGTAACATTGAATTAAACTTTGTGAATTTACAACTTCAGGAAATATTTAGGATTTAGGAATGAACTTTCATGCTTTTTTTTCTCTAAAAATCATACATTTCCGTATGAATCACATCGTAAGAATTTATATGTAATCTCCACCTCGTAAAATAGTTGCATTTTCTAATGAGATGGAGTTGATTCTTGCATAACTACAAAGCAACTGGATATAGCTAGACAACCTGAACAAACAACACATCTTAACTCGGTGCTTTCACTGATCTTTTACTCTCTTGTCCTTACAGGTAATGCCTTTGTGGTGAGTTTGGCAGTAGCAGATCTGGTCGTGGCCATCTACCCCTATCCGCTCGTCCTGACCGCCATCTTCCATGACCGCTGGATCGCTGGTGATATTCACTGTCAAATCAGCGGCTTCCTCATGGGGCTCAGTGTGATTGGCTCTATTTTCAACATCACCGGCATCGCCATCAACCGCTACTGTTACATCTGCCACAGCCTTAAGTACGACAAGCTCTTCTCCAACAAGAACACAGTATGCTATGTCATACTAGTCTGGGTGCTGACTATCCTGGCCATCGTCCCAAACTGGTTTGTGGAGTCTCTGCAGTACGACCCACGTGTCTACTCTTGCACCTTCGCCCAATCTGTGAGCTCGCTCTACACCATCACGGTGGTGGTGGTGCACTTCATTCTGCCCATCGGCATCGTCACGTACTGCTACCTGCGCATCTGGATCCTCGTCATACAGGTGCGCAAACGGGTCAAGCCCGACAGTCGGCCCAAGATCAAGCCTCATGACTTCCGGAACTTTCTCACCATGTTTGTGGTGTTTGTGTTGTTCGCCGTCTGCTGGGCTCCACTGAACTTCATAGGCCTGGCGGTGGCGATCCACCCCAGACTGGGTCAAGCCATACCTGAGTGGCTCTTCACAGCCAGCTACTTCATGGCGTACTTCAACAGCTGCCTCAATGGCGTTATATATGGAGTGCTAAACCACAACTTTCGAAAAGAGTATAAAAGGATTATACTTGCTATTTTCAAATTTAATTGCTGAGTTTTCACAATGAGACGAGCACTGTGTCTTTCTTAAAATTCGTAAGTTATTCAAAGCGATTGACTTATGAGTGCAGCATAATGATGCACCTTTTGTGATTCGAATGTTTTTGTTGTTTGCATTTTGTTATACCAAATATAGACATATTTTGAGTCCCTGTATTTACATCCTAATATTTGCACAAAATGACATATCATCTACACAATATGTACTTATTTAGAAATTTAATTGGCATCTAAATGTGGAAGATCCCAACACTAATCAAAACCCTTGATAATGTCTATTTGAAACACTATTTTTTATTTAATTAAAATCGCTGTACTTGATTTTGTTGAATATTCAAATGTCTAAAAATGTAGAGTTTAAATATACATTTTTTTTAAAGAAATATTTTCTGAAATGCAATTGCTTTTAAACATGTCATGTGATTTTTATTTTTTAAATATTTATTATTACTGTACTGATCATGGTGTCTCATTTTTGTTAAATATGTGGGAGAAAAAACTACGAAAACAATTAGTGAATGTTTGAAGTACTAATGGAGCATATCGAATCAGTGAGAGGATTTTCAGATTATAATTAAGATGATGATTATACTTAAATCTACATATTTTATCTCAATTTAATTACATGTTATTAAGGTGACAGAAGTCACATATTTGGAAAAACTTAGGATTTATTATTAAATAAGAAAAATACATCTACGTTATGAATGAATTAAAGTTAGCATATATTAATGAGGATGTAAGATACGAGATTTTGATAGATTACATATATGAGCATATTTTTGCTGAGCTAAATGAATTTACTGTATTATCTGATACCTCAACTGCAAAAAAAGAATGTATGATTTACTCTAAATTACTTTACACAAATGTATAAAAACAAATTACAATATGAAATTTAATATTGTAGCTTGTTTTCTGGTTAAAAAAAGAAAATGGACCATAAGTGGAAAGTTAGAGCAGTTTTTTTATCAATCCATTAGATTCATGAACTAGAATGTTGCAAAAAATGCACAGAAATATGAAGTTTTTTTTTTTTTTTTTCTGAGCGTTGCAATGGAAACCACTTCCATGTATCCTACAAATATTTGGTTTTGTGTGTAAAGGTGGAAATCAAAAAGTGTAATACTGTTATTCGATATCTCCACTGCATATTTTCTGATCAAATATTTATCAAACAATCATATTTTTATATGTAAACATTCCTATGAATGCACATCTGAGTGCTGCATTCATGTTTAATAGTAAGATATCTTATTAAAATTTAATCACTGTGCAACGTGTTGAAATAGTCACTCCTCTGTGGGAAAATGAAGGGGTGTTTTACTCATAAATATAAAGAAACTTTTTCTGACGTGGTTGTTTTCATAGATGAACACTACAAGTACATTTTGACAAGACGTATGTTGTTTTCGGCGCTTCAAGTGTTTTACAAACAATAAATACAAGTCTAGAAACTAACACTTGCCCGGGGCAGTTCTCGTCATGGTGTGCTGCCAGTCATCATTATCCATTCAGAGCAGGTTCAGCTGAAGAAGAAGTATAGATCTCTGACAGGGAGCTTTGTGGGTCAGTGAGGACAAATAACTTGTAGATGATGGATTTATGCCTCAGGGTTTGAGATGAAAACACGGAAACGTCTCGCAGATGCTGAGACTCACACTAAACCCAAATCACAGTAAATGTTACTGGTCCCACTTTATATTAGGTGGCATTAACTACTACTTACATAAAACATAAGTACAATGTACTTATTGTGTTCATATTGTATTGCAAAACACTTCTGCTGCTATTGAGGTGGGATACGGGACAGGTTTGGTTGTATGGGTAGGTTTAAGGGTTGGTTAAGGTGTAAGAGATGGGTCAACAGTGTAATTATAAATGTATAAACAGATTTTTTTTTTTTGTAAATATAAGTACAATGTAAAATATGTATGTACACAATAAGTGCATCGTATCAAATGATTAATTTAAATGTAAGTAAGGCCACCTGATATAAAGTGGGACCATGTTAGCCTATAACACTGCTTAAAGGGTTACTCCACCCCAAAAGGAAATTTTTTATCATTAATCACTTACCCTCATGTCGCTTCAAACCCGTAAATGCTTCGTTCGTCTTCGGAACACAATTTAAGATATTTTGGATGAAAACTGGGAGGTTTGTGACTGTCCCATTGACTGCCAAGTAAATAACACTGTCAGGGCCCAGAAAAGTATTCTCGTAGCTTTGTAAAATTATGGTTGAACCACTGATGGCAGATGGACTATTTTGACGATGTCTTTCATACTTTTCTGGGCCTTGACAGTGTTATTTACTTGGTAGTCAATAGGACAGTCACAAACCTCCTGGTTCTCATCCAAAATATATTAAATTGTGTTCCGAAGACGAACGAAGCTTTTACGGGTTTGGAACGACATGGGGGTAAGTGATTAATGACAAAATTTTCATTTTGGGGTGGAGTAACCCTTTAAATTTGGTTGGACATGCTTGATTGTTCCAGGTTAAATGCAAGTTAAGCTCTATCGACAAAACCATTACTACAGAAAATCATTGTACATAGATCACATTTACTGTGATGTACTTACAGTGGAAATTTATGGGGTATGCATTTCACTGGAATATTAAACGTTAAATTTTTCAAAGCTTGATGAAGCAATTTTGAAAGCCCCCATCACTAATATCATATTCATCATAAAACATCATTTTGCGAAGCAATCTGTTCAATTGATTCAAAGTTTCAAAAAGTCTATATGTATATGTAATAACTCAAGTTTGATAGGATATAATCGCTTATTACGGTTCTTTTGAAAACCTGATTTGTCAATGACATCATTCAGCGGTCAGATATTTCCAAATATTCAAGCTCAACGAATATACTGTGCTGCATATTAGCACGCTCATCCGGGTAAGTGCACTACTTTTATGTCTCTTTTGTATCACTGGCATCTTTAATTGAGGACTTGATTATTAATATTACTGATATTATTGCAGTGATCGTCTTGTTCTAAGCCAAATGTTTTGTACACTGTAATAGACTTTTTTCTTAGCAGTAATTTGTTCAATAATGCAGTTTGTAAATTGTAACTCTTACAATCAATATTGTCCCTGAACAACATTCTTTTTAACATTACATTTATTCATTTAGCAGACGCTTTTATCTAATGCAACATAAATATGAGGAATAAAACAAGCAATTCATCTTAAGGAGTCTATAGACATGAGAAGTGCTGGAAATAAAGAGTTTCAGAAATCGTTCAAGCTAGACCAGGAAGGATTAAGACACAATGAAAACATAGAAAAACAAGTCAAAACTCGCAAAATTCATCTGTTTCTTGGTACAACCCGAATTTCGGAAATGTTGGGACATTTTTTTTTTAAATTTGAATAAAAAGAAAACTAAAAGACCTTCAAATCACATGAGCTAATATTTTATTCAACAAGATGATCACTGCAATAATATCAGTAATATTAATAATCAAGTCCTCAATTAAAGATTTCGGAAATGTTGGGACTTTTTTTAAAATTTGAATAAAAAGAAAACTAAAAGACCTTCAAATCACATGAGCTAATATTTTATTCACGATAGAACATAGATAACATAAATGTTTAAAGTTAGAAATTTTACACTTTTATCCACTAAATGAGCTCATTTCAAATTTGATGCCTGCTACAGGTCTCAAAAAAGTTGGCACGGGGGCAACAAAGGGCTGAAAAAGCAAGAAATTTTGAAAAGATTCAGCTGGGAGAACATCTAGCAACTAATTAAGTTAATTGACATCAGGTCTGTATCATGATTAGCTATAAAAGGGATGTCTTAGAGAGGCAGAGTTTCTCAGAAGTAAAGATGGGCAGAGGCTCTCCAATCTGTGAAAGAGTGCATAAAAAGATTGTGGAATACTTTAAAAACAACATTCCTCAACGTCAAATTACAAAGGCTTTGCAAATCTCATCATCTACAGTGCATAACATCATCAAAAGATTCAGAGAAACTGGAGAAATCTCTGTGCGTAAGGGACAAGGCCGAAGACCTTTGTTGGATGCCCGTGGTCTTCGGGCCCTCAGACGACACTGCATCACTCATCGGCATGATTCTGTCATTGACATTACTAAATGGGCCCAGGAATACTTCCAGAAACCACTGTCGGTAAACACAATCCGCCGTGCCATCTGCAGATGCCAACTAAATCTCTATCATGCAAAAAGGAAGCCATATGTGAACATGGTCCAGAAGCGCCGTCGTGTCCTGTGGGCCAAGGCTCATTTAAAATGGACTGTTTCAAAGTGGAAAAGTGTTCTATGGTCAGACGAGTCCAAATTTGACATTCTTGTTGGAAATCACGGACGCCGTGTCCTCCGGGCTAAAGAGGAGGGAGACTTTCCAGCGTGTCGTCAGGGTTCAGTTCAAAAGCCAGCATCTCTGATGGTATGGGGGTGCATAAGTGCATACGGTATGGGCAGCTTGCAAGTTTTGGAAGGCACTATGAATGCTGAAAGGTATATAAAGGTTTTAGAGCAACAGATGCTCCCCTCCAGACGACGTGTATTTCAGCAGGACAATGCAAAACCACATACTGCAGCTATTACAACACCATGGCTTCATAGTAGAAGAGTCCGGGCACTGAAGTGGCCTGCCTGCAGTCCAGATCTTTCACCTATAGAGAATATTAGGCGCATCATTAAATGAAAAATACGTCAAAGATGACCACGAACTCTTCAGCAGCTGGAAACCTGTATCAGGCAAGAATGGGACCAAATTCCAACACCAAAACTCCAGAAACTCATAACCTCGATGCCCAGACGTCTTCAAACTGTTTTGAAAAGAAGAGGAGATGCTACACCATGGTAAACATGCCCCGTCCCAACAATTTTGAGACCTGTAGCAGGCATCAAATTTGAAATGAGCTCATTTTGTACATAAAATTGTAAAATTTCTCAGTTTAAGCATTTATGTTATCTATGTTCTATTCTGAATAAAATATTGGCTCATGTGATTTGAAAGTCTTTTAGTTTTCATTTTATTCAAATTTAAAAAACGTCCCAACATTTCCGGAATTCGGGTTGTAGATGCCAGCCAAATTACACAGAAGCAAGCGTGACCAGGTCGTGTCATCCTCTCATCCATGAACACAAACTACACCAGGTAAAAGAAAACATGACCCAGACTATATTAAATGCAGCTTCACTTGCTGTGAGTGTAAATATGGTTTGTGTCGACCACAATATGTTCTGTGTGGCGAATTTCTGCCTGCCGAGAGCATGAAACCATGAAATTACACAACAAACCATTTCTGTGTTGGGTCTCCACTTGAAGTTCAATGTAAAAGCTGGGTTTGGAAGCTAAATCAGTTGATAATGTGACACCTCAAATAACTCACTATTGTATGGAAGAATACCAACATTTTGTCAAAAACATGAGTCCCAATTTCTACTTTTAAACTCAGAGGAATGCCAAAGTTGCTGTGTATTGTAATTGACAGCATGCCACAGATGCTGTCCATAGAGCTTAACCTGTATTGAAGCGGGAAGATTTCTGTATTTCTGTCTTGATGCAAGTCAGATATTACTTGACCTTCATTACTTCCGGCAAACTGCTGGACACTGGGAGTTCTTTGTTTTTGTTTTGTAAAAACGAGCAGCTGAAGATATTTGAGGTCCCAAACTACATAATAAACCATGGTCAAAACTTGACTTTAGCCCACACTGTATTTGTTCCTTATAAATAATTACAGCCTACCATAACAATTTCCTTTTGATTTGTCCTAAGTACAAAACACTCTTACTGCAATCTCTGACGCAATCTCTGATTGCGGATGTTTTACCATGCCAATCCAAAGGCTTTGCCATGATGCAACTTCAGTGAAAGAGTTGTAGATTACAAATCAACATTCTCAGCTCGTTCATTTAAGCAGACGTCACACAATTCACACAAATTGTCTATAAAAGTCTGCAGAAGGCAAATACAGGTTATCACAGCTATGCTGATATTCAGTGATGAAATTTCTCAATTAATTTTCCCTCACAATAAGCAATATTCTGTTGGTAGTGCTAGATAGATAACTGGCAAATTATAATCCGTTACTGATTCCAAATTACATGACACAAATTGTAGTTTGTAACGTAATCCATTACATTGCACATTTTAAGTAATATAATCGGACTACTTTTTGATTACTTTTGACCTGGTTTTTAACTCATTTATCATGCTGATTTAAATAGGATAAATGTGCACCATATTGATATAATAATACAAAGAGAAAGAAAATATATTTCATTCATTGTTGTTAACAACATGAAGTGCATTAGACATTACATTATATCAAGGTTTCCCAGACCGGGGCTTGTGAAGGAATTTCCAGGGATTGGTAAATTTAATAAAAAGTAAATAATTAACCAAATCATAAAAACATAAAATTAAAATTAATCATTTCAAAAGAGCAATCATAATAAAACTCTCACTAAAAAAAGATTAAATATTTTATTTGTTGGCATGACATGTAACACATTAACATGAACATGCAAATGTGTTACTTAATTATTAATTTCTTAACTTTAAATCTCAGGGGCTACTTAAAGTAAATTTATTACGTGAAAGAGGTTTAGCTGACAAAAAATGTTTGAGAATCCCCGTTATGAAAAGTAACCCGCCAAATTGGCTAGTGATTTGACAGCCTTACCCGCATTTGGCGGGTGTTAATTTCAAACCCTGTGTCAGAGACGAGCACATCTACCTAAACAGCCACCAATGAGAACTAGAGGAATGACTGCATGTGTTAAATTCATCTGAGCTTTTCACAGATACAAACCTGGTTTGACTTTCCTTTCTGTCTTTATAAACTGGCAAACCAACCACTACCTTTACAAAGTGTTGCCCTCTCAAAAATTTCTAAAACTAATGCGACTAGAGCCACTTTTAACAGCCAGACACAACTGCTAACTGTTACTGTGTAAAAAAAAAAAAATCAGCTGAGACAGGACGTATTTCAGCATCATTTCAAAATACCTTCACATTTAACAAAGCTAAATCTTTCCAAGTACCCTTGTAGCATGCATTCTGTTGGTTGGAAAACACTGTCTTACAACAAAAAGACACAAATGAGAAGAATCACACCTTGAAGAGGCAGTAATATCAAGACAGGCTATCGTTTCTTTAATTCAAACACGGAGCACAAAGCAGCTCTCAAGACCTGCTGTTTTACATGAACTAGAAAGACACAATGACGCAACTCAACAGGTGGACCTTGAAACTCTCATGTTGTCAATCAACAAATAAATGAACTATTTTTGCAATGTGACGCTTCTCTGTTTGTAGAATCTCACCTTTACATATTTAATCTATTTTAAAGTATTAAACATATGTTCATTTTCAACGAGGTGAGCATGAATAAATGACCTACAGCATATGTACAATAAGGCAAAAATCCATGAAATCACAAAGTCAAAACAAGTAACACTGCAATTACAAAAACAGCAGTTGAATGCAACTTAAAAATCACCGTAAACTATATACATATATATTAAAAAAACACTCCAGTCAATAACTGCCAACCATACAGTGCTGCTCACTAATATTGGCACCCTTGGTAAATATGAGCATAGGTGGCTGTGAAAATAAATCTGCATTGTTTAACCTTTTGATCCTTCATTAAAAATAAAAATGTACTGAAAACATTCTAACCTTTCATTGAATTAAAACTATGGAAAGTGGGGGAAACTCACATTATGAAATAAATGTTTTTCTCTAGTTCACGTCACAGTTATTGGCACCCAATTATTACAACGTCCTTTTCCCAAGATAACAGCTCTGAATTTTCTCCTATAACGCCTGATGAGTTTGGAGAACACCTGATAAGAGTTCAGAGACCATTCACCCAGAATCTCTTCTCTTCAGTTCACCCCACTCATTTTCTGTAGGGTTCAGGTCAGAGGACTGGGAGGGCTATGGCAGAAGCTTCATTTTGTGCTCAGTGACACATTTTTGTATTTATTTTGATGTTTGTTATGGATCATTGTCTTGATGGAAGATCTAAACTTGGTCCATTATAAGATTTCTAACAGAGGCAGTCAGGTTAGATTTTTTATCTGTTGGTATTTGATAGAATCCATGATGCCATGTATCTGAACAAGATGTCCAAGACCTCTGGCAGAAAAAGCCATCTGGTGGGTTTGCTGCCAAAAAGCTCTTTTTTCAGTTTCATCTGACCATAGAAACCAGTGCCATTTGAAGTTCCAGTCGTGTCTGACAACTGAATTTGCTGGACTTTGTCTTTGGATGAGGAGAATTTTTCTTGAAACCCATTTGAACAACATGTGCTGATGTAGGGGATGTTTGATATATATATTTTTAGGTTTCTGGCCCCAAGACTCAACTAATCTCTGCAATTCTGATTGGAGTCTCTTAATTATTACCCTGATGGTGGAAATGGGGATTTTCAATGCTTTAGCTCTTTTCTTACAGCCACTTTCTATTTTGTGAAGCTCAACAATCTTGTTCTGCACATCAGAACTATATTCTTAGGTTTTACTCCTTGTGATGGATGATTAAGGGAATTTAGACTTAGTGTTCCTCGTATTTATAATCCTGTGGATCAGGAAGCCATGGCTGGACAATTTCATGTTCATAATCACCCTGGTGCGCTAAAAAAAATGTAAATATGAATAGGAACATACTTAAGAGATATTTTACTCATAAGAATTTCTAGGGGTGCCAATAATGGTAGCTAACATGCATTGGAGAAAAACATTTATTTCATAATGTGAGTTTCCCCCCACTTTAAATTGTTTTACTTCAATGAACGTTTAGAATTTTGTGAATTTTTTGAATGAAAGATTAAAAAGATAAATGATGCAGATTTTTTTCACAGCCCCCTCATATTTACCAAGGGTGCCAATATTAGTGAGCAGCACTGTATATATATTTATATAGCACTTTCATACAACTAAAAAAAAATAAAACAAAAAAAAAATTCAAGTACCTCAGTAAAAAGTGTGTTTAACACAACAGTACAAGTGTTTTAAAATTAAAGTTACTCAACATGCATACGGTTAAAACACACTTCTGTTGGTCTGCCTGAACTTGAAGTGTTTTGTGTGCTGAACATCATGAGATCTGGAGCCTGTTTTAAAACAATTATATACTGCACATCTGGAATGAAATCTGGCCATATGTAGATACTGAAAAAACTACAGCTGGTAGATAATGCAGTAATCAGAAAAAAAAAACCAAAAAAAAAAAAAACAAAGTTATATCAACAGATTTCTCTGCAAGATGACTCACTGACGGCACCTGTTGAATATAAAACTGTTTGATGTGTGAGATGGCACAAATAAAAATAAACCAATAAAACATTACTTAAAAACATAAATCAATTAAAAAAAAAAAACAAGAACAGCTGACACAGTGCAGATAAAATTGTTTAAAGACCACTAATCTGACTATTCTTTTGATTGATTGAGACTGAGAGGTACTGGGTATTGTGTAATTGTGCAAACATTCTGTACTTTGAATGGATTTTCAACATATTTACAATCAAGTCTAGGTTGAGTCTGTGTGTAATATGTAGAAGTAAATAACTCGCTTTTTGTCTTGAAACCAAGAGCCCTAAGAATACAAAAACAGTTACAAACAGAAATTATTGTTCACGTCGCTTCTTTAAAATTGCAACTACTCAGAATGAGTAAACAACACATGTGAACCTGTTAAGTCTAAATGAATGTGAAAGGAATCTGTTTGTGGCACTGAAACACTGTAAACAAGACATTAAAATGAGCAATATAGATATTATTCTGTTAATATTCACCTTTAAATTTGGATAAAAGGCTGTTTGACCCAAAAGATTTTGTAAAAAGGAGTTCTTTGAAGCCAAAGTAACTTGCAAACTTGATATGAAGAGACTTTAGTGCTGCAAAAACTGAAGGACAAAAACACACAAAAAATCCATGAGCCATCTACGGACGTTCAGAAAGAAGAAGAATACCAAGTGAAATTGAGCAGAAATCAAAGGAGCATGTAGTGAGTAAATGATTCAGCCGGTCTGCACGGCCTACATTTAATCTGTCGCTGCGTCAGCGTTCACAGCAGGTGCAGGTGAGTGCTGTTGTGTCTGCTGCTGTTCCGTGCCACAATCTCCTGGATGGAGATGTACGTTCCCGCCACAAAGCCCACAAAGCCAATGAGACTGATGCCGATGTCCTTGACCATCACCCACAGCTTCATGTCTTCATTATGGAAGGTGATGATCTGAAGCAGGGGAGGGATGATGAGGGCCAGAGCGCTGCTGCTCACGGAGCCCACCAGAGAGATGACCAGGTCAAGCTCCGGGATCAATATAGCCAGAGCACCTGCGGTGAGACAGCAGAGGAACATCACGTTAAACCGCATGACCACTTCCGGCGGCTGCACTCTTCATGCTGTTTGCATTGTACCATGTTGAAGACGGTTGTAAGAGCGCATATTTTATCCCTAACATGTTTTACAGTGAGCATCCGGTGATAGTAAAGTACAGACATTCCATAAAATGAGTCTGTGTGTATTTCAGCTTTGTTTATATTTAAGAGTCCTGTATTATGCATGCCAAAAAAATTTGTTTCCTACTTAGTGTATTGGACTTACTTGAGAAGTAAAATTACTTATATATTAAGTCTTGTTTTCTGTAAAAATGTATACAAATTTTGTTAGTTTTTGCTTAAAACAAGAAAAAAAGATCTTAATTCAAAGGAAAAACAAGATTATTTTTTTGCTCCACTGGCAGATATTTTTTTTTTCTTATTTTAAGCAAAAACTAACAAATAATAATAATAAAAAAAAAAAAAAATGTAAAATTAAAATTCAGAAAACAAAAAGTCATTTTGCTTCTCAAGAAGTGTATCTTGATTAAAGAATGTTTAGGTATTTTTAAATGGAAAACAAGACAAAAATACTATGCAAGAAAAAATTTTCTTCATGGTTATTGTTGCCATTTTGGTTACAGAATATACGGTTTCTGGCATTTAATTGAAAGTAAACTCTTGTAGCTTCTGTTTCTTGTAATTTTGTATTTTAATAAATTAAATCCTTGTAAATATATATATCTTCGTATCCCTTTATTAAGGAAAAACACATTATTTGATACATTTTCACTGCACCTCTAAAGTTCCTTAATGTGATCCTTGGAAAAAAGTAAGCGTCAATCCGATTTTACTTATACCAGCACAATAATCAATTTATTAAAGTTTTATAATGTATGTGTGTGTTTTATATACATATAAATACACACACACAAATATATATATATATATATATATATATATATATATATATATATATATATATATATATATATATATATATATATATATATATATATATATATATACACACACACTACGGGGCCGTTGAATGCTTGAATCTGATTGGCTGACGAACGTTGTAAGGTGTGCAATTATTTTCAGGGAAACGCACGGCGAACATAGTTCCAGGAAGGTCTTGACCGCATTACATGACCATATCACTTCGCCAAATTATTTGATTTATTTCAAAGGTCCTTACAGCAAAAGAACCAAAACCCACATCGACACTGGCCAAACAAATAAATATAGTAAACAAAATGATAAAAACGAGAGATCATGTCCATGTTTTTGCCACAAAATTACATTTTATGTACGGACAGCATATACTCTATCTCTCCTGCTCTCTCTCCCTCACAGACAGTTTGCACACACGTTAACATACGCGCTAATGTTGTTAGCGCTACTCTGACGATTTTATCAGTAACATAGTTTAACAACTTAAAAACTACATGACTTCTCACAAGCGAGGTAACAACAGCAGTGCTGTTCCTGAAAAAAATGAACTTAAAGTTTCACTATAACTAGAGACATTGCTGCTGAACACTACTGAGAGTTGCACAGACTCACCAACGCTATCTCACGACCAATTCGTACGTATTTTACGAGGTGGCTAATTCGTACGACCTCACTCGCACAATTTTGTACGATTTGTCAGTGATGGGTAAGTTTAGAGGCGGGGTTAGGTGTAGGTCATTCGTACAAATTCAAACGAATTGTGCAACTCGTAAAATATGTACGAATTGCCGTGAGATCGGGCTGGACTCACAGAGGTAACGTTAATCTCTCTCTCTCTCTCAAAACTTATTAAATGTATTAACTGCATTAGTCTGCTATCAACAGCTCAAACCTCAATTACTAGGTTTAAAATGACGTTTTTGAATTAGCAACGGAAGCGTTGGATGAGATGCAGAAGAAATAATCCTACACATAATAGCGATTTAAGTAGAAAAAAGGGACGAATGCCTAGAAAAATATCATCTGATCGATGTCTTGAGGTGTGGCAACCATAGTATAAGCAGAATAATTGACTTCGGTCCATTAAATTATTAGAAAAATAATGCACACCTGAGTTGGTGTGTATTATTTTTCTAATAATTCAACAGCCCGTCGTCAATTATTCCTTACATACATACATACATACATACATACATACACACACATATACATTATATATATATATATATATATATATATATATATATATATATATATATATATATATATATATATATATATATAGTGTGTGTGTAAGCAATAAGGTATGAGAAGTATGAATAAGGTACGAATATTTAAAAACCTACTTTACGTTTTGTATTCTAAAAATGTAATCCCTATAAATGTCTCCATTCTTCCTGTTATAAAGGAAAAACACATTATTTGCTAAATTGTCACTGCGCCAAAGTTACTTAATGCACTCCTTGAGGAAAAAAGTAAGTGCCAAGCCCTGGAGAGGGAAAATGTAAAAAGCCAGAAGCCGATCGTAATGCTGAAGAGTGCATTTCATGTAGAGGACAGAGGGCATGCCGCGCGCTGCTTTGGGAATGAGTTATCTTGAGCTGTCACTAAGGGGATTGAAGTGGGTATGGAAAGGCACTGTTCTCCACCAAACAAGCCTCCTCTGATGTCCTCCAAACATTCCTCTGTTTTTCACACTGTGCACGATGGGAATACACCGCAGCTTTTAAATCTTCAAACGTTCACATGGCAAATTCCTGTCTGTCACACATGAACACACACATTAGAGCGCACACCCACTTCCTGTCACTTATTATTATTTTGTAGGGGTTGTCGGCTGTTTCTTCTCTGTTTTGTTTCTTCTCATTTGACACATAAGTCTTTTTGAACCAGCATATCTTGTAAATCGACATTGAAAGGCTGATCTTTTGAACGCCTTGCCACAACCCACTCTCTCTTGAAGACTTTGGCGAGGGAAACCAAACCGAACCGGACGGCCTTCTTTGTAATGTTGTTTTGAAAGGCCAAATTTTAAGCCCAAAGAGGGCTGAGATGTAGGTCACTTTGAAGATTTGAGCGGCAAACACCAAGCAGATTACAAAGCAGACACAGGTGACAGATTCCCCTCGGGGACCGAGAGCAGAACAAGGCTTTAAAAGCTATTGCAAAGTAAATTCACATTAAGGACATGTGCTGGATCAATTGATGGATCCTCTAAGCACGGCTCTTCCAGCAAACTAAACCGTACAGGCGTCTATGAGTCCTCGGCCGGTGACCCATTTGTTCCTTACTGTTATGATAGAGGACACAAATTTGCAGAATGATTAGAGACACATTACAGAAAGCTTAATGTATGGGTCAAATGACATAATGCTAATAGTTTTATACAGATCTATTAATTTATTAAAAAAGACACTTTAAAAATACAGTTCATACATACATGCTTACAATGAATTAAATAAACCTCTTCTATTATAAGCATGTTTTTAATTTCTGAATTATCATTAAGCGAAACAATGATTTCAGAGTGATTTACCTGTCCCGATATCATAAAGAAATCATAATGATATCATTATAAAAATCTTGAAAAGAAAAATTGTTTGCTTAAAACAATATTGCTTATTTTATATAAAATAAGTGAATAAGATGTGCAGACTCCCATTAATTCAAGATGTAGGGAAAATATTTATTTTTACTTGATGGTTACACCACATGACAATTTGCTAACACTTTACAATAAGGTTTCATTTGTTAACATTAAATGAACTATATTAGTTAACATGAACAATATTTATAGTATTTATTAATGTTAGTTGATATTAAATTCAAAACTTACTAGTACATTATTAAAATTTGTATTTATTAACATGAATGAACTGTTTACATGAATATTTTTATTAACTAACATTAACAAAGATTAATTAATGCTGTAAAATATATTGTACATTGTTGCTTCATGTTAGTTAATGCATTAACTAATGTTAACAAACGAGACCTTATTGTAAAGTGTTGCAGACATTTTTTGAGTCATTAATTAGAAATCCTTTATTGAAAATGGTACAAAAGTTTTTAAAACCATATGAAACCATCAAAAATGCATTTCACTAGAATTTTTACAAATATTTAAACTTTTTTTTTTTATTGTGGACTCTCAAATGTGTCATTTATCAAAGCCAATCGGCTTTAGTAATATTGAGAAAATTTATCTGAAGAGGTCTGACATCTTGTCTATATTAGTTTGCAGTTGTCATCATTCGGCCAGAAAGATTTCACAGAACACGTTTTAGACAACAGCTGGAGCTCTACCATCCTCACATCTCTGCTCAGTGTTTAGTAATTCATGTCCTTTCCCAAATTTCAGAGATCAAGGCCAGAGCTGTATCGCAGAGAGCTGCCATCTGTTTCTCTGTACTCAACCAGCCACGTCCACAGTCCTGTAACACTGGCTTCACATCCTAAACAAACCGTCCTTTACGAAATACACTGACGTTCAAAAGTTTGGGGTCAATAAGATTTTAATGTTTTTTAAAGAAGTCTCTTATGCTCATCAAGGCTGCATTTATTTGATCCAAAAAAATATTGTGATAATGATAATATAATTGCAATTTATACTTTAAATTGCTTTATACTTTAAAATTTACATTAAATTGATTTATATTTTAAAATATAATTTATTCCTGTGATTTTTCAGCATTATCATTCCAGTCTTCAGTGTCACATGATCCTTCAGTAATCCTTCTAATACACTGATTTATTATCAATGTTGGAAACAGTTTTGCTTCTTAATACTTTTTTGTAAACTGTAATACTTTTTCAGGATTCTTTAATGAATAAAATGTAAAAAGAACAGCATTTATTCAAAATAGAAATATTTTGTAACAATATAACTACCATTCAAAAGTTTGGAGTCAGTACATTTTTTTCCTCTCTTTTTTTTTTTTTTTGAAAGAAATTAGTACTTTTATTCAGCAAGGATATGTTAAATTAGTAAAATGTGATAGTAAAGACTTTCTATTATTAGAATATATTTCTATTTTGAATAAATGCTGTTCTTTTTAAAATTTTTATTCATCAAAGAATCCTAAAAAAAAAGCATCACAGGTTCCAAAAAATATTAAGCAACAAAAACGGTTTCCATCATTGATAACAAATCATCATATTAGAATGATTTCAGAAAAATTGTGACACTGAATTTTTCTGATCACGTAAATACTTGATCAAATAAATGCAGCATTGATGAGCATAAGAGAGTTCTTTAAAAAAATAAAAAAATAATAAAAAAAAACCTTTAAAAAAAAAAAAAAAAAAAAAAAAGTCTTACTGCTCCCAGAACTTTTGAACGGCACTGTACACTGATATTAGTGCAGAGAAAGCTGATATTTGATCAGACAAGCCCGTCCCGCTCGCTCATTAACTGGACGTCAGGCACATCCCCAGGTCTGAGCGACTCACCTCTGGCTCACCTTGACACTAAAGACCTATCTGCAGTCAGCACATTTCTCCTCTTGGAAAGGAAAACGGCAATGCCTTGCCAATTGAAGGACTTCTAGATTAATGAGGTCTGCCACTTTATTTAAGCTATTTTTATAAAGGCAGTTCTCGCACAGCAAGCATTTGATTTGCACGCACAGCAACTTTGACAACTGTGCTTTGAGGCAAATTGATTTATGTATAGAAGAATATGAGAGAAGCCAACTTTCAGACCGTTAGAGAAACTCAAAAAGTGTCAAGCGAAAAAGGTGTCAAACTACAGAGGATATAAAAGCTGCTGGCAACGGACATCATTTCCCATTAATCATATTTAACCCCAGAGCACGGTTTTATAGGCGAAGCACAGAATAAAATTCATTATCAGATCCAGCGCATATCAAGCACATTTGCTATACAGTTTAAAATGGCATAAGCAGACGAGATTTTACTCTTGCTGAGTAAAAAGTGAATGCCCATGTGTAACCCGCCATAATGCTGCACTCAGTGCAAGTCTAATTCTTCTGTTTTATAAGTTGAGTTGCTTATAAAATTAATAGCACACTTTTCTACAGCATACTACATAATATTAGGTGACTAAAATAATATAAATATTGTTTGTTCATCTGTTCATCAATCAAGCCCAGAATCACTGATACCAATACAGCTCTTCAGTGTCACATGATCCTTCTGAAATCATTCTAATATGATGATTTTCTGCTTAAGAAACATTTCTTATTAATATCAATGTTGTGCTGCTAATTTTAAATTTTTTGGGGGGAGTACACACAATATAAAGTTAAAAATAACAGTAATAAATAAAAAATAAATATGTACACGTTTTACTGTCACTTTCAATCAACTGAATGCATTTAATAGAAGTATTAATTTCTTTAAAAAAGAATATTTAAAAAGTTTAGCATTTATTCTAGAAAATGATCAGTCTTAAAGCAACTTAATTGAAATGGACTTAAACACATTATAATGTCTAGTTTTGTGTAGCTTTGCCTTTATTTCATGTAAAATATTTCTAGCTGATGCATTAGTTAAAAACAGAATTGATTCACTTCAACATCATTATCGAAAATATCAATACTTCAGGATGTCTCCACCCAGCCAAATGTATTATATTATGAATATAATTCCTTTATACTCATGACCACATTTAGAGGAGGCAATAAACATCCAACAGCCTGTCTGGAGATTATTAGCCTTGGTGGTAACATTACGAGATCCTTGACTTTTTGTTGCAATTATAATGCAAAGAACACTACATGAGCACGAAAGAGCTTAAAGCAGTCTCAAAGCAACAATATTCAAGGCTATATAAATGTTACATATCCTTAGTCTCTTAATTACTAAACGCAGTGAACCTCAGGGACACATTTCACAGTTGTAAACGCAGAAGACATACAGGCATATTTGCACTTCCCAGCATTCAGAGACCGCAGCAGACCAAAGTCAGCTCTGGGTCAGAGCAAGGGAGTCCACATTAAGCATTTCACATTTAACAACACTTCGTTTTAAAATATTCCCGGCTTTGATTAGCAGAACATTGGTTAGTTGAAGTTGGAAAATGGCCAGGCTAATTTGTTTATTTCAAGCTTTGAAAGTGTCGGCGTATTCGGACCACACACGTAAGATAATTTAATAACAATCCAATTTACATTGCTGCACAGGGCAAATCCCCTTCTGCCATGTGAAGATTTCTAGAGGCGGACTGTGACAAAACTACAGAGGGGAGTGCAGACGCTGCGACAAATTACCCATTATTCCCTTGTGAACAATTCTTGACTGTCAGACAATGACTGTTTGAAATATAAATAGAGGCTCATCGCGGGTTCATTGTCAGGAGACAGATCCGGCGGCCTGTATTTGAGCAGTAATGAATGTTTGTATCTTGAAACGCACTACGAATCTCCATTGACAAAATATCCTAAAAAAAATTAACTATATATAAATATCTGTTGTCTGAAGATCACAAACAGTAGGCAGCTGTTGTTGGACGCAACACAGGCCTGCATCTGTTTAATGAAAGTTTGATGCTGGCGATGTGATCGATGTGTCCGGGTGACTCACTGCTTACGCGTCACATCAGATGTCAGAATAACGTTTTAACATGTGCTCCTCAAAAACGTGAGCCAGCATTTATATAAATCGTGTTGTTCTATATTACGTGTCAAAAGCAAATAAACCGTCGCCTGTTACGTTATTACAGACTGGCTGCACAAAAAGATCATTCTAGTGTGAGGAAAATGTATGTCAAGGCCTTTGCCCATTCTTGCAAAAATAAATAGAGAAATAAACACATGCATATTGCCAGTAACAAGTCCATTGAGATGTTCCCAATGAATCCTTTCAGTCCATTAAGAAGGCCTGTTGTCAGTGGCCATTATACAGAATTAATAAGTTCATTTCAGACATATCAGTCACAGAGCAGCTATTTAGTCCTCAGCAGCATTTCAAAATGAGCAACTATTAAACTGTCAGAAGCACATAGAATATGTTGTTTGGGATAAAAGAGCCTTCAAAGGTGGGATGAAACACAACATAACGCCTCATTACAACGTCTAGGACAGTTAGTGTCTTGAACTGTGGTATTAGCCTTGAAAAATAGTGTGTTTCAGCATCTCCTTTGGCACTATGGTCAGAATGAGAAGAGATATTGAAGCTGAGACTATAATGTCATTATAAATTAAAATGAGTTGTATCTTAGCTCCAGGAACACAATAACAGGTCTGCATGTACCATCTCATCAATGCATATGTGAAAAAGCTGGGGAAAAAAATCTATAATTAGAATGTGTTTATCACCTCGCTCAAAATGAGCATCATACTCTCAGCAGCCAGCATTTGTGGGGACTAAAACTGATGCTCATGCCTGTCTTAAATTGCAATGTAAGAATCTTCTGGTTCTTATCTTTAAGTCTTTTTGCTATTTTTATTGATGAGGTAAGGTTAGTAGAAAAAGAACACTTCTAAATGATGGGGGAAAAGAGGGTGAAGGATTTAGGGGATGACACAGACTGGACTAAACTCATGCATGAGCATCCAGGCTCAACTTGCTGGAACACATGCAATAACTGCTAGGTCATAACTCTCAATTAATTGATGATTATTGTTGACAATTATTATTGATTATTATTATCATCAATGCGGAGTGGAGAAGGAGTAGGATTAAATAAGCTTATGCTACTTTCTACTCCTTTTCAGACATGTATATGTTAAAACTGTTTTGTATTGTTTTTGTTTTGTTTATTATTTTATATTGTATTTATTTTACATGTTTGAAATGAAGTCTCAAAGTCAAAGTCAAAAGAAAAGACTTGGCAGTAAGCAACCGCCCAGCAATAGCATAGCAACATGTAAAACAAACAAATAAAAAAATAAAAATAAAACACATAAAACTGGCTAATTCATATTGTAAGGTATATAGTATTCTCACAGTTTAATCTGAATTACTGCTACTTTAACGAACAGTGAAAAAGCTTTGACTCCAGACACTGTGTGGTCTTATGGTTCACGTCCAACAAGAGCGCTGCAGAGAAATCCTCAGAGCTATTTAAATCAAGCTACAAGTCGAATACTTTCAGATTGAACTTAAACTGACTCATAAACTCACGTTCTATTCCCAGCATTCCCAAATCAGAAAACTTTCCTCAAACAAATGAAGCCACATGAAACTGAAAAATGCACAGCCATTCCCTGCCTTTGGCTCAAGACATGGGGATCCAGGACCCCTTTAATAAATTAACATTCCACCTTTTACAATTGTTTCAAGGCTCTCTGAAATACTTGATTCCGATTGGACAATTGCTGTATTCTATAGGCAAATATTTTTGCATAACATCTAAATTTTATAATTAATAATTTTCCCAGGAAATGGATGCCTAATATAGCTGTGCTAGTTTCACGTCTTTCATATCACCCCATGATATCTTTCTTACATGATTAAAAAACCCCCACCAAACAGATTTATAATGTACAATATTTATTCGGTAACAATAGTTTAGGGTCCAATTCTCACTATTAACTAGTTGCTTATTAGCATGCATATTACTAGCATATTGGCTGTTTATTACTACTTATAAAACACATATTAATGCCTTATTTTTAGATCCCTTAATCATTAACTTAACAACTACCTCACTAACTACTAATAAGCAGCAAATTAGGAGTTTAAGGCAAAAGTCAATTAATATTTAGTTAATAGTGAGAATTAGTCCCTAAACTGACCATTCATTCATTTGCCATAAGGCTCCCCGTTCAGTTGAGCTAAAACTGAAATTACAATATGGCTTAGTGTAATTATCAAATGGCAAAGGCTGCAATTTAATTAAACAAATATTTGTGCTGCGTGTTTCAGAGTGACACGAGTGGAAGTGTGTTCTTACACCCGAGTAGCTCATTATCCACTTGTGTTTGCAGTGCCTCAGTTCGCAATAAATGCTGCTTCACACGAGTTTGTGCTGTTTTAACACGCATCTGGGAATGCAACATGCACCAACCATCTTCACATCCTTGCAGTGAGAACAGCTTAATATCACCAAAAGAAACTTTATTGGCTCCCAGCAGTTTTCACTTAAAATAAAAGTTTGATGGTTTAATGTCTGAAAATTAAGACAATCATAAATATTAGTATTGTAATTTTATAGTTGTAAAATAAATTTTATTTTTCTGAAAAACTGATTTTTTTTTAAATTTTTTTATTTTTTACAGTGAAATATTACAACAATAACATTTCTTATTTAGTTTATACTTAGTAATTGATATATTTGGTAACACTTTAGTATAAGGACCAATTCTCACTATTAAAGGGTTACTCCATCCTAAAATGAAAATTTTGTTACTAATCAATTACCCCCATGTCGTTCCAAACCCGTAAAAGCTTCGTTCGTCTTCGGAACACAATTTAAGATATTTTGGTTGAAAACCGGGAGGCTTGTGACTGTCACTGCCAAATAAATGACACTGTCAAGGCCCAGAAAAGTATGAAAGACATCGTCAAAATAGTCCATCTGCCATCAGTGGTTCAACCGTAATTTTATGAAGCTACGAGAATACTTTTTGTACGCAAAGAAAACAAAAATAACGACTTTATTCAACAATTCATCTCCTCCGCGTCTCAGTGGTGTCAGCCGCACCACATGGATACGTTGTTTTTGTTCATCCGTGTGGTACGGCTGACACAGAACAGCATACGCTGTTTGCGTTCAGTGGATATTCTCCAAAATGGCGCTACGCTGACGCAGAGGAGACAAATTGCTGAATAAAGTCGTTATTTTTGTTTTCTTTGCGTAAAAGTATTCTCGTAGCTTTGGAAAATTACGGTTGGACCACTGATGGCAGATGGACTATTTTGACAATGTCTTTCATACTTATCTGTGCCTTCACAGTGTTAATTCTTTGGCAGTCAATGGGACAATCACAAGCCTCCCGGTTTTTTATCCAAAATATCTTAAATTGTGTTCCGAAGACAAACAAAGCTTTTACGGGTTTGGATCATTACTCTTATTCTTAAATTAGATTCTCCCCCCGCCCCCCAAATTGTGTAGTCACAATAATAACTAACTGACTGTACATTATCTCTCACTTACCAGGTGAAAAATGTTAAGTACAAATATATACAGTAAAAGGTCAGATGTAAGGAACGATAAGTGTGTCTCTATAAATGATTAAAGGTCAGATCGTCACGTGAGCGGAGAGCAAGGCATCACGCGAGTCCATAAAAAAAAAAAAAGTAGTTCTGAAGACCTTCACTCTTTACTGGATGGCATTTTCAGAGACCTTTGGAGCCGCATGGTTCAGGTGTCTCCTTTTGTTTCAGCAGGACCGAAGCAAGCAGGTTTGGAGCCTCCCTGGGGCTGCGGGAGGTCAATTTCAGCAGCTCCTGAGGTAAAGCAGAGGAACACGGCGCAGTCAGAATGCCCTGGTGCTCATGTGTCAGTGTGCTGTCAGCAGTAGCGCTGCACTCCCAGAAAAAGTACAGGACCAGAGGGGGCTCACGCACTGTCCATTCCACTTTCCATTAAGAGCACACAGGCACGCTCGCACCCTTGGAAACACAGTAATCCTGCTCTCGTCTTTGCCCAGCTTTGATGTGCTCTCCTGTGAAGTTGATTTCGAACAGGCACTCCACTGTGAGATTGGAGGCTTTATATGAAGTACAAATGCGTTAATTTCTCGTTTCTACGTGTCACACACCCACTTCATTCCTACGGCTTTCTTCAGGAAAAATTCTGAATTGAACCATCAGGGAGCAAAGCAAACAGAGGAACTTTCTGCACTTAATTCATCCAAACATGATTCCGGCAGAGGGGATTCTTAAACAAATGAAAGACAGACAGCTTCCTCGCCTCAATAAATCAAAGCAAGACACAATACTGTGACACTTACAGAATTAAACAACTCAGAACGCTAAGCTCTAACCGTAATCCAACAACGCTGTTTGAATGCACAATGCCTTTAAACAGCATTAAAGACAGAAAGGATTTCTAACTCCGAAGAGCTGTTTTGCTGTGAATTACAAAAAAGCATCCTGTGCAAATCATGCTATGCTAGATGATGACTGAGTATTGCAGATGGCACATGTATGAGGAGGAAATGTATGTCACAGTATGAATGGCAAATGTATTTTAACAGAGTAACTTGTATGCGCCTGCCACATGCATACCAAATGCTTGTAAGGACTAGACAGGAACATCTCATATCTTAAGCTGCATGTGCATGCATGCTGACATATACAAGATTTTTATTTATTTATTTGTTTTTTTTTTTTACATTTAGGGAACTTATTTTTTGTAGGTTTATAGCATGTGACACACCAATTACATGCTGACAATGTCATAAAAGCTTTACAACAAAAACAACACAAAAAAAGACATTTGAGGCAAACGGAAACACTAAGAAGTGGTTTTGTCTGCAGTTATAGATGCTCAACTATGCATGTCCATGATCCATTTTTTATTATTCATCTCTTATTTTTACGGTCCATTTCACTGGCACACTTGGTTGCCGCAGTACAATACCTCTTAAATTTCTTGGTTATTTTAAACATCGAATATTAAACTTTATGAGAGAGAGTTCTTGGAATTTAACTTTCTGTTTTGCCTTGGGCATATCTGCTGCTTTCAAACCAGGACACTTTATGTTCTATACATCCCCTCACAAACACAGTGAAACAAACCGCGACATGCATGTTTTGACAATCACATGCTAAAATGAATCAGATAAATCCAGAGTTTCAGACCACATTAAGTTAATTTTTAAATGCAACATACTCAGCGGCTTTGTTCTAAATCCTTATCATCATAGGCTCCTTAAAGGGATAGTTCACCTAAAACGGAATATTCTGTCATCATTTACTCGTATTCTTTCGCAGGTAAGAACGTTTTTCTATAGTGTGAAAGTGAAATTGGTTTGGGAGCCCACTGAATTTTGTTTAGAAAAACAGCTCGGTACAAAGCCCCACAAATGACATGAATTAATTACATTAAAACAATGCAACGCAGTTTACCTAAAACAAGGGAACATATTAATAATTACTATTTATACAAGCTATATTTTTGCACGTCAAGTTCAGCAAACCATATTCTTTTGAGTTCCACAGAAGAAACTCCTTTAAAGGGGTCATATGATGTGATTTCAAGTTTTCCTTTCTCTTTGGAGTGTTACAAGCTGTTTGTGCATAGATAAGATCCCTGAAGTTGCAAAGACTAAAGTCTCAAAACCAAAGAGATATTCTTTATAAAAGTTAAGTCTCGACCACGCCCTCCTAAAACGGCTCATTCAGACACGCCCCCATGTCTACATCACGGTGTGGGAAGATTTGCAAAACACTGCCCAAACGTATATGCAAAGAAAGAGGGCATGATTTTTATTCTCGCTGTAGTGTTGTTGCTGCCACTGTTGGCGCCATGTCCTGGAGATGCTGTGTTCTGTTGTGAAAGCGAAACTACTTTGTTTGGGCTTCCAAAAGAGTACACAACTACAAATCAGTGGTTAAGTTGTATTTACAACACCGTTCCAGAACAGTTCAACTCAAATATTCGAGTGTGTGCATCAAATTTACGGAGGACTATTTCCTGAACCTGGGAGTAGCCTGCCAGCTGAGGTCAAAGACTGTTTCTATAAAGTTGGGCAATTCCAACTTTGCAATGACAGTCTGGCGCTTCTGACTCACAGCCTGTAAGTATGTTTTCATATTTAAAGAATTTGCCACTGACTATTCAAACGTGAGTTTTGAGCTGTGTAGAGTAGTGCTTGTTGTTTGTCGTTTCTCCGTTTACGCGGTGCGATGCAACGCGACGCGTAACAAGACAGTATAAGTCATTATAATCAGTAATTATGTCCCCACTGGATGCGACAAATGCCTCGTTTGTAATGGGTTTCATTGTTTTTGTGTCATTCGCACCAGGACACGGCATCACAATACGGTAAGAGGCGTAACATATCCGTCTCATGCTTGAGGTATTCGGCCAATCACAACGCACTGGATAGCTGGCCAATCAGATCACTCCTCGCTTCTCAGAACGATGAGCTTTGTAAAAATCGACACGTTTCAGAAAGGTGGGGCATAGAGAAGCAACAATAATGTACAGTATGTGGAAAATGATGTGTTTTTTGAACCTTAAACCGCATAAACACATTGCATTACACCAAATACACAAAATAATGTTCTTTTTAGCAACATCATATGACCCCTTTAAAAGAAGGCAATCCCAGAATGTACTGCAACAACCTAAATATCCAATATGGTGAAAAATTTGAGATTGTTTCTTCATTGGAGCAGGTTTGGAAGTGTTATTGATTATGGAATCGTATTTTGATCAAAGCAATGGTTTAAAGTTAAAATATCTTACAATGGATTGGTTTCTTACAAACACGCAGCTGTTCACTTCACAAGATGTTAACTGATGGACTGGAGTGGTGTGGATTACTTGTGGATTATTGTGATGATTTTATCAGCTGTTTGGACTCTCATTCTGGCGGCACCCATTCAATGCAGAGGATATATTGGTGAGCAAGTGATGTAATGCTACATTTCTCCAAATCTGTTCTGATGAAGAAGCAAACTCATCTAAATCTAGGAGTAAGTAGAGTGAGTGGGGTGAACTATTCCTTTAAGTCTACTGTATGAGCGGAGTATGAGTTGCCGCTCATGCAGAGCATTTCATTTCATTTATGAGGTTGTTTCAGTGAGGAAGCTGGCAGCAGGACAGCACACCTGTAGCTCAATAGTTTTTGTAACAGTGTTATGCACCCTTCATAGTAGCTTGGTTGCATGATCTGACGTCTACACACTGCGCTCTTTTCTTCAACCACAATAAAGGAAAAACATTAATAAGCCTGACAACAGATGAACAGGACAACAACAACTTTCATAAGACCTCATTAATCTGAAAGCAAACAACATGAAAAACACAACCAGGTCAGTGATGATCATGAGGCAAAGGACAAGGTAAACTAGGGATTTTAAGATCCTTTCAGGCCAAATGCTACATTAATCTAACATTCTCAACATATTCTTGTTGCCTTAAATATAGCAGGAGCTCATTTCTTAGTGACTTTGAGAGGACGGATGATGTCTTATCTTTACGATACACATGTCTGTTTTTGTAGAGTGACTGATGTTCTTAAAAGGTTTCGTGATTTCAAGAACCACCACTTAACTACTGCATGTTTTAACAGCAGTCGGATCAAGTATCCTTCAGTTGAGACACTGGCGAACACAGATGGAGCACATCACGGCTGTGGTCTCTTCTCAATCTGATAGCTTTAAACTGGATTGGCTTCTTAGCAGTGACGTGACGAACATGCACTGCTTTTTTGTCCATCTCCTGCTGTGCATTTCCACGGCCTTTAGGGTTCATCTAAGTACTGTATACAGCTGGGGTGATGGAGGAGTGCAGAGGGATGCTCAGATCTATTTGCTCATTCATCTGGAGAGATACAACTACATAGTCCCTGCTGACACACCAATTACAGCTCAGAGGATCCCTGGCCAGCCTCAACATCAAAAAAACCTTGAGCAGCTCTCATTAGTTTTGGAAGTGAACAAGCTGATCGACAGATTCAATCTTTTAGAAAAAGGCCATTTGAGGAAAAGGAAGTACAAGTTACTTAGTTTTCTTTGGTCTTTTTCACTGGGCATTACAGGACATATGAGCCGGATCATTCAATAAATGATCATCTAACATGAAAGTTCAAGCAATGTCACACCTGGGGCCATTTCTGTTATGTAGTACATTTTAAGCTCTGTAAATGAATTTGCTTGTGCTGTAGTTTAAAAGAAGTGTTTCCATAAAAATCATTCATTAAAATGCTGTCAAAAAGTGTAAAGACAGTAAATGCTGTACTTCTGAACTTTCTATTTAACAACAAATCCTTACAAAACGTGTCATGGTTTCTACAAAAACATTAAAACATTTTTCAACATTGAAAATTATAAGAAATGTTCCTTGAGCAGCAAATCAGCATATTAGGATGATCTCTGAAGGATCACGTGACACTGAAGACTGGAGTAATGAAGCTGAAAATTCAGCTTTGATCACAGGAATAAATTTAAATATAAAACCTTTTAAATATGAAAATATAAAACAACTGCTTAAAAACTACTTATACTATGAAACAATATTTGCATTTCACAATATTTTTACTCTATTTTGTCAAATAAATGCAGCCTTGCTAAGAATTAAACTCTTCTTCCAAAAGCATTTAAAAAAATCTTATTTTTTAACCAGCTTCTGAAATTTGATTATTTTACTGATATATGTTATTTTATTAAATAGGATGGGATGTTTGAGAAAAAGAAACCAACTGAAAACATCACAGAATTTGTTCAATCATTTGCTAAAAATGAATTCTGTTAGTTACAGGGATAAGACTAAAGAGCTGTAAAGTTTAACTATAAAGTTTTAATTGTTCTATATGAGAATAGGGAAAATATGACAAAGTCACACAGGAACAATATTGTTGGAATCACTTTCAGAGCAACTTTTTTCCCAGCTGTTAAGCAAATAAATAATAATAATAATAATAATAATAATAATAATAATAATAATAATAAAACACTGATAACTAATCGGAATCCATCTGACTTTATATATATAAAAAATGCAATTGAATGCAAGCTGCAAAAGTAGCACCACTCACGAATAATTGAAATAATTCATAACTCATGAAATAATTCAAAATTCATCCCCATGTTAACATAACTGAAATATTATGGTACAATTATTTAAACCTAATAAAATTGTTTCTCAACTTTGCTTCACAAGTTTCACTTTTATGGAAAGAGTGCTTCAGCATAATATAGCCTAGACATTGTGAAATTTCCATGTCATAACACCATGCATTTGCCATAAAATCTAATAACAACTGAACTCCAAAAAGCAAGACCTCAAATATATGTTTCAAAACACAAAGCAAGACCTCAAATATATGTTTCAATACAACTACACAAGCCCTAAGAGGTTAATTAGCTCTTAGAGAGAATCAATCATGATGACATGTCAATTAGCCTTTGAAAAGAGTACATCAGTCCCAGCTGAAATACACACAACCAGAACCAAACTATTCAGATTTAAGAGGGATGAATGGACAATATAAATGCTGCTGGCTGCCCTTAAAATCCACGCTTCACAACTGCTCTCATTCAGGTGAAAGTGGAGGAGATAACTTCCCTTATCTATTGTCTCAGAGTATCAGTCTTGATATCACTTACTCTCACTGAAATGGAAAACACACTTTTCCTTTGAATTTGCATGTCAATTAAATCAAATTGTAAAGAATGATAGAGCTTAAAAGAGGAATTAGGAGAAAAGAGGAAAGCAGCATTTGCAAAGCAGTTATGTATTTGTAAGCTGGCATGCTTTCCTTTGAAGTCTGGTTTGAAATCAAACCACAACACGAGAGCCTGAAAAATGGCAAATGAGTCTTTAATCCGGTTTCATTTTTCTGTACACCAAAACCTGAAAGCTGAACAGCTAAAACTAAGCACAGAGAGGAAAATAAAACATCAGATCAGACAGGAACAGTTTCCTGACAGTCTAAAATGAGTCTTAAGAGATTATCAGAAATACTGAAGCAATTAAACTTGTTTAAAAGAATAATCGCAACGCAGACAAACTGTGCAACGGCTCATGAATTAATAAGAACTGATACAGCATGCAAAAAACTTTATCAGTGTGTGTCAGATGATTTTTGGAGTAAATTGGGATTTTACACTCTACAGATCCCTTTAAGGCATTTAAATCTTTAAACTGTTTGATCAGAAGCAATGAGCAATACATCCTATTTCTGCAGCATTTTAACTCAACAAACTAGGACAGTTTCCTACAAAGCTGAAGAATCTCTCATATAAACATTAAAATCTTTTGTATTGTTAAAAGAATAGTCCACCCAAAAATGAAATTTCTGTGATAATTTACTCACTCTCAAGTCTTCACAAGCCTGTACGACTTAATTTTTCAGTGATACATAGACATTTGTGTGACAAGATGTTAACTAATGGACAGGAGTGGTGTGGATTACTTGTGGATTATTGTGATGTTTTTATTAGCTGTTTGGACTCCCATTCTGACGGCACCCATTCACTGTAGAGGATCCATTGGTGAGCAAGTGAAGTAATGCTACATTTCTCCAAATCTCTTCCGATGAAGAAACAAACTCATCTACATCTTGGATGGCCTGAGGGTGAGTAAATTTTCAGCAAATTTTAATTTTTGGGTGAACTATTCCTTTAAAACGTGAAAAACCTTTAAATATAGCCCTTGTGACAACTTTCTCACCTACGTATTTGGATTTTGATGTTGACGTGTTTCTGGCATGTACTGTATATACGTGTATGTTCATTAACCAATTGCTACTTTTGAAGTGATTTGACGTCATTCTTTTGCGCAAACAGCTCTCTATAAACTAATTCTATATGCCAACTATACGTCAGTCAGCAGTGAAGCCCTTTAGGCATAAAGGATCTGTCCTCTTGCCAAACAGAGCGTTCTTGTCTTCTGACGTTATTCTCGACACATGCTTATTGCATCCGCACTATCAGCACAACCCAGCCACTGCTGGCATTTGATGGATTCTGCAAACACTTGTGATCATACAAGAAGGAAGAAGAGCCTCAGTTCTGCACACTAGATGAAGCCCTCTAGCTTCTCTCTGGAGATCTCCGAATCAGATGTCATATGCTGCACACTCTTGGTCTCTCTTCATCTCCAAGACAAAGGCACTGCCAACCACATCCTGTCTGCCCTCCATAAACCAACGCGGATTTTCTCCAGTGTTTAATTTTGGATTCAGAATTAAAAAAGGAAGGAAACACGTTAAGACACTAATGCTACAGAGTGAATATTGCTGAAAATTGCTGAGCAGACAGAAGAACGCTGTACTTTATTCTATGCTTACACTGAGACCATCCCAACGGACTGAAAAATCGAGGGGTTGTTGCAATGAGAAAGTTCAATATGGCACATATCACCAAAAAAAGAAAAAAGAAAAAAAAAGGTAACTTTATTTTAAGGTGTCCATGTTACACATTACATGTACTTACTATTATAATAACAATACATTATGCATAATTACATGCAAGTAACTCTAAGCCAAACCCTAATCCTAACCATACAGAAAGTACATTTAGTTAATTACTATTACTTAGTACTTAAATGTATAATTACACTGTAACAAGTACACCTTAAAAAACTGTAACCATTTTTTTTTATCCTGCTTTCCAGTACAATTATCTGAACATCCTTAAAACACAGCAAAATCTGCATATTAATACTTGCGTATTTGCTTTTAAAATCTCATTTAAATCTATAAAGTCAAGATCTTTAAAAATCCTTCTTGTACTTACGTTTCATATGGAAAAGTTTCAAATTAATAGCTCTAAAATGTCCTGTGTTTTAAAATAAGTAAAAAAATAAATAAATACTGAACTGCTTTTTTTTTTTTTTTTTTTAATGTACACTACCATTTAAAAGTTTGGGGTCGGCAATATTTTTAGCAACTCATCAAGGCTGCATTTATTGAATCAAAAAATACATTAAAAACAGTAATATTGTGAAATATTATATACAATTTAAAATGACTATTTTCTATTTTAATATATTTAAAATGTAATTTATTTCTGTGATCAAAGTTTTCATCATCACTACTCCAGTCTTCAGTGTCACATGATCCTTCAGAAATCTAATTCTAATATGCTTATTTGATGTTCAAGAAACATTTCTTATTAATATCAATGTTGCAAAACATTTTTTCAGGATTCCTAGAAAAAAAAAAAAAAAAAATCTTACTGGCACCAAACTTTTGAGTGGTATAAAGAAATGGATAACAAATTATTTTTTTTTCTAAGTTTTAACAAAACTACATGGACAATTATGCTATAAATAGACCAATTTTATGCAGTTTTGATTCAAGTAACTTGTTTTAAGGAAACAAGACACACAACAAGAAAATAATTTTTTGCAGTGGGAAAAAAAAAAAAAAAATCAGACAGAAGTACACATTATGACAGCTGTGACAGGAAGGACTGTCAACTTAACTGTATTTAGTACAAATGTATTTTGTTGGCTCCACAATTTTGACCTGAAGTCAGTGACATTCAAATGGAGGGCATGATGAACGGCTAAAAATGTCTGGTAGCTGAAGACTGTCTGAACTAAATGGTTAGTGGAGCGTCCAGCACTCTGTCAAAGTATCATTCTGAAGAAATGACAACAGATTGCGGTCAGCACAAGCTTTGATTAGGTACTCCTGGACATGCTCATTTGTAACTGCCCGGCACAAAGCGTGATGAACTGTGAAGGTGCTTTGACAGCATCTTCACCTCAGAGACTCGCATCCCGTGTGATTAATATTCAGAAAGCTGACCCATAATCACAGACCTTACACCCTGTAATTGATCTGTTAAATCACAACCCTGATTTTTACACAGAGAAACCATTTTTGGCTGCTAGTTTATTCAGTCTTCAGGTTGTTCAATTTAATGCATATTTGAAACAAAAAAAATTAGATATTACTTGAGACTGGATTAAAATGAGCATTTTCTGTTTTTTTTTTTAATAACATAACCTATAACAACGGCTGGGTGCTATTGAGCATTCCTGCTTCATGACTTGTCTTCCAGTGAAATGGGTGCAAAAGAAAGATTGAACTACAGTTTTTTTTTTTTTTTTTTTTTTTTTACAATTTTACCTTTTCAAGGGAATGTTAAGGCAGCTTGCCTTGGATTGTTATGCACTCTCAGTTATGTGCTTAAACCAATGAATAACAAAAAAGGTTTTTATTCTTGCCATTTCATTTGAGATAAACGTGAACACCTTGACTCATTGTGAACTGTTAGCATCTTCCTTTCTATTTGTTAGCTCTTTTAGTGCAGCGGGATTGTTCACCTAAAAATGAAAATTCTGTCATCAGCTGTTCCAAACCTGTATTTCTTCTGTTGAGCAGAAAAGAAGATATTTTGAAGAATGTTGACGAATTACGGTAACCATTGACTTCCATAGTATTATTTTCCCCATACTGTAGGAGTCAATGGCTGCCGTCAACTGTTTGGTTAATAATATTCAAAATATCTTCTTTTGTGTTCAACAGAAGAAAGAAACTCATACAGGTTTGGAAGAACTTAAGGGTGAGTCAACTGAAGTCAGTTTTCTTCATTCTGCTAAATAATATCCAATACTATCACACGTGTTCACACTGGGTCATATATGAAAAAACATTCAAGTGAGGAGATAAACATTCATTACATTTCACATCACAGCTGATGTGTCACAGGACATTTTCATTCACTTCTATTCTCAAAAAGGCAAATAAAAACATTAAGCACAATGCCTTGGGCAATTTAAACACGAAAGGCCCATCTCTTCCGGCTCCTGCCACATGTGACATTATCACACGGGAGTTTGCAAAAACACAAATGTTTACAATGCTCAATTTAACTAATAACCAAATATAATCTCGCAGCTGCACATCCGACTCCATGCCAACACCACAATGCTGACAATTTTCCCTGCACGCTTGAAAGCCATTAACATGGCCGCTGAAATGGGCCCTGCGAATACTGCTTTAATGTTTCTGCTTTAAACCAGTTCAAAGCAACTAGGTCGACACAAGCAACAACACAGAAACACTAGGAGCATATTGATTTCTCCAATTCTTCATACAGTCCTTTTTAATCAATTGACAAACATTTTTTCCATGCATGTTACACATTGTCCGATAACGGATGTACAAACGCAAATCTCCTAAAAACTGTCAAGAAAATGTCTGGGTCATATTTTACCCCAAAAATCAAACAAAACAACAAATAAAATATATTAAAAAATTACACTAGTGTTCAAAACTTTGGGATTACCATGATACTAAAGACCAGAGTAATTCTATGGAAGCTACTTTTCGCCACAAAACAAATAAAATAAATAAATAAAAAAGGTAACAGACTTTTTTCTCAGATTTTTTCCCCCTCGCAGTTATAAGTCTATATCTCTATACCTTTCCATTTCACAATTACAAGATGTAAACTATCTTTATTTACATCTTACAATTTCCGATTTTTTTGTTGCAAATCTGACATTTTTTTCCCTGAAGTGCAACAAAAAAGTCAGAATTGTTAGATATTAATATGTAAGGATAGAGTGTACATCTCAAAATTCTTAAAAAAATAAAAAATAATAACTGTGACAATTCTGAGATATAAACTCAGAATTGTGAGTAGAAATGACCTGTTTTATTTTTATATTCCATATAATTCAGCTTAGCCATGACAGGAATAATAGTTGTTTTAAATTGCAGTAATATGTCACAGTATTACTGTTTTTACTATATTTTTAATCAAATAAATGCAGCCTGTGTTAGTATAAGACTCATATAAAAATAATCTACCATCTAAATGATATGTGCATGTTTTTATATTTTTAAAAATATATTATTGAATGTTCTTGACAAAGGTTTCACTCAAAAAAAGAAAAAAAAAAAGTGGTGTAAGAAATGTTGGGTAAATGATAAACTATGAAAATGAAACCTAGCAGTAAGGTGCATTAATATGTAATCTACATGTTTGATCCCCATGTGATACCTGAGACTAAGTAAAGTATATTAAGATTAATAGGCTGCTCATATAAGTGAAAGCTGTGTTAACAAGATTAAGGAGTGTTTTACGACTGCCTCCTAGTGAAGAAACACTATCAGCTGCTGCTCATGTGAGATCACACCTCGTGTGTCAAACAGGAATGAACAACCTCAGGTTTGAAAGGAAATCAATATCTCTAAAAAGATATTTAAAGGCCTAGGATGTGGCTGTTGTCCTGTAAGTAGCGTGATCTGGTTGAGCATGTGAGCTATTCACAACAATTTTAAAATAGAAGTCATGATTTCCTTCATGCACACGTTCATGTTCACTACCCAACCACCCTATACAACCCACCGATTTCATACAATCAAAACACAAACCTTATTTTTAACACCCCATCCGGATATCAATTGCACGGCTGAGTCACACGCGGAAAACATTCGCTGTTGTGTTCAAGGTCCAGCTTGTTTTAGAAAAAGTGACAAAAGGTAAAAATAGACTTCTAACAATGACAAATGCTCTGTGAAGTGGCTGAACAACCTTGAACATGAACACGCTCACAAGCAAATGAGCCGTTGAAAACGCTCCTGACTTTTGACGCAAGCAGCTCAACGGCTGATGGTTTTAACTGAATGACTGCTGGAGTTGTTTTAAAGGGTTAGTTCACCCAAAAATGAAAATTAGCCCATGTTTTTCTCACCCTCAAGGCATCCTGGGTATATGACTTTCTTCTTTCAAACAAATCCAATCAGAGTTATACTAAAAATTATCTTTGCTCTTCCAAGCGTTAGAATGGGAGTAGACGGGTCCAAAAGTAGTCAAATAAAGCACATCCGTCCATAATAAAACGTGCCTCACAAGGCTCCTGGGGGGGGGGGGGGGGGGGGGGGGGGCCTCCTGTAGTGAATCTATATGTTTTTGTAAGAAAAACATTTTTCTTCACAAATCCTCGTTTTGTGCTTCTAATTCGTGATCGACGTTTTGTTTTGCTGTCTCTCCATCACGCTTCTGTGTTCGTCACCAATCATAGACGCGTGCGCTGTACATTTATAACGTTTTAAATATGGATATTTTTCTTACAAAAACGCATCAATTCACTACAGGGGGCCTTTATTCACCCCCTGGAGCCGTGTGAGGCACTTTTTTTTAATGGATGGATGTGCTTTATTTAATTTTGCACTGTTGAACAAAAACACCAGCCTACTCCCATTCTAACACTTGGAAGAGCAAGGAAAATTTTTAATATAACTCCGATTGGATTCATTTGAAAGAAGAAAGTCATATACAGGTGCATCTCAAAAAATTTGAATATCGTGAAAATTCATTTTATTTTGTAACATTTCAAAAAGTGAAACTTTCATATATTCTAGATTCATAACATGTAAAACATTTCAAAAGTTTTTTTGTTTTAATTTTGATGATTAGAGCTTACAACTCATGAAAGTCAAAAATCCAGTATCTCAAAATATTAGAATATTTCCTAAGATCAATCAAAAAAAAGGATTTGCAAAACAGAAAAGTTTAAGTTCTTTAAAGTATGTTCATTTATGCATTCAATACTCGGTGGGGGCTCCTTTAGCACAAATGACAGAATCAGTGAGGTGTGGCATGGAAGTGATCAGCACTGTGGCACTGCTGAGGCACTATTGAGCCTTCAGCTCGTCTGTATTGTTGGATCGACTGTTTCTCATCTTTCTCTTGAAAATATCCCATAGATCCCATATGGGGTTCTGGTCAGGCATGTTGGCTGGCCAATCAAGCACAGTAATATCATGGTCAGCAAACCACTTGGAAGTGGTTTTGGTACTGTGGGCAGGTGCTAAAGTTCGGAAAAGGAAATCAGCATCTCCATAAAGCTTGTCAGCAGATGGAAGCATAAAGTGCTCCAAAATCTCCTGGTAGAAGGCTGCATTGACTTTGGACTTGATAAAACACAATGGACCAACACCAGCAGACGTCACGGCACCCCAAATCATCGCTGACTTCGGAAACTTCACACTGGACTTCAAGCAGCTTGGATTCTGTGCCTCTCCAGTCTTCCTCCAGACTCCAGACCTTGATATCCAAATGAAATGCAAAATTTACTTTTATCTGAAAAGAGGACTTTGGAAGTTTGGACCACTGAGCAACAGTCCAGTTGTTTTTCTCATTAGCCCAGGTAAGATGCTTCTGACGTTGTTTCTGTTTCAGAAGTGGGTTGGTAGCTCTTTTCCTGATGATGTCTGAGCGTGGTGACTCTTGATGCACTGACTCCAGCTTCAGTCCACTCCTTGTGAAGCTCTCCCAAGTGTTTGAATCTGTTTTGCTTGACAGTATTCTCAAGCTTGCGGTCATCCCTGTTGCTTGTGCACCTTTTCCTACCCAAATTCTTCCTTCCAGTCAACTTTGCATTTAATATGCTTTGACACAGCACTCTGTGAACAGCCAGCCCTTTCAGTAACCTTCTGTGACTTACCCTCTTTGTGGAGGGTGTCAGTAATTGTCTTCTGGACCATTGCCAAGTCAGCAGTCTTCCCCATTATTGTAGTTTCAAAGAACAAGAGATACCCGGAATTTATACTGTAGGGATGGTCATTTAATGACACTCAAATGTAAATATTCTAATATTTTGAGAAACTGGATTTTTGACTTTCATGAGCTGTAAACTCTAATCATCCAAATTAAAACAAAAAAAAAAACTTTTGAAATGTTTTACTTCACATGTAATGAATCTAGAATATATGAAAGTTTCACTCTGAAATAAGTAGAAAAAAAAAAAAAAAAAAAGAGAACTTTTTTCACAGTATTCTAATTTTTTGAGATGCACCTGTACGCCTAAGATACTTTGAGGGCGAGTAAAACATGGTCTAATTTTCATTTTTGGGTAAACTAACCCTTTAAGGTGTTGTGTTGTAGCACGACTTACATGTGAGGCCTACGAGAGCCACACGGATGCTGAGGTCCACCATCAACGCCCATCTAGGTCCACAGCGCGCCACCGCCGGCGGGATCAGTATCTCTGCTGACACGTAGAACTGCAGCGCATAAGTTATGTAGATCCCAAAAGAGTAAAGCAGCTTCACGGTCTGATATAACCTACACAACAGACAGACATTAGACACGTTTTTTTTATTTCTTCAACCACTGATGTCGAATTGATCATAGAATATCAGCTAGTCTTTCTAATCAGGAGTAAATGTAAAATATGAGAAGTGTAATGACAAATGAAAGCATCGTACAGGTATCGCTGATATCTTCAATAATCATGAAAGAGCATTGTCTCTGGAGTAACACATCAATCACTAAACTCGCTAATAGAAACACAAGACTGACACTTCTGCGATTTTGCATGGAGTCCACAGCTTCTCCTCCGCACCTGAGTTTGTCAGCAGAGAACAGAGATGTCAGTGGGTGTATTTGGGTCTGTTCCCGGTTTCTAAGTAGTTTCAGTCAGCTTTTTTGTCACCTGGGCTCAGTGACCTGTTCAAAATGCTTGCTTTGTATTCGCCTGAAGTGAATAAGCCTCAAAGCATGTGAAATCAGCTGCCTTCAGTTTCCCAAATTGTACACCAAATTGCAGCAAGACTGAGGTTTTGGTAGAAACAAACAAACAAACATAAACCGTTTTTTAATTGAAAGGCTAGACTAGACTTGGTGTGAACAGTTTTGGGACAAAAAAATATATATGAATATTTAAAAAAAAAAATTAAATAAAGTTTTTCAATAATCATATTTTTTTTGTACCAAATATATATATCATGTGTCATTATTTTTTTTTGAGGGGGGTTGTTTTGACTATTAATAGATCTGGGAAATGATAAACTGAGGAAAAACTGATTTCCAACATGTCCTCAAATAATTTTTGAGATACTGTTTGTTAATCCATTTTTAATCCCCCTTGGGGAATATGGGTAATGGGACTCCGACAAGTTTCTCAGGTTTGTAGTGCATTGATATTAGATGTCAATCCTAAAAATCAGAATAGCTTGTGTATTATGTTTTTGTAATGTCTTGTATGATTTCAGTTTCAGGATGCTTTTTAATAATAATCATAATAATAATAATAAACAAAATATAAATATATAAAGTGAGACTAGAACACAATAAAAATGAAAGGGGACCTATTATGCAAAAATCACTTTTATGCGGTGTTTGAACACAGTTGTGTGGCCGCAGTGTGTGAAAACAGCCAGCCTATAAAGGTAAAAATCCACCCACTCATTTTTTTTTTAATCCCAATTCATCATAAACAGTCTCTTAAGAACAAGCGATTCCAGATTATGTACAAGTCAGCATATGGAGAAATCCCCACCCATTCGTGACACTCTCTGCCCTATAAACAAACACAACCTCCCTCCATCTGAGCTGCTGAGGACACTGTGGTTAAGTATTATTTTCAAAGGAAATGTCCCGGAACCCAGTAAATTCCTGTATGATTGTGCCAATCATTTTACACCGGACTGCCTCACAAACGAGGGTCATTTCAACACTGGATTTTTCCAAAAGTTGATTCTGAAAGAAGGATCAATACCAATGCTTTGTGCACGAACGTCAGCTCCAGAGAAAGTAAGCGCGTCATATTTTGTTTTCCAAAGCCTTTCTGAGAGAGCATCTTGGCACTCCGTAATGCTAATGTTGCTAAAGCTACCATTGTCTCTGCCTGTTTTAACATGCACACTCTGGGGATATCAGAGATTTATTTTACGTCTTGTAAAAAGGGGCATAATAGGTCACCTTTAAAGATCCCCTGGCACTCACCAGCACAACGGTAAGTTCAATGTGATGCTGCCTCGAATATGCTCTCCGAAGCCAATGTAGCCGATGGTGCCCAGGGTGATGTAGAGGGTGGTGACGATGCCCATGCCGATATACAGGACCGTGGTGAAGTTTCTGGGATTCTGCATCTTATTCTCAAGTGGTAGCACCTGATGAAGATTGAGTATGACACCTTTTTGAATTGAACTTTTTTCACTTGAATAATATTTCTGTGGTGACAAACATAATATCAGAGCAAAAGAAAAACGTACAACTCCAATTCCCTCAAAGGCGAAAATTGCTGTTCCAAAGAAGAGAGGATAGTCAACTCCTCTTCCTGCCAGCGGGAGGTTGATAGGGTATGGAATATTCTGACAAGGCAAAGCAAGAATAGAAAAGAATATCTGACAGTCTGAGACATGGTCAACATTTCAAAAAGGAAAGAAAAATAAAAAATATTTACATGAATGTATTGTGGAGTTCAAAAAGTCTGAGACAATGAATATATATAACATTTTCTCTTTTTCTGTTGCATTTACTTTATCAAAATACAGTAAAAACTGTAAAATTGTGAAATATTACTATTGTTTAAAAGAGTTGTTTTCTATTTGAATGTTTTAAAATGTAATTTATTTCTGTGATGCAAAGATGAATTTTCAGCATCATTACTCCAGTCTTCAGTGTCACATAATCCTTCAGAAATCATTCTAATATGCTGATTTGCTGCTCAAGAAACATTTCTGATTATCAATGCTGAAAGCAATTGTGCTGCTTCATATTTTTGTGCAAACCATGATACTTTTTTCAGGATTTACTAATGAATGGAGAGGTGAATAAAACAGCATTTATTTGAAATAGAAATATTTGTAAAATTATAAAAGTCCTTACTGTCCCTTTTTAATAAATTTAATGCATCCTTGATATATAAAAGGTCTAATTTCTTTCTTACAAAAAAAAAAACTAAATAAATCTTACTGACCCCAAACTTTTTTACAGTATAGTTAGACAGTCATTATCTTAAATATTTCTTATTAATTATACACCATAACAAAATGGTTATATTCCCTGATAAAATAATTCTCAGACTTTTGTGACACTGTATAAATCAGATTTTAAGTAAACAATTTTTGGTGCACAAATGTTATACAAACATATATATGAAATCATGTCTTTAAGTCGCAGTATAAATTTACAGTGATTGTATGATGTTCAAGATGCATTTTACAGGATATGATTTATGTCCTTTGGCAGCTCTGCAAGCATCTTTGAAACCCTTGGCTCTTTACAAAAAAAAAAAAAAAAAAAAAAAAAAAAAACCTTTTCCAAACAACAAACCAATTTGCAATCTCTAGCCAGCTGTTTCCACCATGACAAATTTTCTTTCCTTCCAGAAAAAATGTTACCTTCTTGCTTGTTTCTCAGTAGCTGCAATGCTGATTACAGACGCAGGGTTTGATTCAAGGCATTTTAAGCTGTTCAATACGAAATGTGCTCTAAAAAACAACCCTGAAACCTGTCATTGACACTTAACTCTTCATCCATAACATCTGAGACTCAGCAGCCTGGGGAGAGGCCTTGGTCCTAAGGATTGCTTGGAGCAAAGTATCTATTGTTTCAAACCTAACAAACTTTTTCAAATATTCTGCTTGAAAAGTGTATCTGGGCTATATACGCGTTTAAAAAACAACAACACTTGATTTAATGTTTTTGATATTGTAATATTTAACACATTCATACATAATGTGGCTTAAGTATTCAAATACTTTTTGGTCCACTCAGAATGTTGTATTGTGGACTAAGTATGTATCATATATGACACTAATCACTATGAAAAATCATGCAATGCAATTCAGGCCATACACTGATACATTTTCACCATATTAAGTGTGTGTTGTGTGTTTAATGTGTCTTACCGTCAGACAGTAGTAGTATATGAGGACCAGGCTGGCACACATGGAAATGTTTGCTACAAACGACAGAGGGGCCAAGTACTTGAGGTTGCGGATAAACACCAACACGATGATAAAGGGCAGGAAGAAAAGCATGTAGAGGCGAGAGTCGTAGCTGGGGACAATCACTGCCGTTTCGTTGTTGTGACAGTTCACGGTCGTCCCGTTTGCAGTCTCAACCACCTACAATGTGCAAGTCAATGGAAAGATACTTTTACGGCAGTAACAATGATCCTTTAATAATATGAAAGAAGAATTTTACATTTGTAAGTTCAAATTATAAAAAGGAAGCACATCTTTTTAATCAAGTGAACTGAAAAGCAATGCTGCCCTCTTGTGGTTAGCAAAGAAACGCTCACAGTATTTCTGTTGAATTTATATTTCAGAATTTTGGGAAAAGCTTTTATCCAAAAAGAACAATATATTACGTTTTTAAAGTTTATAAGTTCACTGTGAATTCACATGTTCTACCAGTTGGCCTACATGAACACTACTGTTTTCTCTGGTTTCTTATTTTTTTTAATAATATGACAATAAAGGCCTTTAAACTGTGCGATTCTGAAGAGTATTTTTTTTTTTTAATGTGAACAAAATCTTTATTCAAATCCTAAAAAAATATCTCTTCTTCTGTATTTAAAGCTCTCTCACCTGTTTGACATTGTCGCTGAGGAACACAAAGTAAACGCAGCAGAAGCCAAGCTGGGTTATGTTGAGGAACAGATTCACCACACGCCTGAAAGACAAAAAACAAAAACTGAAACAAATCTATATGACAGTAAGATTTTCCTTTTCAAGAAATTAATACTTTTATTCATCAAGGATGAATCAAATTAATCAAAAGTGACATTAAATACATTTCTATTTCAAATAAATGCTGTTCTTTTTAAGTTTCTACTCATCAAAGAATAACAGTTTCATCAAAAATATGTAGCAGCACAGCGGTTTTCAACATTAATAATAATAAGTTTCTTGAAAAGCAAATCGGCATACAAGAATGATTTCTGAAGCATCATGTGACAAAAACGAATAATTTAGCTTTGAAATAGGAATAAATTACATTTAAAAATACATTTAAATAAAAAGTTATTTTAAATTAAATTAATTTTTCACAATATTTTTATTGCATTTTGATCAAATAAACGCAGCCTTGGTGACCATAAGACACTTCTTTCAAAAATCTCACTGCCCCCAAACTTTTGATTGGTATTGTACATCTAAGCCCCATCTAGAAAGCACTGTGTCTTAATTATTGCATACAAACATCTGATAAACATTTTAAAATGTGTGGTTTCCTTTAATATATAATATTATAAAATTAATTTTTAACATATGACAGGTAACATTTCATACCACAGATGAGCAAACACTCTTACAATAACATCTATGTATGTGTGCTATCATGTGCAAGATGTGAAACAGTACGGTTGCAGAGAGATCAGATGCTGAGAGAGTCATGTGACAAATTGTTAAAGATTATGGTGAGAACAGCACAAACACAAGTCAACTTTAACATAGTGCTGAATTTAAAAACTGCCCTGTAAGCAGTGAAACACAGACGTTCAGTTACTGTACCTTCCCCACAAAGAGTGTCTGCTCAGCCACGACACGTTCTCCATGCCATACTCCACTGCCTCTCCGTAGGAAAGAAAGGGCTTGCCCATCCTAAATATAGACAACATTTCATTTAGAAAAACAGAAAGAAATGTGTGCGATTTAACAGTCAAATGCATGACAGAAACACAAGCATTTATCCTAGATAGATAGATAGATAGATAGATAGACAGATAGATAGATAGATGACAGAAAATATCTCACTATAACTATAAAGGGAAATAACAAAAGAAAACTACAATAAAATTTGCCATGACAGAATACAAAAACAGATGTTAGGTATCCAAAAAAAAAAAAAACTTATCAAGAACAGGAGGGGCAGCATTTCTAAAAATAAATCAAGCTGTTTATTCTTACTTTGCACTTAGATGATGTGCACATTTCACAAGGAGGTTCATGCAATGAACAGCCACAATTCCCATAGCCAGAAGACTTAAAGGCCCCACCTGCAAAATGAGAAGAGACAGAGAGTAACAAACTATTGATAAAGCATGTTTAATCAACTAGTAAATTTGGGTAAAGCATTTTAAACAACATGAATTTCAAAAAGCCCACCAGGAACAGTCTGAGGTTTAGTGCCTTAACATGGCACTCAACATGTTAACACAGTTGGTCATGGCTCTTCTGCTGATTTCAACTGATCTCATTTAAAATGTAATTTATTCCTGTGATCAAAGCTGAATTTTCAGCGTCTATACTCCAGTCTTCAGTGTCACATCATCCTTCAGAAATCATTCAATATGCTGATTTGCTGCTCAAGAAACACTTCTGATTATTATCAATGTTGAAAACAGTTGTGCTACTTAATATTTTTGTGGAAACTGGTTTTTAGGATGATTTGATAAACATTATAACATTATGAATGTCATTACCGACAGGTTATTGCATTTCCAATTTGTGAGGAAGGGTTTTATAAGATAAGGAATAGTAACAATGGGGTGCAACTACATCTGTAACTGCACAAAGCAACCGACAAAAAGGACAAAGCGTAATCTTCAAGTCTGGCAGTGAAGCAGAAAGCATCCTTCAGGGACGTGTCCACACGTCTGGCATCTTTGATCCGCTGGAAACACTTGTCAGATTGAGTCCTCAGCTGATGCTGAGAAGTTTTAGTGGTCTTCAGAGGCTGAAAACACGGCTCAGCAGTGCAATGACAAGCACCCCTTAATTGTGCAGCTGCGTCATACACGCAAAGAGAAGTCCAAGAAAGACCTCGCTCAGTAATTTGTTGCTTGCAAAGAAGACCACAAAAAAAAAAAAAATAAAATAAAAAAACTTCAGATGTTAGTGATTGTTAAGGCTTTAAACATAACCATAAATTTAGTTTCAAACTTAGTTTGTGCTATGGTCATGAATGAGGCCCCAAATAAAGCAGATTTTTGAGAAAGGGTATGCTATTACACTTCCATTCGATCAAAGCCATGATTTGTTTTGGTGCATCTTTTTAAAGAAATTAATAGATTATCCAGCTAAAAGGACACACTGATTTGATCTGAATTTACAATAAAAACATTTATAATGTCACAAAATATTTCTATTTCAAATCAATGTTGTTCTTTTGAACTTTCTATTCATCAAAGAACCCCAGAAAAAAGTAGCATGGTTTCCACAAAAATATGAAGCCGCATATTTTTCTTGAGCAGCAAATCAGCATATTAGAATGATTTCTGAAGGATCATGTGACACTGAAGACTGGAGTATAGATGCTGAAAATTCAGCTTTGATCACAGGGATAAATGACATTTTAAGATATATTCAAATAATAATAATAATAATAATAATAATAATAATAATAAAAGTCATTTTAAATGGTAATAATATTACACAATTTAACTATTGTTATTGTATTTTTGATCAAATAAATGCAGCCTTGGTGAGCATGAAGGACTTATTTATAAAAACATGACCCTAAGCATTTGAATGGCAGGAAAAAAAATCTTGGGAACAGAATATGAAATTATTTAAATGATTTAAAATAAATGTTATTAATTAGGGATGCACGATACTGGATTTTTGCCGATATCCGATATGCCAATAATTTTCAACTCATTTTGGCCGATAGCCGATGCAGATACATACTTATTTGTTAGTATTAAGTAAACAATAATGAACTTCTTTTATAATGACAGTACACTGAAGATTTGAAAATAACTATAAATAAACTATATATTAATCAATGATTTGATTTTTTTTTTTTTTTTGCAGAAAAATGCAGTGGTCACCTTAACATTTTATTTTATGATTTAACATTTGTAAATGGTCTAAAGCAAAAGAGTTGTAAAAATTCTGAAAATCTTTTAGAGCTCATCATTTGTTTAAAAAAAATATAACATTACATATTAATAAATATAAAATTATTTAATTTATGTGTCTTGTTTGTGATATATATTTTTTTCACAGCTATAGCTTCTGACCTTTAAATCAAAACATACTCATGATTTTATGGCATCAATTACAGCTTTATTTAATCAGAAATACAGTCTAAATATGATTTGTGTATTTTGCTTTAATTTTATTAGAAGTAGGCCAACAGCGCCCCCTACGGAGTTAAAACTCCTCAGAGAGCAGGCGTTAGAACCCAGGGGAGGCTGCCGCTGCACGTGCTGTTACTCCACTGATCAGGGGCCCTTTCAGAAAGGAAGTTAAGTGAAAACTGAGTATGTTAACCCTGAAATGAGGGAAACTCTGGGTTTTTCTGTTTCAAAATGGGAGGTTTATCAAACTCGAGAAGGCAGGGTAAGTCAAGCCCGTTTCTGAAAGAGAGTTACTGTGGTAACTTACTCTGTGAACCTAACCTGGTCGGGAGCAGGTTTTCTTCGCTAAACCCAGAGTTTCTCTAGGTCTCCTCCCCCGTTTTACAGCGTAAGCGGTTTAAATAGCTTATTAATTCATGCACGCTGCAAAAAATGCTTTTCTTGCTGATAATGTGTGTCTTATTTCAAGTACAAATATCTAAAAATTCTTAAGTTAAGATGCATTTTCTATAGTTATAAAATGGTATAATTTAGTCGTTTCCTGGGGGGTTTTCCTTTTAAGTGCAAACATGTAAAATTGTCCGCCATAAGAAAAATAATCTTAATGCAAAACGGAAACAAGAATATTTTTAATTTCTTACCCCATTGGCAGATAAAGTCTGCCGATAAATTTGCCGATAAATTTGCCGTTGGCAAAATAAGAAAAATAAACTTAAATTCATTTTCTTAAGACTAAATACCTTGTGTTATTTTTATTATTTTATTAATTTCTTTATTTTTTTGCCATATTCACATGCATATTTATTTGGGCGGTACCATTTTAAAGATAGTTTTCTTTAAAACATCAGAAATGCAGAGCACATTAGTATGCAGACCTATAAGGAAAGTGTGCGTCCCTCTCACGCTCTTTCTGAGAATTTTTTTTCCTGTGCACAAATCCGTCAAAGAGGAGTTTCACAGGACTGTAGGTCAGTGGTGTAGCAATTGGTTTAAATGAGGCTAATCTGATAAATAACGTTCACTTGATACCATCTTGCTGCAACCTCTGGAAGTAATCAGAATTTCGTTCAGGATTTTCAGTATGGTTGGACGCATTGATGACAAGCATATTCATTGCACCTTCTGAAAATGAAACTGATTACTGTATGGAATGGAAGGATGCCAGATGTAAGGGTAGTATGGGATATATGCCGTAACCACAGCTGTTAAATAAACAAATTATTCACAATTTATTTGGTCATCTTTATTTCTTATAAATACAAAAGCAAAAGTTATTCTTTTTCCTTTTGTATTTTAAAATTCTTCCAATACTTGACCATCTCCTCTTCATCTGTCAGTGGTGCTGGTGCAGGTTCTCCCCCCTTTTTGGGTGCCTCTGCCCTTAAGCTGTCGACTGAGTGCAAGTTAATTTTATTACTCTAATTAAGAAATGTAACAGGTTGGATAAGAGAATATTTAATTATGTGAAAAGAGCGTTAGGAAAAAAAAAAACCCAGCAGTGCAATGAAATAGACACTGAATGATATTTAATGTCAAATGTTTGTAAAGTCATTTAGCCTACACCCATGAACCTTTCATGCTTAAAGCTTTATCTTGTTTGAATTGTGCTTTTATAGGCTACTTCATTTTAGCTGCTGCCACGTTTTTTTTTTTTTTTGTTTGTTTGTTTTTTGTTTTTTTTGTTTTTTTGCCATGGGATACCATTAAATGAATATTAGTTCAATAATTTACAGTTTTCACCTCTGATATTATAACAGTTATTAAGAATTAAAGTTACACATTGACGGAAATACGCACTCGGACGTCTTTTTGGCGGGAGCTGTTGCCATGGTGAATCGTAATTTCAGTGCTCCACTGATCATGACTTTTCATAGTTGTGGTGCACACGCTAAACTCAGAGTCAACCTACTCAGAGTTGAATGAACTAACAATTCAGCTGTACTGGAACCGAAAACTCTGAGTTTTCAATCTCTCAGTAAGTCAACTCAGAGTTCAAGTTTAAACTCAGAGTTGGTTAAACCTCCTTATTGAAACGGGCCCCAGTGGTTTACTCTCACACACCGAACACGTCATTCTGTATGTGCATTCTCAGTTGAAATGCAGCGATCCAAAACAGTGAATCTAATCACCATTCAGGCAAAACTTTTCTTCAAGAATGAGCCAAAATGCTGACATGGTCTAATCGCCAGCACACCCTGAGCACATGTGAGTTATGCATTTCTCTTATCGGTAAGACATATCGGCATGTTTTTTCATATTGGGCCGATGCCGATATTTACATTTAAAGCCATTATCAGCCGATTCTGATATTGGTCCGATAATATCGTGCATCCCTATTATTAATTAATTATTCTTTTTTGTTTCTTTAAACTCTGTAACAAGTCAACATTTTATTTACTTAATTTTTGACTTGCACTTGGCAAGTGTTAATTCTGCACACTGACTGTAGGTTGTCTCTTTTTATTCATGAACGCATGTACTGCATGTGCTGCTCCTGTGAGCGTTACATCACCTGACAGCTGCATCACTCATGAACAACCACTGCATTGTCTCTTCAAATAACTAAAGGTGTGCTAGGTGTGGAAGTTCTTAAAAATCATAAGCCTTACGAGAAACGTGAGAGAAATGAAAATGAAAGGCTGACATGATGTTGACATAAGTAGATCATGTTCAGATAAGTACATACAGCTGCCACAATGACACGAGAACAAGATAAAGCTCAGAGAGAAGCGTGCGTGCAACTATACACATTTTACTGCGATGATATATGATTTTATAAAAGGCAACCAGAACACAAGGTCAGAACAGTTAAAAATATAATATAATGAGCATTCATCTCCAAATTAAATTTTCTGTCCTACCAGGAGTCCTGCATTCTTGACAGCCAGAGGCAAGCCGAGGAGTCCCGTACCAATATTTCCTTTAAGTAAATGAATTATAGTCTGAGAAAACCTAAACAAAAAGCAAATGAACACAAAATTAAAACAAGTCTAAGAACATGAAAATTTTAATAGGTGAAGATGACAGTGCTTACGAGGATCCTGTTCTTCCTCCGATTCGTTCATATTCTGTCTGTCGTAGGGAACCGGGTGAATGGATGGGCTCATCTTCAGCGGGGCTCTCATCTCTTCTAGAAAGGTCTGGGCCTTGAACCAACATAAAAACATAGCTTTAACATGATCTTAAACACTGAACAATCAAACATTCAAAAACGTTTGGGGTGTGTAAGATTTCTTAATGTTTATGAAAGAAGTCTCTTATGGTCATCAAAGCTGCATTCATTTGATCACAAATACACTAAAAACTGTGAAATATTATTAAAATTTCAAATAGCTGATTTCTATTGTAATATATTTTAAAATGTAATTTATTCCTATGATGGTAAAGCAGAATTTTCAGCATCATTACTCCAGTTTTCAGTGCAGGGTTATTATAGTTAATGAGACACATTTAATTGAAAGAAAGAAAGAAAGAAAGAAAGAAAGAAAGAAAGAAAGAAAGAAAGAAAGAAAGAAAGAAAGAAAGAAAGAATAAAACAACAAAAAAAAAAATCAAATAAAAATAAATAGTAAAAAATACAAATAAAAACTAATTCAAATAATAATAAATAAAAAAATATTATGCCAATGATACTAAAATAATCCCGCTTCAGTGTCACATGATCCTGCAGAAATCATTCTAATATACTATTTGCAGCTCAAGAAATATTTATTATTATCAGTTCTGAAACTAGTTGCGCAGTTTAATAAATTATGGACACTATGATGAATTGAAAGTTCAAAAGAACAGCATTTATTTGAAACAGAAAACTTTTGCAACATTATAAATGTCTTTACCATCCTTCTGATCTATGTAATGTGTCCTTGCTGAATAAAAGTCAAATCTTAAAAAAAAAAAAAAATAAAATAAAAAATTCAAATAGTATATATATATATATATAAAATAGTTTTAAGCATAGCCACAAAAAATAAATAAAGGTCACAATCAGCGTCACGTAATGCAAAGGAAATTGGTTTACCATCCTGATAGTTGATATCAGAGGCCATGCTTGCTTTGGTGGGGTGTAATTTGCCACTGATAGCTTCACTGATCAAAACCTTCCCTGCGGAGACGCTGCATCTACAGGCTCTGTGATCGCAGACAAATGAACAGAGTTAATAGCCCAATAATAGAGTTAATAGCCCACCCAGAACACACCAATGACGCACAATATGCCCTTTCTGCGTCATTATATTCTCTATCGTCTCTTGGGGCTAAAAACAATACGAGGATTTCAAATGCGCCAAATGATAGTATGCAATCAACATTAGTTATATCTGACAGTTTAATATGGCTGTGAGAATTTCACAGAGCAGCGCAAATGAACTACTGAATCACTCACAGCTATCATTTGTATTATTATGCATGCAGAGAAAACATTTATTAATGTTTTGTCAAATATGCTTTTTATGAAAGCTGCAAACTCTATATACACTGTTTTGTAATGGTGAAGACAGGGTGGTCAATATGAGGGTGAAATGCACCAGTTGTATGAGTCAAAAAGATGTCACAACTATTTGAAATTATTCCAAACCATATATAATAATAATAATATTATATATGGTTAATATTACCACTGGACAGCCCACTACCTCAGTCAGTATTGAACTGACCCCACTCAACTACCTCTTCTGTCACTTTAAACAGCCTGATAAGCTATTTTTGCACTACACTCATTATATCTGCACAGTTTCGTTTTGTTAAGCTCTTTTTGCACTACACTCATATCTGCACAGTTTTGTTTTGTTTAGTTTTGTTTATTTATTTAACCGATTTGCATTTTATCTGCCATGTGCCTTATGCCACTTAATCTAACTCTTTTCTACAATGTCCTTATTTGTATATCTGTATAGTTTGTTTTTATATTTTAAACTGTATTTATCTGCATTCTACGTCTACTGTTAGTGTTTTATTGTTAACTGTATGCACCATGGGTCTGAGAGTCACGCAATTTCAATTCTCTGTATGTATGTGCTGTACATGTGGCAGAATTGACAATAAAGCAGACTTTGACTTTGACTTTGACAAACCACACGTATGAGGAACCTTACGAGACAATTCAGCAAACTCATTCAATCACTGAACAGTAAAAGCTAAGTGACATTAAAACACAACAACAAACAGACTCGGCTTTTACAAATATGTAGCTAACTCAACCATCACACAATATAATTATAACCTGAAGCTGTGAATGTTTCAAGTTAAAAAATAAAGCCTAATTCTTTTGCTACAGATAGGTGCGCATTAACAACCATGCTATCATATGATAATGCAAAGCAGCTATATTCAGTGCAGTCAAATCTAAAATCAATGTTTGACTTTGGAGTGGCCACTGCTGTGCCTTGAACACATTTCCTATTGACTACTTAATGTCTAAGTATGTAAAAGTCAAATCAACACAAAAACAGATCAATGGGAAAATAAGTCTTTCATGACCATGCAGTTGACTTGTTACTGATGTACATTTAATAGACAGGTTGCATAGAAGTCTTAATCAACAAAGTAAAACTACATTCCCACAGTTAGGGGATCTTTAAAGCAATACAAACTTCAAAAAATCTTTTGTAACTCATTTTCTTAGTTGTAACTATTTGAACAGCTTCAGAATTCATAAAGTACAATGACATGCTGGAGCTGCAAAGTATTGTAAAAATGTGCAATAAGATCCCATTTGAGATTAAAACATGTACTAGCTAGCATGACCTCATTAATATTTGTAAATGATAGTAAAATATAACTGTTCATTATTTGTTCGTTAGTTCATTCAATTAGTGTATTAACTAATTTAACAGTTTTTGATTTTTAGCAAATATTGCAATTAACAGATTAATTTTAATAAAGGGTTTATTCGTATTGTTCATTGTTAGTTCATGTAAACTAATATTGTTAACCAACGTTAACAAATGAAAGCTTACTATAAACATACCGCAAGTATATCTAGGTAAATATAGTGCAGAAGAGCCACATTTACTGTACACTGTATTCTACCAGAGCAACACCCAGTCTATTTACGGTCTCGTTCATACAAGAGTAAACACATAAATATTAAGATTTTCAAAAATAACCAGTGATATATCATTTAGCCTTCAACAGTCAATGCTATCACAACAACAACAACTGTGCTGTATGCTAATGTCGTGCTACATGAAGGGACAGATTTGTACTCACCGTCAGCACAGTTAAACGATGTATTATAAACGATCTACTATATTAACATCATGAAGTCCATATCTGAAGCGGGATATGCTATGACAGCACAGAAGCGTACAGATAAGCGCACATGCTATGATTTGAACCCGCTCTCCTCTGAGATTGCGTTTATTCGCTCGGATCCGCGTTCTGTCACATGACCATCAACAGCGAGTCAGTCAGCTGATTTCACTTCTGCCGCTGCCTGCACAGCAAACCAATAAACTGGACTAATGACTGTGTTTCTGTTTTTAAAAATGAAAAAGCTTTTAAAAAAAAAAAAAAAAAAATACGAACGAAAATTATGTTAAAACAATGTCGCGAGAGAATCTGCTGTAGCATTCGATATAATATGGCAATGCTTCAAACCATATTTATTTCAGATTTTATTTTATTTTTATATTTCTTTTTTTTATCCCTTTTTATTTTATTTCAATTTACTATTTAATTTTATGCCAGCAGGGGGCGATTCGAAATAAGGGAGCGTCTAAAAATTAAGTATTATGTGTGTTTGAGGGCGTATTCACACCAGGAAAGTCCGATAGTTCACTTGCTTTGGTCCGGACCAAATAGAATGTTTATTTATTTATTTATTTGTTAATTTATTTTTTATTTTTTGGTGCGGTTCGCTTTCACACTGCGCTTTTAGCAAGCGAACCAAAAATTGTAAAGAAAACCACACGTGCGCTTAAGGTCATCCATTCATTGGTTCATCTGTTCAACCGTACCAGAGTTCGTTTGGAAGCGGACTGAGACCACCTCTTCAGCTGGGTCTCGGTACGGTTAATTGGTCCGGACCAGAGTGCGATTGCTGTATTCACACCTGCCCAAAAGGTCCGCACCAAAGGGGGAAACGAACTCTAGTGCGATTCAACCGAACTAAATCAGGCAGGTGTGAAAGCACACTAAAACGCTTGTACATTTCTCCAGAAGTAACTCACTGACTCGTAAAAGAAACATGAACTAGTATAGCACAGTCTCTCACAATATGCGAACTTTGAGGGAATACATGTACGCATGGCCGTCGCTAGTGGGGTGAAAGTTGGTGACGATTCTAGGGGCCCACGGCTGAGGGGGGGCCCCTGGCGATCTCAACCGACTGGCTGAGGCCAGCCTAAAAAGACGCTCAGGACAGTTGATGGGCCACTGCTGCACGTCGTCATGAAAGCTTACCGTTTGCGCGTGTTTTTAACCCTTGCCAATTTAAACATTCAAAAGAGTTTAAAGCATTCAAACACAATACGCGGAAAAGCTCAACTGAGTACTCGCGCGCTGTGTTCGGTGCACACGCAGAGAGCCGCATCTCACAGACAGCAACACCAAACCAAGTTCTCCTTCGCGCCCTGCAAATGCAAATCGCAGTTTACACATGCAAACAGAAAAAGATGTCAAAGAGCCCAATTCAGCACCCGCGTACGGTGTTCTGTGCGTACAGGGCGCACGCAGAGAGACGCGTCTCAAAGCACTTCAACACCGAATTTGCCTCTTCTTGCTCTTGTCCCGACATATACATACAAAATTATGTCAAAATACCGGTCTTGGAGAGCATCCTCGAAAAAACTCGGTTATTTCTAAAGTGAAAGTAAACAGTGGGGAAAGAAATTAGATGTGTATCATTATAATGGATGCATTGTCTCTTAAAGTGACCGCACCTAATTTACTAGCTGCTGTCGGTGGCCTTAATGTTAATCCAAGAAAATGAAAGGAAAAAAAAAAAAAAAAAAAAAATCACTCACTACTCTTGACTGTATTACTTTGGAGTTTTAACAAGAATTAATTCACAGTCAAACCAAAAATTATTCAGACACCAGATATAATATTTTTATTTATTTATTTATTTTTTTACTAGTGGGTGCAGGACACTATAGTTCATTTATGTAAGCGAGTATAGCAAAATAAAGTAAACTGTGACATACCCAAATAATCTCCATACAGTGGACTACAAGTAAAACTGATGATAAATTTGGAACCAAAAATTTAGACAATTTGACCTGAGCATGTTTTGCTTAAGTGTTTTTTTCTTTAATTGCTAATGCGACCTTTTTACACCACAGACTGAACAAAATTAAGCATCGCTTGGTAATTGATCAACAAAGTATTGATAGTTGTGTAAACTATCAGTTTTCTGAATTTTTGATTGATTTTAATCCATTACATACCTTTCTATCAAAGTTATCTGACATTATCAAGATGAATTTGTTCTGACACAGTTTAACTCTGAGATCTTGACATTTTATTACCATTTTCTAAACTATAGCGAATACACTGTGATAATGTGACAAATGTGTCTGAATAAATTTTGGTTTGGCTGTATATTTCATTTTTACAGTGAAGACTCTGCAGTATTTTACATTTGATTATTCGGTTTCTGTTCCTGGACACCTACAAACTTGAAAAAACTTAACTATTTTGTAAATATCACAAATAACTAAATAGAACAAGCATACAAATTAAACAATTTCAAACAGGGCCCACGGGTACAACCTGCACCGGGGCCCGCAAACCCCAGCTACGGCCCTGCATGTACGTATACTTAGTGGTTCAAACGTCTTCTTTGTAAGAAAATAGTAGTAATTTAGTGATGATCCCTAAATTAAACAGCGCGTCATGTGACTGCACAGCAGCGACAGTCCAGCAAAAGCGAGTGTTTAGATTTGAGCTTGCAGCCATAATCTGATCGATCATGACGGTAATTTCACATTTAATTTAAAATTTAACTCATAAAGATCTGTCTATATGTTGCTTCCTGATTTGTGGACATCTAAAATCACTTTTTATTTAGCATAACTCTTCAGACACTTAGCTTTGTAGCTAGCTGGTGAATGGTGATTGATTCTCATATAGAACTGAATCAAAGATGTTTTCTTTTCTCATGACAGACTCACGAGTTTTTTGTTGACATGACATGTGAGGGATGCTCTGGTGCGGTCACTCGAGTGCTGAAAAAGCTGGGTATGCTTTTGAATATTTCAGATTTCATTGCTGTAAGACCATTTAACTGTTTATTTATCTGCCCAAACTATTTCAAACCTGTTAGTTATATTTGTGAAAGTGAAACTACTTTAGTTAAATACATCAAAATACAGCTTCATTTCTCTCTTGTTTTAGTAGTGCTGCTTTGTCATGTGGGAACATAGTTCATAGTTCAGTTGTGTTTCTCAACAGATGTCAAGTTTAACATTGATCTGCCCAACAAGAAGGTCTTCATTGAGTCAGACAAAGACACGGATGTCCTTCTGGAAACACTGAAAAAGACTGGCAAAACTGTGACCTACATTGGTCCAAAATGAAATATTATACATTAAAAAGGTGAGAAGCAGATGTTTGAAATTCAAATGAATACTTTTGTTAATTGCAAAGTACTATTGATTGTGTGGACAGAGACTTATGAACCTAATAACAAATATTACCTGAAGCATTATGTTAAAGTCATTTAAAATGAGGTTGGTGGTAGCTGGTCTAACTGGTATAGAAATATCTTTCGATTCAATAATAGTGTTTGACATGCATATCAGGTTTCTTTATGAGCATTGAAAACAAGCCCTGAAGTTTTCAGTCTTGTGATCAGACAAGACTTACTTGAAAGTCCAAAATTGTAGTTTTTTATGTTACAGTGTAACATAATGGTTTTATTATCAGTATACAAATCAAGTGTTATCTCTGCTTTTGTATATTTTAATACTCTTAATATACCTGGATATATTTGTTTTTGTGAGTGCATGGTCTCTTCTTTCTTTCAGGTAGTGAAGCTCTAGTGCTTTTAAGTTTTTCTTTTATTGTCACTTTTATTCTGATCACGGTGATGTTTCTGCAAAACATAAATATTGCATTTGAGGTTACCTAAAGTGAACTTGTGTTCAGCTCTACTTTGGCTCATTGAAACATGTTTTAATAGGTCAGAATCATGCTGCGTTGAATTATTATGAAGTGGGACTCCCTCAATGGACCGTACATCACTCATCAGATGAATTATTATATATCTTTGGGACCACTGAAGGAAATCTGTTCAGCAGAGCATCATGAAGAGCAGCTACCAGGCTGATTTATATATTCTGTATTATGAGAATGTTGAAATCTAACCATTTATAATGTGGTTTTCCTGCCACACATACAGTACTTGTAATTCTATAAGTGTCTAGATGTTAAAATAAAGGTTCCTGTATTCACTGAGAGGAAAGAAAATCTGTGGGAGTGTTTGTCTATTACCAGTGTTGTTTTAGTTTAAATTAAAAGTACTATTATTTTTATTAACATTTTGAATGAATTTTAATTTTCTGTTCATTTTATTTTGTCATATAAGTTTTTCTTACATATTTTATTTCACTTAATTCAAATGTTTTATGTTTATATATATATACACACACACACACACACACACACACACAAAACATTTGAAATATATATACTTATGAGACACCTAGATTATAGGCTAAATTTAAATATATGTGGCACTTTCAACTTGAGTTTGTTCTCGGCTTCAGTGCTAAGGCTCTTAATAGAGTAATATATATCTGTGGTTACAGCACAAAATCACATTTAATTTTTTTAAGCAAACATTGTACTGGGCTTATATTTTTTAATTGCCCTCACTTCACCAGTAGGGGGCAATGTTACCCTGTCAATAAAAATACCATTTCACCATGCAGCATTCTTTAAATTTGATATCAGATATCTACAAGCTTTTTCAGGCCAGTGACCCTTGTCAGGGGGAGATATGTATACATTAATGTAATGTATGTATATATTAATATCATCACTGATGTACATTGTATTTTTGTATATTTTAAGTGTACTTAGCACATTTGAATGTGGGAGGGACATTTTCAAACTTGAAGTTTATATTGTATTTTTGTATAATGCATAATTACATTTTTTCTTAAAAATTATATATTATAAATTATATATATATATATATATAAAGTGCCCTCCAAATGTATTGGAACAGTAAAGACAAAATTGCTCTGTTGGCTGTGGAGTCAAGACATTTGCAAATATGATTAAAAATTGAATATGAGACAAAACTACAGAATGTCACATTTTATTATTAGCCATTTCAACACGTTTTACCAAATAAAAAGAACAGCACTTTTAGAGTTAATCCCACTCATTGATGTGAGCATAAGTATTGGGACAGTTGAACATAAGGCAGATATAAAAGATTAAAAGCTATTATTTAGTTGCAGATCCCTTGTGCACAATCACAGCAGTGAGTCTGTGACCCACAGACATCACCAGACTCTTGGTCTCATCCTTTGAAATACTTTTCCCAGTCTTTAATGCAGCCAATTACAACTGTTGCTTGTTTTGGGGAGTTTCTGCCTTTACTCTCCTCTTCAGCTGGTGAAATTCATGTTCGATCGGATTTAAATCTGGAGATTGACTTGGGCAATCTAAGACTTTCCATTTCCTCGCCCTTATAAATTCCTTGACTGAACTGGCAGGGTGTTTTGGGTCATTGTCCTGATGCAATATGAAGCACTTCCCAATGAATCTGGTGGCATTTTCTTGAATGTTGGTAGGCAAGATGGTTTTCTACCCTTCCAAATTCATTCTGCTACTGTCATCATACATTAAGTCATCAGTAAAGTTGAGAGGGCCTGTTCCAGAGACAGCCATACATGCCCATGCCATGACACCACCTCCACCATGCTTTACAGATGAGGCTTTATGCTTGGGATCTTTTGCAGTTCCCTTTTTTTCTCCACATTTTTGCTTTCCCATCACTTAGATAAAGGTTCATCTTTGTCTCATCGGTCCATAAACACAGTTCCAAAACTCTTCTGGCTCACCTTTGTGCTTTTTTGCAAACTCTAATCTTGCCTTTCTATTTTTGGTGCTGGTCAGAGGTTTGCATCTTGCTGTGTAGCATCTGTAATTCTGTGTCAAAGTCTCCTGAGAACAGTAGATTGTCAGAGCATCACCCCAGCTTTCTGGAAGTTGTTGGTGATTTCTCCATGTCCTTTGTTTTTGCTATAGCTCTAATTGACTTCCTCTTTTCTTTTAGCATCCAAATTGCTTGCTTTTCTCTCAAAGTCAGCTCCCTCGTCTTCATCCTGGTTTGTGTGTGTCATCATCGAATGCAAGATTCAGAATGCAGAAGTAATGGATATAACTGATACGACACATTCCCTGCTTTTAATATCTGAAGAATGAATGCAACAGGACACAGCTGATCACTTAGAAAGACCTGTGAGGCAACTGTTCCAATACTTATGCTCACATCAGATAGGGAGATGAAACTCTAAAAGTGCTGAACTTCTTAGCTGGTAAAACATCTATGTGTTGAATCACCCAATAATAAAATGTGACATTCTGTAGTTTTGTCTCATATTCATCTTTTAATCATATTTGTAAATGTCTTGACTCCACAGCCAACAGAGCAATTTTGTCTTTACTGTTCCAATACTTTTGGAGGGCACTGTATATATATCTCCTACAAAAGAGCCATATGAGCTGTTTCACAAAATGCTGTTAAGCAGAGTCATCAAGCTGCTGCCTATAAGAAAGTACGACAATAAGCAGCTCAAAGGACAAAGTTTCATTGAAGTACAAATGACTGCAAACTGCTGCACATGTTGTACTTTAGAAATGGGTGTTTGCTAGATACTAATATGTCCAAAGCATATTTTTGTGTATTATCAGCTCCGTTTAGTGTGTGGAATACAGATCCTCAAAATAAAGGTGAGTGTATTGTTGTCATTGATGTAGAACAGGTTCTTACCTGAACAGAATCTGAAAGAGTGAATCAGCGGCTTGCCTTCTATTGTTCAAGCTGGTATAATTGCTAAGGGAGTAGCCTATAAAAGCACAGGACATGCTGACAGGCAATGCAGCTGTACTGAACCAAGGCCGTCGTCCAGTGGTGGAAAGAGTACTGAAAATTTGTACTTAAAGTACAAGTACTGTTACATTGCTGAAATAATACTCAATTACAAGTAAAAGTACTGGTGTCAAAACAGTACTTAAGTAAAAGTACAAAGTACTCCTCAAAAACTACTTCGAGTACTAGTTACTTTTTAGCTGGCGATATTTAATGATTTACCAAAAAAATTAATTCATATCAAAGATCTATGTGGATAATAGCTACTTTGAACAAAACTCACTTTTATCTTATTAATAAAGTAAGTGAATTAGTGGTCATGATGCAGGAATTTCTAACTTCAGTACCTTGAAAAATATCAATATTAAGGTCCCCATGAACCTGAAGTTGCAACTGACTTCAGTGTTGTGATGCATTTTCAAGTGAAACAGAGTAATAAAAAATGGGAGGGGTTTTATTGTGGCGCCCCTACTCTCCACCTCTTGCTCAGAGCAGATTCACGGTTAAGTGGTTTAGAATATCTGCTTGTTACGTCTGACATCACGATTCACCGCTTATGGGTCCTAACGCTTTGCCAGACGCCCCAAGAAAACAACGAACTGTGCTAATATACACCCACGATGTCATGCAATACTGAAAAATTATAACCCTAACCTTATCTCCGTTCTGAAATCACAGATGGCCAGACAGTGATTCAGCTAAAATATTAGTGTCAGAGACACTGTGAGCACAGAGACTGTAGTGTGCACAGCAATATTTATATGCTTAGTTTAAATATGTAGTATTAATTAAATAGTGCTAATAAATGGCTGTTGAGACAGGATTCTCAAGTGAAATGAGTAGAGGCTTGGACCCGGAAACAGCAGTCTTTACATCATACTTAACAAGAGGATTCTCCCCAAGCTGTCAAACTGAGGTCATCAGAGCGAGACGCCATTCCAGAGCGGAAGCGAATTTTCTGTTTTTGATTAAAGATTACGACAGCAGACAATTTTTTATTTATTTATTTATTTTTTCGGTTTACTGACTTTAATTGTTTAATTGTTCACCACAAGGTAATGTGCACTAAAAATTAAGTAGGGTCATTTTTGATTTCATGACGACTTCAATCATTTTCAATACCACTGGCAAAACTACCACATACTGTATACTGCCATATAGATATTTTAATATCTTTTTTTTTTTTTTTTTTTTTGTCCATCCATTTCTTTCAAGGCAACCAATCATTATTTCAAGCTTTGAGTGGTTTAATCGAAGTCTTCTAAAAAGACACACTCGCTTTATATAATGAACAGATTTTCATATGGGCTTTTATTTACATACATATAAACATTGATCAGTTACCATGACAAAAATCTCAATCTTAAACATTTGCTCATTCTGTGTATTTGTGTCTTTAAAATAGGGTAACTCTGAGCTTACAGCACAAGGAAGCATGATTTCAAATTTGATTTCAAACTGAACTGAATTTACAAAAAAAGACAAGTAAACAGTAATAAAATTATAAATGTTTTTATCTTGCAATTAAATAAAATGTACATTTTATTTAAGTTTGTTTATGCTGCAGATAACTATTTATTTCAGAATTGTGAGGCTGATGATGTACAAATAGCTGCTGAGACACCCGTGACCCTACTGTTCCTACTTCATCCCTTTACAAGTTATAAGGTGATCTGAATCTATAAGTTTTATTTGGATTTGTAACTCTTTCAAAACCCATCCATTTTGACAGTTTCAACAGATTTTGAAGTCAAGCATTAATACTACGTTTACTTTAGAAAATTACCAATGACTTTGTAAATGTCCAAAGTGTAAAGCGTTGTTATGCATTGTTAAATGTGCCTGCTATTGTTCTGGTTTCATGGCAGAAATAAAACATTCAAAACAAGTCGGAAGTTACAGTCGCTGTATAAGTTTTATTATTTTGAAGTTTTCTGAATGCTTTGGGAATAAAATGTACATGAAATGACCCGACCATGAAAAACTGTAACATGGCTGGAACATGAAATGTATGAACTGACAATTATGAATGAGTACAAATGCAGTAGAGCTAAATAATATATGTCTCTCACATATTTCTAAGATTCGATACCAGTTTGAAGCTGTGCTAGAAGTTCAGTCAAAGGCCATTAAACTAGGGGGATCGCTGTTACACAGAAGGCTTGTATAGAGTCCCATTTAGAGACTTTTAGCTTTCTTTAAAAGTAAATTTCATGGCCAAATGATAAATACATGTATCAGTGTAATGCAATTATGTGAAAAGTTAATGATTATGTAGGTATATCTGTCAGGACATGCCAGATTTTGGTCTGATAAAGCAGCTAATATTTGTCATGTTTACTCCTCTTCTTTTACAAGAGATTCAGACCGGGAACAATGAATACACATAACAATGAATACACGAATACATAAATAAATATAACATAAAAGACAAAGATTAATGTGAATGAAGACGTCTGTAACTATCATCCAGATGTCATGGCAAAGTGTTTAAATCCTAAAAATATGCAAAGAAAATAATATGTATTAATTGAACACTGCATCCCCTTGCACAAATGGTGAGTACAAACATCCCGTTATTCGTGGGGTCTAGTCATCATAAAGAGGACAGGGCCAGTGCGAATCGGGAGCTAGGCCTATCTATCGCAGCCGCTGGCACGTTAGCAAGTGTGTATATGCGACCGCTTTAACTTTTTAAACTTTAGTAAACATTAAAAACAATATGCCTTTACTAGGCTAACTGAAATGAAACGATCAACTGCACATACCTCTGTTGAAGCTTGACTTGAACTGTGGTCTCGCGCTGATGACGCACCATCCAGGTAGGCACGCCCAGGGTGGGTTATGATTGGTCGATTGAGAGGCTCAAATCTGATTGGCCAAGGAGTACGAGTGACCCGCGTGGGAGGAGTTTGCTGCCAGGAAAGTCTCAAAAATACACACACAAATCCAAGGCGATTCACATTCACAGTCCAGGATAAACTCGTAAATTTTAAACATTCAAATTTTTTTTTGCACAGTTGTACATCTGTGAATTGTGTTTTACGTTTGTGAAACGTAATTTATGAATATATATTTTTATTTTGTGCACATAAATTGGTTTTTGTGAATATAGATTTTTTTTTTCCTGCACGTGAATGTGAATTTGGTTAGGCATGTGTGCATCATGTCTTTTGCGTGAATTATTAATGAGACTGAAATGGCTCCATAACCAAAAGACAAGAGTAAAACTGTCTTCTGCCATTCTTTTCAAATCTTGCCTGGTTTTAAGTGATGGAAACTGAGATGGAAGCTCACTCATGCTGCTGTGATGTCAACACAATCGACCTTTTGTTGCCTGGAATGGCTAGTGAAAAGAGAAAATGCAAGGAATGCTCATGATCCAGGCCGTGTGTAGTGACTGGAGACGCCAACGCAACTGTAACAAGTATCAAAAAGATCTCTAGTGGCTGGATAAGTCAGCGAATAGCAAGGAAATCCCTTGTATGCAACGAGGATAGAAGTATGCGTTACTGACCTCTTTTTTGAACAAAGAGCCAGTACTCATTTTTCTTTCTCTTTGCATGACAAATGAAGTATCACCACACAAATCTGCAGTTCAGGGTAAATCCTTGATTGCTATGCAGGAACTTTGTCTCAAGCCCATTCGTTTCTTTGAATTAATGAATCACTGTAAGAGACTGACTGTTTTCAGTGTGATGCTGCAGATCACAAATACAGGCCATTAAGTTATTACTGTGATCGTTTCTGGGTGTTTGTTTTTAAGTTAAGATGAAATAAAAGCTTGTTTCTTTAAAGTCTTTAACTTTAATCATAATGTAATATTTTGCTTTTCACTTTTGTGACTTAACTATGTGGGCTGTTGGGTATAATGTTAACTTATAGCTGAATCCAAACACATTTTTATTCAATTTGTTGTAATACCCACTTTTCAGGATCCAATAAAATTCCAATGGACAAAAAGTCCTGCCCTATATTTTCACATTTAACATCATCCACCTATTTTTACAGTAAGAACAGGCGCAGCCATTTGTAACTTGAATATGCGAGGCTTCAAGTTATTTGCCTGTATAAAAACAGTGTGTTATGCTACTTTATATTGCAAAATGGTATTTTGTTATATTATTCCAATTTATTATCATAATCATAAATTATATCCTAAATCCACTCTTCATTAAGTAATGTGAGTTACGTAATCAGATTACTGTTTTTCAAGTAACTTGTAAAGTAACATGTTACTTTTTATTTACAAGGAAAATATCTGTTACTTTTTCAAATAAGTAACGCCAGTCCTCAAAAGAGAGTAAAAAGCAAACTTAGAATATGACACAAACCTTATGCATTTAATTTCAGCCTGAGGCTTATTCATTAAACTTTTAGTGTGAAAGGGCTTTTACATTTGCCAAAAATAGAACTGTTTTATATTAAAAACATACAAGTAAGCCCAGACCAGATGAGAAAAAGTAATGGAAAAGTAATGTAACACATTACTTTTCATTAAAGGTAACTAAGTAACGCATTCAGTTACTTTTTAGGGAGTAACATAATATTGTAATGCATTACTTAAAAAAATAACTTTCCCTAAAACTGCACATGGTTTTGTAGCACATATAGATTTACCATTAACTGCACTGTTTTTATCCTAGCACTAATGCCTCGGAAGTCTTGCGCATTCAAAGAAAATAGCCAAATAGCTTACTTCTGAGTTGCAAAATAAAATAGATATTACATTTATAAATATGTCAGATTACTTAAGTAAAATGCAAACAGCAATTCACACTGACTTCTTATACAGTAGGCACTGTTGAGCTTCCACAGAAAATGTAAACTTGACAACAGTTCTCAGACAGCCTTAAATGATGGAAAGATGAAGAATAAAGTCAGCCGTATTTACCATAGACATGTCTGTTTGCCATCATTATGTTCTGCAGATAGAAATCACCAGACACAATATGTCTGCTCCATACTGTGATATGAGGGCTTCATGCTCACTGCATGGGAGTGCATGTGTATCCTGTTCAGTTTTTAAAAACTGCTAGCAGCATATTCTTTTAATAAGGATGAAAGGGAGTAACTATACATGCAGAAGCAAAATTTTTGACTTATATGAAATAAAAACATTTTTTCTTCAGTTATGATAAAAAAGAAGAACAATAAGAATATTATACATTTGAAATAACATATAGGCTACGTTTAAATAATTACATTTTATGACAAAATACATAATGTATTTAATTGGCTAATTTAACACATTTCTAATGTTTTTAATTAGCTAATTTAACACATTTCTAATGTTTATAATATGCTAATTTAACATTTTTTTTTTGGAATGTTTTTCAGTAAAAAAATCCTTTCATACCTTTTTTTTTTTTTTTTTTTTTTTTGCCTTAAATGAAAGTTGATTTGTAGTAAATGCACCATTAAAGGCCACTGCTTATGCCTGAATGTCCTCAGCTGACCAGCCAGCAGGGCAGCCAGATTCAAAATTACTGTTAGATTCTTTCTCAGGACAGACTGTAGAAATTAAATATTAAACATATTTTTCCAGTCTGCTCTAATGGTCATCTAAAGCACAAATTCTTCAGCACTTTCATAGAGTGTTGATATCAGACACGAGTTTAAACTCAGTTTAGTGCATGAAACAAATCAAGTGAGCAACACGTAAAGTACAGTTCCTAAATCTACTGCAATTTGCTCCAGACGTGATCAATACAATTCAAAGTGAAATTCAGAAATGTAATACAACCCCAATTCCAGAGAAGTTGGGGCATTGTGTAAAATGCAATAAAATCAAGAATCTGATTTGTTCATTCTCTTTAACTTTTATTTAATTGACAAAAGTACAAAGAAAAGATTTCCAAAGTTTTCACTGACCAACGTAAATGTATTTCGTTAATATGAACAAATTTTGATTTTGATGGCTGCGACACACTCCAAAAAAGTTGGGACAGAAGCATGTTTAACACTGTGTCACATCAACGGTCCTTTTAATTACAATGTTTCATTGTTTGGGAATTGAGGATAGCCTACTAATTGTTGCAAGTTAAATTTTTGTCCAATCTGGCTTGATACAAGACTTCAGATGCTCAGCAGTCTGTGATTGTTGTTGTCTGACTCTCCTTTTCATGATGAGCCATACATTTTCAATAGGAGACAGATCTGCTAGCCAGTCTAGCACATTCACTTTGTCTATGTCTCTACGAAACCACGCTGTTGTACAGTAGCACATGCAGAATGAGACCTGGCATTGTCTTGATATAATAACCAAGGACTTCCCATGAAATACATCATCTTGATGGCAGTATATGTCTCTGTACAATCCCAGTTTATGCCTCCATGTCAATGGTACCTTCGCACATATTCCAGTCACCCATGCTGTTTGCTCTGCTGCACCCCTATACTATGACAGACATTTGCTTTTGCTTCTGTCGCTAATGAAAGTCTGGATGGTCCCTTTGGTCTTTGGGACTGAGAACTCAAAATCCATTTTTTCCTGGAAACAAGTTGAAATGTGGACTCATCTGAGTACAGCACACATTTTCACTCATGTCTTCTTGACAATCTGAGATGAGCTCTGGCCCAGAGAACCCGGCAGCATCGCTGCGTAGAATTGATGTATAGCTTTCTCTTTGAGTAACAGATATTCAAGTTGCATTTCTTGATGCAGCAGCAGACTGTGGTAAATGACAGTGGTTTTCTGAAGTACTCCTGAGCCCATGCGGCTATATTTAACACCGCAGCATGACCGTTTCTTATGCAATGCCATCTGAGGGCTCAAAGGTCAAGCATATTCACCTGAGCTTTCCTGCCTTGCCCTAGATGTACTGTGATTTCTCTGGATTCCCTGAAACTTTTCACAATATTATGTATGGTGCTTGGTGAAAGACCTAAATTCTTTGCAATTTTGCATTGCGAAATGTTATTTTTGATTTGTTGGACACTTCTCTCATGAAATTTGGTGCAAAGTGATGAGCCATGATACAGCTTTGCTTGCAAAGACTGAAATGCTCCTTTTATACCCAAACATGATACCCTGACCTATTACCAACTCACCTGCTTACTGTGAACTGTTTCAAAACAGTTTAACATGGATATTCTGTAACCTTTCCACTTTTATTATGCCTCTGTCCCAACTTATATAACATATAAAACATACACACAAAAGTATCATGTTCAGACACAACCATTTGGTGACAGGCTCAAACAGGGCTTCACCAACACCTTCACAAATGAACTGCTACTGTTTCAGGACTCAATATCCACTCAGTAAACTGAGTCCTGGCCAAATTCAGTCTCAAACAACTGCTGCTCTACAGAATATTTGAACTTTTTGCTTTGGTGCTTCTGAAAACAGTACTGTTTTTTGTTTTTTTGTTTTTTTTTTGCAGAGGATAAAATCTGCTGAAAAATACCACTTGGGGCACTGAAAAAGAATTTTTTCCTTTCTCAAGATTTTGAGCCTGGAAGACATGACTATAGAGTGAGATGCCATGCAGGTAGAGACAAGTGTAATCATGCACTCATCAAGGCAAGAAGCATCCAATATAGCAGAAGCACAGCAGTACAGCACACTGTTTTCTAATTAATGTGCAGTCTTCTCAATGCCCAGCGTTTTCAAAAATAAGAAATAAAATAAGAAATTACTTAGATTTATGCTTAAAACAACTTTTGAGTCACAGATTAATTTATTTCTTTATTCAATTATTTATTTATTTATTTATTCATTGAGCTCAAAATAATTTGAGAGCAGTGGTGGAGGGTTGAGTTTAGTGATGAGCAATCAGATTTTTATTTTTTTATTTTTTTGCAGTGTGCATGGGTAAAAATGAAACTATTGCCCTCAGTTTATATAGTCCATGAGTAAATTACAACAGGTTTGCAGTTATTGGTTATGTGCTAAATTAGCTATTAAAAAGCTTAACAGATGGAGCCAAAACTGAAGCTAATTATGAACACTGGGGGTTGATTAAATGCCGCTTTAATTTCTGCCTTTAAATGATGTTTAGTAGGATTATTCATTCCATTCAGATTTCAGAAGAAAGCTGCTGAGGTGGCAACTCAAGGACATTTTTATGAGATCATATTTCCACTCTTAATATTCTTGTCATTGGCACTGTCAAATGTTTTAAAAGTCTTCTGTATTGAATGCTCCTTGTGGGGATTATTACAGAATAACTGGCCTTCAGGAATGTCATTTTAAAAATAACTGATTAAAAATGAGCTGCATTGAGATGATAAAAGTGTTGTTCACACATCTGGAGAGAAAATGAAAAAAAGGAAGAAAAATGAAAAAAGGGAAAATTAGGACTGATCATTTTGCAGTTCTTATAGCCTGAACGTTTTAATCTCTCTAATTTAAGTCATTTCATTTCTATCTTAAATATAATGTGGGATCCAAAAGTCTAGTGAACGTTCTCATGTTTTTGCATTTTTCTATTGTTCTTTGTTTTGATTTTTTTCAAAATTCTTTCTTTTCAGATTTTAGATCCCAGATTTGCTTCTTGCAAAATTTGCTTGAATCAAGGGCTTTTCACACTTGAAAAAGTTAACCCTTGCTCATTCTAAACTCTAGTAACCAGAATCCTGAATTATTTTTCTTCATGTTTCAAACTGCTCATACGGGGTTAACAATTCTGGATCCTGGATAACCCTGGGTTTCACACTGTACTTTCCTAAACCCTGGGTTAACATTCTTTTTTTTGCATATTAGTGATGTCTTGTTTCCATTCAAATTTGCGAATTTAACTTTTGCGCAAAATTAGAATTTTGCATAAAACATTTGTGAGTAAAGAGCTGTCTCTATTCCCTGTGTTCCATAGAATAAGATCGTCACTTCCTGGGGAAATGGTACAAAGTACCAATAATAAAAACGTGGCAAGCAGGGAAGCCTGTGGCTCTTTTTCCTACAGAATAAATGACTTGAGCCTCAGAGCATGCAGATAGAACACTGTAACAAATGCTGTCATGTTATCTTGCGTTTGAAGGCAAATGCCTGATATTTGGGAACACAATCATGTGTGACAGTTCTGGGAGGTAATTATACCAAATCATTTTGATGACAGACTACAGCTTAGACATTTAAGAATGACTAACAACATTTGAGATGTCTGTGATGATATCAGTGTCCTGGGGTGTGCTTTCCAAAAGCATCGTTAGTCAACTATAGTTGCAAGTTCCGTCGTTACCAACATAGTTCAATGATTCGGTGTTACCTAAAACCATAGTTCACACAAACATTTGCATACCTGTAGTTGGAAGCATAGTTTCTTGTTAGTAAGAAACTATGTAATGTGGATTGAAATAAATGATGCTTCTGGGCACAATAATCAAGCTAACATGCAATACAACCTATTTCCATTGTATTTAAGTATCTATATATTTCAATCTATGTATTTTAGCATGTCCTCAATAAGCCCAGTTTTTGAAGAGTGCGCATGTGCATGAATGCATAAGAGGGAACCCGTGATGAATCAAACATCAAATAAAGCAAAATGACAAGCAACAAAAAATATATAGCTGCCATGTTCGTTACAGCAGCATCTCGGAGATGACTAATCAATGAATTAGTAGAAGTTATTACTCCACTACCTGCACGACTGTCCTATATTACTGAACCAATGTGGTTCAAACGATGGAGACGTGACAATGTTCAGGAAACGGTTGTGACTAGTTAGTTCTTTAACCATGCATCATACTATGGTGATTAAGCAGAGAGTTACTTAGTTACTCCAGTGTTTTTTTTTTTAATGCAATATCCAAAAATTTGCATAAAAATAGGTGGATGGAAACATAGCTAGTGTCATTGATTAGATGAATGCAGCACTATACTGTGCATCCTCATATTATATAGCCTATTGCTGAATGTACTATCAACTTTTCAAGAATGGACTTTTAGGATTATAAAGGTAAGAATGAAATGGTCTCGTCTTCAATCCAATTCACATTTTTTTCCTTTACCATATGACATTTTTCTCCTCAAACAACAGTTTTTCATAACCCCAGTTAAAAAGCGGTGCTACTGCTAACCCTATTTTTAAATTACAAGTCTGAACATACTATTACCCAGGGTTAAAAGTGGGTTTAGAATGATGATAACCCAGGGTTAAGCACAAAGTAAAAAGCCCCAAGTCTGAGCTATAATGCTCACAGCTCACTCAGCATACTATGAATTTAAGATGTCTACATATAAAAATCACCCTGTAACTCAATGTCAAGGATGATATTTGAACAAGGATGTTATTTTATTTGGTAACAGCTAGATGTTATCCAAGCCCTTCATGTGCGTGTCTCATTTTTATCAGTTTAAGTACAACCTGAACATAATTCCTGGGCTTCATCTAATCTTTATTGTACACGTCACCATGCAGGTCACCTTCAGCAGCAGATCTGGACCAACCACTAACAACCCCTTCGGCTGACAGCATCTCACACCCACACTGCTGCATTCTGATCCAGTTAGTCCAGCGCACAATCATGAAGCGCTCACCATTCTGTCCATTTGCTCCATCTGTCAGCTTCCTATTATTGTCTTCCTGAATCAATGCCCAGATGTTTTCTCTCCACGTCTATCTGTCCAAGTCATCTGTGGAGAAAAGGAAATAAGGGATACAGAGGAAGGGCTATTGTATTTTGTCTAGTGCTCACTACTGCCTTCTGCTTTTTCATCCATACAGAGTTCTCTCCATGACACTGTTTTCTTTAACACCTGAACATCTCTTCACTGTTGGATAAGATGGCCACTTTATAGTCACAGATTACATTTACACTCAGATAGATTTGCAGCATCACTGACAGTGTTGTTAAATCCATGGCTTAATCTGCCTACTGCAAACCATAGTTTATGGAGATACAAAAGCATAGCATTAAATAAATAAATACTTACTTGATTTTGCAACTTAATTTGTGGACCTCATCAGGGTAACTTAACCCGGTGTTACTTTCATGTCTCTCTTGTTTCATACAAACATAGCTACACTGTAAAAAAAAATTCCGTAAAATTTACGGTAAAAAAACGGCAGCTGTGGTTTCCGGAAATGGTAGCAACATTTTAGGTTTTAATGTTTTAACTTGAATTTACAGTTAAATACCATAATTTCATTAACTGATATAATGTTAATATACCAACCTATAGAAGTACTGAAATCTGTTTTGTACCTTTGAAATACTCTGATAACTACCAAATGCAGGTGGTGATGAGAAAGTCACATGACGAACCAAAGCACATCACAAGCAGCTTTTAAATAATAACATATATAGAAGGTGTACAGTGTCATTCACACAAACACTAAACATCATCATGGTGAGACTCATTAAACTGAAATATGCAATAAACATTCATTTAACAATATTAGATGTAACATACAACCCTAATAAACATAACTGATAAGAAAAAACTAAGAAGAAACAGTTATTTAAAAGAAAAAACATGTAATTTGAAATGCAACGCAGGGAATTCTGGAAACGTCAATTTAAGATTTTTCCCTGTAAATTTTACATTCTTTTTCACTTCCAAAAACAGTATTTCACTGTAAAATTGTCTGAAATGTCTATTACAGTTTTCCACCGTATATATTAGGGGAACTTCCTGTTAACCATTTAACTGGCTCTTACTGTAGCATTTTGACAGTTTTTTACCGTAAAAATCAAGGTAATTTTTTACAGTATATATATATATATATATATATATATATATATATATATATATATACTGTATATATACATACACACACACACACACACACACATATATATATATATATATATATATATATATTGTCACGCAATTTCACCCCAAAATACATGTCAATGTAATTATTTTTTTAAATGCTGCTTATGTTTTTATTTTTGGAAACTTTGAGGTTATTTCACGTGATCTGCATCCCTCATGTAGAGGTCCTGATCACTGCTGGCTATGGCAAGCTGTTTTGACTTTAAGTCATTCCCAGGATGATCATTTTTGATGTGAACAATTCAATTTTCACTAGTTAACGTGATAAAGCTTTATATTAGGAATTACATTTTTACTTTATATCACTCACAGAAATCAAATTCTTGATCAAAAATTACATTTCAACTAGAAAAAAAACATGTAATTCTTGATATTATAATTCTTGATCTGTAATTGCATTTTAAATAGCAGAATTTTGAAATACGTAATACCTTTGCATGTATTGAGTACTGATGTCATTGCTGATATCAAGAATTCACATTTTTACTTTTAAAAAATCAATTCCTGATATCAAGAATCCCCAATATTACTAGTGAAAAGTCCATTCCTGATATCAAGAATTCCAATTGTTACTAGTGAAAATTCCATTCCTGATAATCAACACTTTTCATTTGTACTAGTAAAAAAATCAATACCTGATATCAATAATTCCCATTGTTACTATAGTTAAAATTGCATTCCTGACATCAAGAATTATTATTTTTTTAGCTAGTGAAATTTGAATTGTTGATATCAAAGATTCATATCATGGGAATGATTACAATTCAGAAAGGCTTGCTATAACCAGGGTTTATTTTGGCGGTACATTAGAATGGTTGTACATTAGCCCTTATTTAAATATGCAATACCTTGACAATGTGTTGTTTGCAGGCAGACAGCCATCTTCATATATCTTGCAGTTGTAAGTAGTTTTGTGTAGAGGTTTTTAGTTTCAAATCAAGGAATTTGAGTTAATTAGCAAAAACCACTGTGCCCTTGAACAAGGGACCGTCCTCAAAGTTTACATCTAGACTGAATCTGGGTTCAGTATTTGCAGTATCTATAATATTATGCACCTGGATTTCCTAAATTGTGTGTGTGTGTGTGTGTGTGTGTGTGTGTGTGTGTGTTTTGTGGCAGTAGTTTACACAGTAGCCACACTGGCAAAGATGAAGGGGTCCATTTCCAAATGACAGAGCAGCTCTTGAGACAATGAGATGGTTCACTGTGAAAAGACACATTCAATTTGTGTGGGCTCCTTTCAGTTGACATACTAATGATAAAGTAATGACAAAGAGAGGTTTCTCTTGCCAAACACATTCTGTCATTGTACTTGCCTTCACAACTTTTTTTTTTTTTTAGGATGAAAATGTATTGCTTTACTTACTGATGTTATAAGTTACATAATACTGTATGCTGGACTCTAACAGTTTTAATTATTTTTCAGGGTTAAATAAAAGCCACCTGCTCTATAAAACATATGATTTATGCACACATCCTCCTGTGTAGATGTACAATAAACTAATGTGTGATGATATATTCCTGTCCAGTGTTGCTATTACTTGCTGATTCAGTTTATATAAAGTCTAAACAGGAACTAGCATGAAAAGAGACCTTGTTCCTTAAAGGATGTGAATCTTTGAAGAGCCTGTGGAACTTTATTGAGGAAATGGTGGTCGAAATCCCTCCGTCTGGTGTGTAATTCAGAATCCAGCTATTTTCAGTCAGGCCCCATGAGAGGTGTTTCTCGTAAACCAACCAAAGAGAGTTTCTTTCAAAATAAATCAAGAGCCAGCATTTGTGATGCAATATTTTGACACATTTTCCAAACCCACATTATTACTTAAGAGTAAAACAGTAAAAAAAAAAAAAAAAAAAAAAAAAATGCTACATTTCTATTTAAATTTTTATGATAATTCTAAAAATATCAGAAATGTTTTCAAAAACATTTTATAATTCTACTATACACACACACACACACACACACACACACACAGATAGGTTTTGTTTCTTTTATGCATTCAATTTTTTCCTCTATTTTATATTGTTTGTAATAGATTTTAGTGTTTGAAATTGAAATGTGTTTCAATTCCTGTTATAAATTTCAGAGAGTCTGTGACCCTTTGTGATCTTCTCAGATCCCACAGACAGCGCCACGTCTGCAGTGCATAGAATAATTACACCTCCTCCATGGCCCTGCTTTCAGTGTCTGCAGAGGCCAGAATGGAAAATGCCACGTTGCAGAGAAACTATTTTTTTCCAGCGTTGTCTCATCCAGATGTTTCTCTCCTTACTGCTCTGTACACTCAGAAAGTACAGACATTAGCAATCTATAGCAGAGTGAACCGCTGTGACTGTGAATTAGATGTCTCATGGGTGGAATGAAACGGTAGGCGTGATTAGTTTAGTCTGCTGGTCAGGACACACAAACTAAGAGACAGTACAGTGGGATGGGCCCCTGGAATTTCAGACTGGATTTTTTTTTTTTTTTTTTTTTTTTTTTTTAGCGGATTCAACCATTTGACACTCTCTGTCCAAAAAAGAAAAAAAAAAAGTGCTGCCCATCTGAAATACATGCTACATTTGCAGTCAGCCACTATAGATTATATGTGCACTGTTATCAGATCATATAAATGCTCTTTAGGATCATATATGTGTTTACTTAGGACTGAATCACAAAAGTAAGTGTTTGACAGAGATTCAATGTAGAAAATCACTAGCTCATTTGACCTTAGTTGACTGAACACCAGAGACATTTCTAGTCCAGGTCATTTTGCTTTCTCTTTGATGAAACAAAGCACAAATATAATAGCGTATAATAACACAAAGGAATTACGTATCAAATATTGTGTCAACGTAGCAACAGATTATAAAATTATTAATAAATTTGATCTTTCCCTTAAATAAAACAAGTACAGTTTAATATAGGCCTATATTATGGCTTTTTAAAATGTATTTATTTATTTTTAATTTTCAGTTTTATATTTTAAGGAAATAAGGAAATTTATATCAGTAGTTTTAAATTAATTTGGTTTAATCAGTGATTGCTTTAAACTTTAGTCTAACTAATACTTTTTGGGGATTTTTTAGTTTTAACAAAAGAGTAAAAGGCACATCCAAGCGGACAAACTCAAACCAGTTTTCTTTGTTATTCAGTCTTTCTTTCTGACCTACATGATCTGACATGAAGCTTAATTCAATAATACGTAGTAGCTGGAAGGGAGAGTTTTTGCAGATCAGGCACAAATTATGATCTGGCCTGATCTGTCCTATGTTCGCTCCAATTGGAAGGAGTTAAGTTTCTTAAAAATATTGTTTTTAGTCTTTTTTAGCAATAAAATGTTATGATACAGAGCAGTTATTTTTCCTAAACTATTAAACAAAGTAATGTCTACACTGAGATGATAAAGTTAATGGTCACAATGCCTACAATAAAGTTCAAACATGAACTTAGTTAAAAGTTTTTGCTGGAAAGGTCCACGTAAGTTGGATACACAGAGTTAACTGTGGGACGTCCCACCCTAACCGAGTGAAGGGAAGGGGGTTGACCGGACCTGCCCACAGCAAATGTCTTCTGTGTGAACTTGTGTTGCTATTAGATAGTTTCAGACCCTTTCACCAGCTGACTTCTCCTTTGGCTTCTCTGTTAGACGGACAGAAGGTAAGAGCATTCATTTGTGTCCCATTCTTACATCATGAATATAAAAACTAATAAACTCTCACGGTCAAGTGTTGATTTACTAATACTTTTAAAATCATTGCCAAACAATTCTTACTAGTATAGCAGCTTGATTTTTGTTTTTATCCTACTTGCATGTTAAAAAGATTCGAAGGTTTTAAAGATCACGTTCCCATGTGCATGTAATGAAAGCACAGATTTACTAAAAAGCACTGATCTCACTCTGAAACTTCCACTGGAAACAGGTGTCTGTTGTTTTATATAAACTGTTGTGCATTCATTATTGATGAAAGTTTTGTAAAAGCAATGCAAACAGATTATTTACCAAGCTAATGTTTTTATTCAAAGTTTGAAGCTAAACCGTGATAGTCTAGGGCTCAGAGCAGCACAATGTTGAGGTATTGTGTGCCACATATGCAGCAGGAGGGGTGAACACAGAGTCAGGGATGGAGGGGGAGGCCCGATAGGCTCCTCCCCTTACAATTACTCCCATCAAAAGGAATGCGTGTTTCCACGGCAATTTTTCACCAGCTGTTTGAGACCATGTCGAACCGAGGCAGATGTCGCTGCTGTTGACAAACAAGAATCGTGTGAAGACAAACTGTCAGGCTACAGCTGCCGGAAGGGCCTGTATTGTTATATAAAGATAAGAGAAAAGTTTAGTTGAAAAGTTTGAAAATCCTTTGTATCATGTTTTATTGATTTATTTTAACTTTATTGCAAAAATTTATGCTAAATTCACCATACCAACTGCATATGGTACAATATCTTATATTAATAAGATATTGTACCATATGCATATATGATAATATTTTCCCCTGGTGAGCCAAACAAAGAGAAAAATGGCAGAAATAAACATTTTATTGAAACTCAGAAACGTTTGATGCACCTTTGGGTGAGATAGAAAAGGTTAAATATGTTTTTAATCAATTCTGTGTGCAAGGGGATTGTAAACCGCACAAATCTGGCTTGTATTTACAATGCATATGGAATGCATCGAAAAAAAAAAATTTAAAAAGTGAAGTTGTAGAAAATGAAAAGAGCAACAAATCAGGTTAAGAATGTGGATCTGTTTTTAACCCCATTTTTAACTCAGCGGTTCGTGACTCGCGCTCACCTTGAGGATCAGATAGGAATATAAATGAATAAGTCATATTTTCTCAGCCACAGATAAGGTCTTTTCAAGGTGATATGCTTATATTTATAAGGTGAAATTCATGTCCTTTCTCACAGACAGTTGTTTTGCTCTTTGCACTGGATAAAAGAGAGTAATAACTCTCTTTTAGAGAGCAGGAAAACTCATTTATGTCAGCTTTCCTGTAGCTCAAATAGTAGAGCATGGCGCTAGCAACGCCAAGATCATGAGTTCGATTCCCAGGGAAAACAAGAGCTGATAAAATGTAAAACTGTAACTTGAATGCAATGTGAGTCGCTTTGGATAAAAGCGTCTGCTAAATGCATAAATGTAAAATAAATGAACAAATAACAGAGTGGTTTAACTTACAAACAGTGGAGGGGGGAAGGGCGAGCGACTTAAAAAGGTCAGGTGATTGTTAACTCGGGTTACATGGATCTTTTTTTGCTCAGTCACTCTCTTATGACTGTCTTTTGTCTACCTCAGAGGTCCCTGTACTCCTTTTCAGCAGAGGATGAAATTTCCTCTTCACTCCCACCTTGTTTTTCGGGCACAAGGTTTAGCTTTGTAATAGCGATTCCTCGTTACTACAAAAACGAGATAGGGTCCCAGAGAGATGAGTTTTCATTTCCTGTGAAACAAAACCTCAGGAGTAAAAAAAAGTGTCGATTTGTCAATGCAAATTAGTTTGAAACCCCACTTTTGTCCCGTTAACTCAGATCTGACTGCAGTTCTAACAGGTTCACTGTTTGTTTCAAAGGAGCTTTCACTAAGGAGCCTGTTTTTCTGCTTAGCGCTAAACGTCGCACAGATGCACGCAAGTAATTGTGCCGTAATGAACAGGTGGCTCACGCAGAGGTTTGTTGCTCATGCCAAGTGGCTTCCTACACCATAAATCAAGCATGCCCACCATGCCAAACCCTCTATCTCAGTACTGGGCACTGATGATGCTATTGTGTTTGTGTTTAATATGCTAAGGCTATACCTGGGATGACATTAGATTAAGCACAGCGAAGGTATGTTTGTTAGGAAAATCAGATGCCACATATTGTATAGTATTTAAATTTGCAAGAGATGCATTGGCAGCAAATCAAATGTTGTGGATACAGTTTTGCAGCTCATTTGTTTATCTAGAGATTGAACCACCTGTTTTGTCGCTCTGGAGAGAACTCCGTCTGCAGAGCTTCTGGAAAATGACTCTTTGGGAAAAAACACAGAGTACTGAGCTGCTGTTTTCCTCCCGGTTTACGCCCCACAACCTGCTTACCTAACTAAACTCTAAATTAAATACTGGGTTGAAAAGGCATCCTTTATACCGCTGACTTTCCTTCAGCTCGGGCATGTTTGATTTTGAATGCGACCTTCCAAATAAAATAAGTTGTTTTGCTCTAAAGTGACTCCACCAGAGTAATGGACTTATACTTCAGCCAAAAAATGACTTGCATAGACGTGCCAAGACGTCTCCTGAAAGGAACAGAGCGCACCTCCAAATTAATTACGGGACATGATGTCAGGTCATTTCCTTCGTCCTATGACTCACACAGCCTCGGCCTGTTAAAATAGGACGTTTTTGTTGACGGAAAGCGAAAAGATTCTTTGTCTGCCACGTTTTAAGTCGTCAGCATTTGAAGAGGGTGACAGAGTCTCTGTAGTTTTCCATGTTTAAGTCTAGAGACGTGGGGTGTCTGACCTCGGCCACTTTCTTTTCCTTTGCCAAAGAAAACATTGAAGGGCTACTGAAGGGTTCACACACCTGCTTACACAGTTTTCATGTGCTGAATACAAGAGATCATGCACTCAACAACAAGAGGTATTCAGTGAAATGACAAACAATACTCAAAAATCAAATCTAATGTAGGAATTATGGATTTTCATGATGTATTTGAAAGTTATTTGAAAAATTTGACAACACAACAATCTAAACGAGGTCAATCAGAGCTGAAATGTGCATCCAACTCATTTATGTCAAAGTAGCATCAGATCTTTTCTTCTGTATTGTTACGTATATCTGAGTGAAACATTTTCAGAAATGAAAAATGTAAGATGCAGTTCTATCCATCAGTTGTTGATTTTATGGAGGCAGATCTGAATGCAAACTTGAGTATGATTGTAAGAAATTGACAGGATTCAAGTGGACAAGTGGAGAAGTCCATACATCGCCAGAGAAAAGTCTGCCATATCAATGGAATTTTGATTAAAAATTACAACCTCACAATTAAAAAAAAAAAAAAAAAAGATGCATTTAGAAAATAGACTGAATTTACAATTAATGCCAACTTGAACTTACTTCATGGGTTTTTCTTGAAGAAACAAGGAATTTCTCAACCTTGAGCAATAAGCCAAGGAGATTCTCAGCAGTTGCTGGGCAAATTATATTCAGGTCAGTGGTTTCAAGAAGACCCTTAACTCCCCTAAGAATTCTACAACTCGGCCAATTATGAACGCACAGATAATATGCAGTAATCCCACCCATTATCTACTCATGCACAAGCGTTCCACCACAGCTTGAGGGGTGGGAATTAGCTTTGATTTTAATCGCATTCAAAGTCAAACACCAAATATGTCATGATTCATATTCATCATACTCACAACAAGAATTTGGCTGATGGATGCTCCCTCATAACCAATAACTTTCATAACCAAACACACTCATAACAGTTTTTATGCAACATTAGCATCTCAATCACATAACATTAAGAAAAGCGCCTTTCATGTTCAGAAAAGGCAGGGTGTCTTTTTTTTTGCAGCCAGTTTCATTACTGCATTTGTGTTTTTATAGAAAAACTATAGTGTCTGGCTTTGATCTTTAGTGCAGCAAAAATGCAGAAGTTGATAGAATCACCCAGTGATGGTCTACCTATGGCTGCTTTGAACTTTCCAGCCATAAACAAAATATATCTATATTGATACAGAGGAAGAGGGATCTCTGGTACAGAGCAAATGGACAAGAGAATGAGTGCTTTCAGACAAACAGCCCCTATCTCCCCGCAGGAGAGTGTCGCTTCTCAAGGAGAACATATCACATCAGTCGGTCTTCCAGGCACTCTATGAGCGAGAGGAAAGCAGTCGAGCTAGCAGAACAAAGACAGACTGAGCTCTTATCTCAATCAGCTTCTGTGTCTGGAGAGACTGACTTCTGTAGTTTAGTTATCCGTCGCAGAGCATACAGAGCAGGTCGGTGGCCCGAGTGCGTGTGATTCAGCGCCTGAGGTCTGGAACTGACGTGCTATTGATCTCAAGCCACATAAAAAGAACATAGAGACCTGAGAAACATGCATGTGTGTGATTCTGATGTCTACAATTCTTTCTCATACTTCAGGAAAGCATACATAACATGCATAAAACTAACACGACAATGTGTTGCAGTGTAAATCCTTCAGATTACCTCAGGTTAACTCAGGTTTTTGGTGTTGTAGATATAGAGGATGATGTGAGTTTTTATTTTTGCTTAGGCTGAAACTCAAGATGAGGGTTTGGATCTTCTTCCTGTTCTGCCTCGCCGGCAAGACTCTGGCTGCTCCAGTAAGTAAATCTGAAAAGGAAAAAAATATATATACATATATATAATTTTTATTTTAAAAATGTATAGTAAATATATATATAAATTTCATTTTAGATTTTTCTATATTTTTTAATTACTCATTTTAAAATTAAGAATAGCATAATAAAATTGTATGAAGAAAACAAGCTTTGTATCAAAACCAAAGAGCATTTTAATGTCCTCTATGATGTTGCTTTGTGACTAAACTTTTACTAAATTCCATATAAATTTCATTTTACAGACCGAAGAGGAGCCAGTTGTTGAAGAGGTATGGTTTATTAAATTAATATTTAAATCTTTTAAAACTCTCTTTGCTTAATTAAGTCCAAACTGCATTTTTAAGAAGACTTGTCAAGCCAGTCATTGGCCAAAAATAGACAACTCACCCCCATTATGGGACCAGATGTGTTTACATATGCACATGTTCAGCTTCCTGTTACATTCCCCCAGGGGACTGAAATCCATAAAGTTTGAAAATATATCTGAAAGGGACTAATTACAATTCACTGCTTCCCCACATGTGCACGGCACAGATGACAGTTGTGTCAGACACAAAAGCAAAACTCTTGTTGTGGCTGTGCAGTAATGTGGGTCATGCGCTCCCATTTGATCCATTTGAAGTTTAACTTGTACATATTTTCCTCACATAAAAGAGGAAAGCAGTGTTTAAAACTGGGCTTGGTTGTACAGGCCATACCCATAATACTTTTCTGTCTCATAATTCAGGAGCTGGAAGTGGGAGCCAACCCAGTCCAGGTGGAGACCGGAGAGTTTGATGAGGCCATTGAAGTCATGGAGGATGTTATTGCTGAGAGTGAGTTTAATGTCTTTTCCACACCTCCAGCAATTTGCCATTGTTTTGAGGCTGTGTTTAATACTCCAAATTTACAGATTTATTTCCTCTCGAGAGATTTATCTGCTGTTTGCATCATGTCTTCTGTCCCTGTGCACTAGTGAAGTTGTGATAACGTGTGTAGATTACATTGTAGAAGTACACGAGACTATGGGTAATAACAGGCTGCAAATAAGTCAAAAGTAGACAGCTGTAATTATGTGTTCAGACAGACTATGGTTATACAGGACTAAGTTGATTCCAATGCCAGTCTTCCAGCCACATGCCCAGCACAAAATATCTAGGAAGAGGAAAGAAATGTAAATCCACTGGTGAAGGACATTTTTTAATATATGCCCTTAAAAGGAATTTTAAAACAATAATATACATATATAAATAAAATATAAATTAATAATAAAATAAAATTAAAAATAAGAATGTTTTGAATATATGACCTTTTTGGGAAAGGAATAAAATAAAATATAAATTAATAACAATCAATAAATAAAGTAAAAATGAAAATAATATAATATATATTAATAACAAAATAAATAAAAAATAAAGTATAATATAAAACAGATATTAATAAAATACATTTTGAATAAAAAAAATATTTAAATTAAATATACTAAATATATATCACAAATGGCAATCAATCAATCAATCAATAAATAAGTAAATAAATCTATAATTATTTATTATATATTTATATTATTTATATTGTCTTTAATGATTTTTCCTTATAGACCCCTGCCTAAACCATCACTGCAAGAAAGGCAAAGTGTGCGAGGTTGATGACAGCAACCAGCCCATGTGTGTGTGCCAGGACCCTCTGACCTGCCCCGCCCCAGTCGGAGATTTCGAGCATGTGCGTGTCTTTAATCATTTCCTTCTTTTCACATCTGTCTCATGTCTCCACATGTGTAGTGACAGCAATGCCTAGGAGTACATGCACACCATTTGAACAGCTTGATTGAAATGTTGTTTTATGCACTGGGTAAATAATGTCAGCAAACATTAGTATGATACCGTAGGGAAATCAAACCTGTCAAGCTGACAACTGTGGCATTTATGGCTGCTCATATTAATGGCTTTTATTTCACAGGTTTGTGGCACTGACAACAAGACCTACGAGTCCTCCTGCCACTTCTTTGCCACCAAATGCGCCCTGGAGGGCACCAAGAAGGGCCACAAGCTGCACCTGGACTACATCGGACCCTGCAAATGTGAGCACATAACAGTGAAGTAAAACAAGGCAGACTTTGAAAGTAAAATCTAGACCACTCACAAGCTCAGCCGTGAACCTAAGTGGAATTGAGTGCTTTGGAGTGATTGATGGCTTGTAGCTTTGAGGCGTCCCTGTTGCCCCTTCAAACACTGAGCACAGGACGAGTCTGAGCTTGCCAGTGCTGCTCCATAAAGCAGACCCAATCCCCTTAAATCTTCCTCATTCACCACCGCTGTACGCCTGATGAGATGAGTCGGGACTGAAGGGCTCAAATGGAGCTCCCGCTGTGGTGTAGTCTCATCGCTACGCAGGGTGTCTCAGTCAGAGACTCAAAAAATGTGTTTCTGGCATAAACGAATTAGATCCTAACAGCTATGACACTAATATTAGCCAGAGGGCTGTAATTTGGTCCCTTTTAGAGTATAATGCTACGATATGTGCCGTAGGCATGCTGTTTGTGTTTATTATTTATTTCAAATTGATTGATTTAACGTTTGATTTTTTCCTTAAGACATCGCCCCCTGCTTGGACAACGAGCTGAACGAGTTTCCCCTGCGCATGAGGGACTGGCTGAAGAACGTGCTGGTGACCCTGTATGAGCGCGATGAAGACAATAACCTGCTCACCGAGAAGCAGAAACTCAGGGTCAGTTCAAATTTTTACTCTTTATAGTCTGAAAAACCTCTAAAAATGCCAGCATACCATAGTAGAAAAAAAAAAAAAAAACTATGCTATAGTTTCTTTAAAATACATTTATTTCATACTAAGAATACTTCAAATCCATTAACATATATCACTTAAAACTTACTGAAATCAAATTATAATTAAACTTTATTTGCAGTATTTCTTTACTGCACAATGCATATTTCTTAATATTATGCTGAAAATGTGTTTTAAAATCACTATTAATAAGGATTGTACGATCTCTGTATAATATCAGTCTTTAAATGCAAGATATTTAAAGTCTACCTAAAGTATACTTGCAATAGTTCGACTTTAGCACAATCAAATATACTTCAGTATATCTTTAGTTGCACTATTTACACACAATTAAAGTGCATTTAGCACAAAATTGGTTGCTCCAATTTAACAGACTTGAAGTATACCAAAGATACAGTTGCAGGGTATTTTTATTAAGCACATAAATGTATTTGTAGTATACTTAGCACAAAATAATTTCAAATACATTTTAGTATATTTATTTTTCAGTAGGGTAGGCTCATTGGAAAAATGTGCATCTACCTACATTTTTGCAAAACTCTAAAAACATATACACACAATTCACTGCAGCTTCCAGTTGAGATGAACGCTAGAAGCAGTACAAATGCCAAAATTGTAATCTTTTTACACAAATTAAAATCACAGGTGCAGATTATAATTATTATTATTTGTAAACTAATACATTTTGACGTTTTCATCACATAACCAGATCCATTACATGGCTTGTCTAACATAGTAAACTTGCTCAGTAGCTCACCCGGTACGGTCCTGTGAAATCACGATAAAAACCCCAAAGACATGTAGAAGCAAGCTAAAATTGCATGGTTGCCTTAGTTCATGCATTTCAAACTTTGTCGGTTAGGTCTTATGTAGGTGATATGTTATTTTCTAACATGATATAGCAGTAACCTTTAGCATTAACTCACCAGACATTTTGTTTCTGAACTGCTGCGATGTTTACAATAACCAACGTAATAAAACTTTGCAGATTTATGTTCATCCAGGCACTCATTGGAAATTTCACTTTAAAAGTGTTGCAAAACATGCAAGAAGCAACTTAGTATAATTTTGCAGAAATGCCGCCACAGGCACATTTTTCCAGTGAGCTTGGGTTGCAAAATACTTTTTTAGCCTCTAGAACTTTCCATTGTTCCATAACAATGTAAACAAAATTTGAACTGAAGACAAGTTCAATAGCAGCCTTATCTTAGGGAAGGAAAAAGAAAAAGACTGCATGTATAATTTAACAATATAGTCAAATCCAGATGGCAAAACTTCTGAATGCCTGCAAACTTCATGCTGTGTTTGTAGGTGAAGAAGATTTATGAGAATGTGAAGAGGCTGCAGGCTGGTGATCATTCTCTGGACCTTCTGGCCCTGGACTTCGAAAAGAACTACAACATGTACATCTTCCCCGTCCACTGGCAGTTTGGCCAGCTTGACCAGCACCCTGTTGATGGGTATGTTTTAACTCATTTTCACAGCTAGTTTTGTACCAATACCCAAAATATTTCAGAAAAATGTGTTTAGAAATGACCGTGATGGTTCAGCAAAGTGTTATGGTACCAGAAGCTGTTAAAAAAGTTATTAATTAAAATCTTCATGTGTTTTTGTGTTACATCAGCTTCCTGTCCCACACTGAGCTGGCTCCTCTGCGTGCTCCTCTCATCCCAATGGAGCACTGCACCACCAGCTTCTTTGAGCAGTGCGATGCTGACCAAGACAAGTACATCGCTCTCGAGGAGTGGGCCAACTGCTTTGGAATCAAAGAGCGTGAGTTTTTGACCATGCCTTTCATATTTTTGTTATGTTCGGTTCATTTTATTTGCTAACTTTAGCTGTTTTCTGCTTTCAGAGGACATCGACAATGACCTTGTCATCTAAGCACGTCTACCATTGACGCTTCCTAGTTACTATTGGGGCGAGGTGCTAACCCTTAAGTTAAAAAATTTAAAGTAAAGGTGCTAATTGCGATTTCTAACAACCTGCATATACCACTAAACATTCATAATGTTTAAAAAAAAAAAAAGTGCACAATCCACACAGTTACTATCACAATGAGTGATTGAACACTGCCCGTTTTAAGTTGGCCAAGCAGCTGTTGGACAGGCTGTATTAAAGAGAGAGTTAAATATGATGAACTATGTACGTTGCAACACTTTTTTTGTCTTGGAAATGGATCCACAAATGTTTTTTACACTCAGAATCAGGGCTTGAATTGTAAGTTTGCAGTTTTGATGGTGGAAATGTACAAAAACAAAATAAAGTTTCCAAATAAATGTTCTTTCTGCTTGCTTTATAAACTTTTAGTTTTGTTTGTTGCACTCTTTGGTGGTGGATTTATTGTTTTGACGTCTTTATTAAATCTGATAACGTCTTTTAATTTGAGCCCTGAATATCTGCAGGCTGATGTTTTTATTTGCATATTGTTTCCTGTCAGAAATCAGGGCCAAATGTGGAGTGTTTTAAAAGTTGAATAATAAAAGGAAATATTATTTGAATTCAAGAGGACAGAATCTCGCAGGATGAGATTTATTTTTTTCCTCCCTCTAACGTTCACATACTTTTGCAGTATTTGCCACAATGTGAGCACTATGAATCTCTTTACATGAATAAAAGCTACTGAAATTTCCAAACTCAATCTTTGCATGCATTTATCCATTTATCTTGATCTGTTCCCCCCAGGTATATAATTGCATAACCCATTTATACTTTAATGTTTGCTATGGGCAAAATGAAAAACATTGTCAAACATGATGTTTGCAGATCATTTGTTTTATTCAGGCACCCAGGATAATTTTGGCATTTACGTAAATATGAATATGACTACATAAACACTGTAAATGTGCAAAGAAAACAATTCTGCATGGTCAATGGGGCTAAAAATCTGGAGCACATATGTTAGTAGTTTCCTCGAGGGTGGAGTGGATGTTTACGTAATTTCCTTCTTGCCTTTGCATTTAAAAAAATATATTTTAGGACCCTGTGTTTAAAGGATTATTTTTAAGATGAGCCAGTGTGGCTAGCTCAGTGTTTAATGCTGGTTGAACTGAACAGTTACAATAAATGCTAAAAATGTCAAGAAATCAAACTGAACCGGTCCTTTCAACAAGGATGTGTTTATAGATCTGTAATAATTATTAATAATTTAGGCTAAGAATATTTCCTTAAACATTTTAGATTATTCCACATCCTAAAAGCAGGAAAATTCTAATAGTTTTAATGTTTGTTTTTGTGTGCTGTAGTGTTTGATACTATTTATTCATATGCTATGTTCATATTTCTAAACAGCTAATTCAGGCTCTAAAGCAGATTTAGGTTTTAAGTATGTTGCATGTGCTGTATTGCATGAAGCAGTGGGATAGTGTATGGTCTCAGTGGGAATAGATGGGAAAGCAGAGCTAGAGAGAGGAGGATTTACCCAGTCACCAGGCTTACCCTTCCAGCCAGACACTCGCGTCAGGAATCTCAAACAATGGCAGAGCTCCAGCCAGAACACTGTGCTGCAGTCCAGCCCACTTCTGCACCAGGGAGGGGAAAACACTCTTCTCCACTGCTTCTTAACCCTAAAAACAGATCACAAAAAATGGAACATTACTAACACAAGCCCTAAAACCCCAACAGGAATCACTAGACACAAATCAACTAGCATTTCTTCTGATTTTCTCTTTATTTGATCAAAATTATGACATACGTTATCACTCACTACCAGTGTCAGATATTATTGAGAGTGATTTCTTCATGTTTTAAAGTTGATTTTAGTGTTTTCATCCAAAGAACACTTGATATTATAGCTACACACTCAACATCACTCACCTGTAAGTACAGATTTAAATACAGAAAACCATCATAGACCTGGAATAAAAGGTTAAAAATATATACTGAATGTTAGATCTCAGAAAAACAAAAATGAAAAACAAAAAGCAGAACAATGTATTTTTGATGTTCATTTTAAATATCAGGGCTTTTCCTGTTTTATTTTATGGCATTTTTGCCCTGAGTCCTCTTTCATTTGTACCTTGCTCACTACTCCTAAAACAACATGTGCTCAGACTGATACTAGGCTACATAAAATATATATTATACACTTGACCTTAACTTGAAATATAAGCATGCCTTTTAAAGAAATACTACTGACAGAAGCAAGTGTTTTATTTAAAAATTATGAAATAAGATTTCACAGCTGTGTGCACACTTTTTGTCAACTCATCAGATAATTATAAAAATATTTTTCCACTTATATTTGCCGATGTTTATAATAAATATTTGATATATATATATATATATATATATATATATATATATATATATATATATATATATATATATATATATATATATATATATATTTTTTTTTTTTTTTTTTTTTTATATATCAGATGTTGAGTGACAGGAAGAAGCACTCCAGCATACTGATGAATACCACAGAAAATGTTGAACAAATTATTGCAAAATTATTATTTTTATTTAAAAAAAAATAAATAAAAAATTCCCATCCCCAGTTGATTGTAATAATAAACACTTTGTTTGATAGATTAACTGAACTCACTCTCCCAGTGCCTGCAGTCCAGTCTGTTAAATCTTATTTATTCTCCTGATCCGATACAAACAGTGTCCAAACAGATGGTGAGGTTCATGTCTATTGTTAGGCTAACCATCTTAAAATGAAAATGTTTAGTTAAATTCAACTAATGAGAGCAAATCTGGTGGGATTTAATAGTCATGGATTGTTGGTATTCCTTTAAAAATGCAAACAAATGATCTGCATCGTTTTCAACCGCAAATTGTTGAATCTATGGGAAGAGTGTCGCCCCCTAATGGACATTATATTATTTCAAGATATTCATATTTACAAATCATAATTTATAAAAAAGTCTAGTGCAGTTCTGCGGAATTACGTGTGTAAATACTATAAAAATCACTGCTACAAATTTTCTCCACAATATCACCTGTCAACCAAAAAGGTAAATCTCAAGAAGCCTCCCAATAAATACTAGGAACACTCACCAAAAAATAAAATAAAATAAAAATAAAGTAAATACATAAACAATATTTTTTTCAGAAAGAGAATTATGTCTACGTGGTGGTGGGCCACTAAGTTATTAGGAAATGTTAGGCAACATTATTTTAAGGAAATTAATTAACCCAGCTATCATTACTATTCAGATCTCCTGTCCAGACTTTCATTTTACTCTACGCTATACTTCTTATTGCAGTGAAACAACAACGTTATACTGTGATATAGTTAGCTAAATACATATAGCATATTTGTTAATCAGTATTAATTAAAATCTGTAAAACAAATATTACCATGATGCACAAACAGGCCTGCCTATATAGTGCTATAGTTAAATTGAAATTATTTTCAAATTTTGGTAATTAGAACGCTATTGAAATGTATTATTAGTGTTATTATTATTATATAATATTTTAATAACAAGAAAGAGGTAAATTTTTAGTTGTAATAAATGAACAACCCATAAATTATCACATTCACAATGCAAACGTTAATGGTCTTACAACTTTTTTTTTTATGTATTTTGATTTCTGAAGTGAAAAAACACACATAACGCACATTTTCCACACACGCATTCTTAAGAATCACCTAAATATGCTGTTTCTTCATTTGAATGTTTTCTCACATGACTTAGAATGATAGTGTAATGTTTGTAGTGTACAGTTTCTAATGTGCACAGACAGACATCACCTGGCAAACTCGTTAGTTTCGCAAACAAAAACGCTCAAAGCAATGACACGAGCAGCTGCTGCGCAACTGTTGTTCACGTCCACGCGGGCCTAACAACCTTCTGATCCTTCCTTTCTTTCCTTTCACTCTCGATTTTTATAGGTTGCGAAGTCTGTATAGTTGACGTTAATTGGTTGATTTGGGGGGCTTTGCGAAAGAACGAGTGCTGATAGGATGCGCGACTCCACTGCGTCGATCTGATTGGCTGTTGGGTTCTGCGATCAGGCGGGCCGTTGGTTCAGCAGGAGCTAATGTGAAACCGGCAATTGGCTACACGCGCTGCTGCCAGTGTCTGAGCTAAAAGCCTCACAGCTACCGGCGCAGGAGGTGCTTCACTAAAATCACTTCAAATTCAGCCCAAACACATAATACTGATTCCCTCTTGGTAAGTGTATTTTTTTTGGGATTTAATCTGTTATATTAAAAGATATACAGCGTTTATTTTTTGTAGTCTTTTTTGTGCTGTAGTGCGGTTAGCGTACTGACTCCATTAGCTTGTGCGCAGCTAATAGCCATGTGCTTTATGTGATGGATCTGTTTTATATAAACGTACGATTTCGCCGGGGTTTTTTTATAATAAAACATTTCGGATGATAAATATTACGCTTTAATTGCGGACTGAAGCAGTAAAACTCACCGTTAGGCCGCTGGGTGGGTTTTTGTAGCTCGACGCTCTGAGGATTAGCTTTAGCTGCGTTTCCTCACCATCAGCCGACATTTCCGTCAAAGAGAGATCCCGCGTTTACCGAGCTATTACAGTGCATTACGCGTCTTTTACGCTGTATTTCCATGTAAGATCACTTAAACTCATTTTCCGTGTACAATGTGGTCATTTACTGTTGATATCTATCATCTCATGTAAGCTTATGCGACAAAGTGCTGGGCACGTGTCTGATTCATTAATGATGATTGCAGAAAATCAAGTGTTTGACTGAAATTATGAGCGTATCTGAATAGATATTTAGTTTTTAATATCGTCATATGATCACAAATGAGCCGGGTTTAAGATATTAACGCGGCGTGTGGTGTTGGGGCCTACTTGAGTCCATTTCACAATGCATCCATCAGATTAATACGCGGTTTTCCATTGGCAGTAATGTCCCACCCTACATGATGAGCAGCTAAACCAGCCGATCTGCGAGGATTTTAATGCTGTTCTTACTGGGTGTGACTTCGTTGCCATTAGTAGAAACGGTATCGACATTAAACGGCCTCGTTGCGTCTCGATCTTGACAAAGGGGTTAACAAAGGGATTTGTTTCAGTTTCACTTGAACGCTCTGTCCTGGTTTTCCCTCGCCATAATCTAGTTTACCTGTATAGCAGCTGAAGTTTAAAAATAGTTCAACCAGAAATGTTAATTGTCATACCCATCATGTTCAAACCCTTATGACCTCTTGAGGAACACAAAAGGAGAGATTCCTGACAGTTCCTTTTGTGTTCCTCAGGAGCAAGACTTATGGGTTTGGGACAACATGAGGTTGATGATAAAGATGATTTCTTCTTTAGAGGTGATTTTAATGAGTCATTTTGTTTCAGCTGAAACCAGCTGACCAAAGAAATGGTGATGGAGAAGCCAAGTGCCCAGCTTGTCGGGCGAGAGTTTGTCCGACAGTACTACACCCTGCTCAACCAGGCTCCTGACTACCTGCACAGGTCAGAATTTGCTGCTTATTTTCAGATTTCCTTTGTTAGATGCAAGTGAAGTTTGCAGAAAGTGAGATCAGAAATCCCTTACTTGTTTAAAATGTGGTAGTACATATTGCAGTGCAGCTAAACGTTTCTTTTGTCTTTCAGGTTTTACGGCAAGAACTCGTCTTATGTACACGGTGGTCTGGACAACAATGGCAAACCAGCTGAAGCAGTCTATGGGCAGTCTGTGAGTTATAATACAAGTGTTGTGAATTTTTAATGCTGTTTAGGATTCAGTAGCTCAATGTAATTTCTTTCTGAACAGGAAATCCATAAGAAGGTGATGGCTCTGAGCTTCCGTGATTGTCACACTAAGATCAGGCATGTTGATGCTCATGCCACCCTGAACGAGGGAGTGGTGGTGCAAGTGTTGGGGGAGCTGTCCAATAACATGCAGCCCATGAGGAAATTCATGCAGACTTTTGTTCTGGCACCTGAGGTATGAACATTGTCATAAATGTTATCAGATCAAAATGTTAACATGACCTTGGGTGAATAAAACTGTCTGTGAACGTATGCCAGTGCAGGCGTAAATAATTTTGAATGTGAGGTTGCATAGAGCGAAGCCTGAATTCCAAAGACCTGCAAAGTGGAAAAAGTAAATATGAATTGATGGGCATCATTTTCATGTTTTAATGGAAACAATACAGGTTTTGTCTTAAGATTGCAAAGACAGATGTTTTCTTTCGGTTAACACAGATTAATTGTTCACCACAAGATCAGTAATGTACGCTAACAAAGTAAATGGGATCAATTGTGATTTCATGTGGAAGAAATCATTGGCTAGATATTGATACTGAGTGGAGTAAAGCTTACTTGCAAGCTGTAGCGTCCAGTTTGTACACTCCCCATTTCCACATTGAGTCTTCTCCATTCATTGACTCAATTGAGCTTGTTCATACTGATCTGGATGATTTATTAGCATCTGTTTGAATTAAAATAAAAGTCCCTGTCCAGTATTCTCACATGACTAAAAAGGTCATAGACGTTCAGTGGCTGAAAAGTGTTGTTACCTTGAACTTAAAGGGTTAGTTCACCCAAAAATGAATATTAAACTGTGTTTTACTCACCTTCGAAGCATCCTAGGTGTATGTGACTTTCTTCTATCAGATGAATCCAATCGGAGTTATATTAAAAATTTTCCTGGCCCCTCCAAGCCTTTCAATGGGGATAAACAGGTGTTTGCTGGCTCCAGTTCGGAACATGTGAAATAAAGTGCGCGCATCTGTAATAAAACGTGCCTCACATGGCTCCGGGGGGTGAATAAAGGCCCCCTGTAGCAAATCCATGTGTTTTTGAAAGAGAAATATCCATATTTCAAACGTAATAAACACCTTTTTCTCACTTCCGCTGACTGGAAGCCGTCCAGGCGTATGACATATGCATCGCGCGCGTGCCTCTGGGAAATGTAGTAGCAAAGGAAACAAAGTTTCCTTACTTTAGCAAAGCAAAACCAGTCTCCTCTTGGCTTATATCGAAATCCTCCAACATTTCCCTTTACAAATCCTCGTTTTGTGCTTCTAATTCGTGACCGTAGTTTTGTTTTGTTCTCTCTCCGCGCTCATCACTAATCACGCAACGCCGATGTCTTGCGTCATCTGCCTGAACGGCTTCCTCATACCACAGTCAGCGGAAGTGATAGAAAAGTGTTTATTACGTTTGAAATATGGATATTTCTTTCAAAAACACATGGATTTGCTGCAGGGGGCCTTTATTCACCCCTGGAGCCGTGTGAGGCACGTTTTATTACGGATACACGTACTTTATTTCACGTCTTCCGAACTAGATCCAGCAAACACCCGTTTATCCCCATTGAAAGGCTTGGAGGGGCCAGGACAATTTTTTAATATAACTCCGATTGGATTCATCTGATAGAAGAAAGTCACATACACCTAGGATGCTTCAAAGGTGAGTGTAAAACAGCCTAATTTTCATTTTTGGCTGAACTAACCCTGTAAGCCTTTTAAGTATGTTTTTAATATCACATTTCCTAGGATTTGTGTGTTATGGAGGCATCAGCTTGTTCTGCTCTTCAGTATTTGATAAGTGCAAGAAGTAGCTCATAAAATGCAGTAATTTCTGAGGCACATTTGGCATTTATGCCAACAAAAAATATTTCCTTTCAGATAAATGTTCCGCTACTCATTTTTTACATTGCTGCAATCTTTTAGGGATCAGTTGCAAACAAGTTCTATGTACACAACGATATCTTCCGGTACCAGGATGAAGTGTTTGGGGACTCGGACTCAGAACCTCCTGAGGGTGAGCAGCTGATATTATTGGTGTATTTCAGAGATTTTCAGAGTAATGTCTCCAAATCGTTCTTGCTGTGAGCAGATGACTTCATTTATCTCCTGTTGTTCACAGAGTCTGAGGAGGATGTGGAGGAGCTGGAGCGGGTGCACTCACCTGAAGTGGTCCAGGAGGAGTCTGCTGGGTACTACGAACAGCCGCCTTGGTAACTAGCATTCGTTTTTGTGGCTCATTTAATCTAGTTGATGGTAGTCATTTGAGTAAGGCAGGATGCAAACTATGCAGGTGTGTTGTAGGTCGAAACAAACCATACATGCTTAATTTTTCATCAGTCATTATGCAAGGAACTTTTCAGTAACCTACTTTGTCTGGTGTCTGTTAGAAATCAAAATCTCTATTCGATATGATTCCCTCAAAGAGGGGGTGACTGTTTGCAAATTTCATACAAGTTTTTGCATTTACAGCGTGGACCCCGAGGGGCCGCAAGAAGAGGTGTCTGTAACCCCAGAGCCCCAGCCTGAGCCAGAAGCAGAGGTGGAGCCTGAGCCAGCAGCTGTGGAGCTGAAACCAGAGCCTGTCAGCGAGCCTGAGGTTCACATTGAGGAAAAGATCCAGAGATCTCCCCCTTCACCCACACCTGCTGACACGGCACCCGCCATGCCAGAGGACAACCGGGTAAGACCACCCTCATTCATCACTGTCTGTTGGGTCTCTCTCGTGTCAACAGATCTGCATTTGTGAAGATGTGCAGTCATCACAAACCGGATAAGTGAGATCACCTGTGAAGTCAAATGCTTTTTTTTTGTTTCAGCCGTCTTCATGGGCTTCAGTCACAAGCAAGAATCTCCCACCAGGAGGAGTGGTCCCCGCCACAGGAGTCCCTCCACATGTTGTCCGAATCCCATCTGCGCAGGTAAATGTTCACAACCAACCCATTCACTCTCGAGGAATATTGTATTAGGGTTATCCTGGCTATTAGTTGCTTTTTCGTTTATTATATTGGGTATTTTTATGAACTGCTTTGCTTTTAATGTAAGGAGATGACAATTTTAAGATCTCTTAATAACTTAAGAATAATTGTCAATTTAAAACCCCTTGTTTAATTAAATATTGTTTGTTTCTGGTTTATAGTTTTATTTTATTTCACTTACACAACTCCTCCTATGACCCTCCATTCTTAATACTGCAATATCTTAAGTCATCAACGAATGGCAAAATCAGTGGGATCAGTGTCTGAACAAACTGTATGAAATTAACCCTACTGTGGCTAAAAGTCTTTCAATCGATGGGATCAGATCCCAGATTTCTACTACATAACTTTAGGCTATATTGCTTTTCTGTAAACCAATTAATGCGTTTACATTTTATAACTTGCTGTAGATTGTAATTAAAAAAAAAATAAATACTTTTTTTTTTTTTTTTTTTTACAACTACAGCAGGTTGTAGATTCTTTTTAATTTCTCATGGAACCTCTATATATAGTTTTATTGTACTAGGTGATTAACTGTTTTTGTGATTCATAGCCACGTGTGGAGGTGAAAGCAGAAACACAGACCACAGCACAGAGACCCCAGAGAGACCAGAGACCACGTGATCAAAGACCAGGACCCTCTCCAGCCAACAGAACAGCAAGGCCAGGAGGTGTGCAAAAGTGTCATCAATCTAGTATGGGTGCACATGAACATTTTGATGCATTTTTAAATTATGAAAGACTTGATGAACTGATTTTGCAATCTATCAAAATCTTATTGGCTCTGGCAAAGCTGCTTAAGGCAACCTGAGGATTGTAATGAACCTCGTGTCTGCATATAAATGGCATCTCACACAAAATTGAAAGTTAAATTAAAAGCACACATCATGGCTGGTCCACTAGCAACCTGAAAGGACATGCATCATATGCAGATAGCAGCATCATTTATCTAATGTTTAATCTCTGGTTAGCAGTGCGGGAGGGTGAGAGCGGGGAGTCAGAGGTGCGGCGAACGGTCCGGTATCCCGACAGCCACCAACTCTTTGTCGGAAACGTACCTCATGACGTGGATAAGAGCGAGCTCAAGGAATTCTTTGAACGTAAGTGATGCAAGCATTATTTTTCGACTTGAACTGATTTTAAAATGTAGATCAGCTCCTCCTGAATTGACTTGCCTGCTCATTTCTCTCGCACAGAGTTCGGCACTGTCCTTGAGCTGAGAATCAACAGCGGCGGAAAGCTGCCTAACTTTGGATTCGTGGTGTTTGACGACGCTGAGCCCGTGCAGAAGATCCTCAGCAATCGGGTATGTGTGGCTTTCAGACATTTGTGCGGTACAGGATGTTTTGACTAATGCGGGATCATCAGAATGACCTTTTCTTTATGCCGTAGCCCATTAAACTGCGAGGAGACGTTAGGCTGAATGTAGAGGAGAAGAAGACCCGCTCGGCCCGTGAAGGTGACAGGCGGGACATCCGCCCCAGAGGCCCGGGGGGACCACGCGACAGGGTAGGCGGGTCAAGGGGACCGCCCGCCCGTGGAGGCATGGCTCAGAAACCCAGTTTTGGAGCTGGTCGAGGCACAGGACCCAGCGAGGGCCGCTACGCAGAACCACGTCAGTGAGGCAGCTCCCACATCATTCACTGCTGATGCAAGTCACCCTGAATAACACAGATGGCTTCCCTGTTCCCTGTCTCCATCCCTCACTCCAGGACCCGGGAGTGCGATTGTTCTTCTTTATCTGGACTCTTCCTTTTATTTCTGAGATTGAACTTGAATTTGTTGTAGAAAAACAAAACTACTTGAATTGGGGAAAGGAGAAACCTAGCATTTGGTTTTAGCGTTCTCTCCCTGTTTCTTAAAGGAACGTGTTTTTACTGCTTGGGCAATCCTGTGTATTGCTAGCACCCGCTTTCAGGTCAAGTGCAAGTATGGTTTTATTTGGATTTGTTGCCAAGTCAAATCATGGTTGTGTGTGAGTGACTATCTAGCATGTAAAGAATCCTGTTTGCCTTCTACTGTTGCACTTCATCGATGACAACATTTTAACAACTCCACTGTTGAGAGAACAAAATAAACTCCATGTACTATTTTGAAGCATGGGTGTCTTGTCTGGGGGAAGAAATGTGGACAGGGTTTCCTATAGCCATTGGAAAATGTGGAAATACAAGAATTGGACTTCCAGGCTTGGAACTACAAATTAATGTAGTGTTCTTGTAGCTTACAGACTATGGAAGGTATTTTCTGCTCATTTTAAATAAATTAAATTATGAAAATGAAAACCAGATTAACAATTTTATTAGAGAAGTGCATGCAAAATATGCCAAAACTGAAAATGAAATGTTTTTTTTTTTTTTTCATTTTAATTTCGACTGTGACAGTGTCGTCCCCGTCAAATTGAAAAATAAAATACATTTGGTGATTTGACATTTTTTCACTGCGATCTTGAGGCAAGACAGCTGATATTAAAATGAAAAGGCAAATGTGAATGCAAATAAATTTTTTTGTAATAAACCTTTTTATTAACACACAATAGAGAACTCAAAATGTAAAGGTAGATTTTTGATTTTACGGTTTTCAATTTCAAAGTCAACCTGTATGCAAATTGTCAATCAGTGGGTGGGGCTTATTAAGGGAAGTAGATGATTTAGCATTGCATTTTCTATTCTGACATGTATTTTGCATAGTTTTCTATAATGAAATTGTCTGGTTTTTATTTTTATAGTGTAATTGATTTATGTAAAATTGACAGAAAATGCCTTCAATAATGGACAATTCCTTTTGAACTATACTGGACAAAAAAATTTAAATGGCGGTCATTTAAAAATTTGAAATGGGGAAAACAATCCAGAATATTTCTTAGAATTGTTTTTTTTTTTTTTTTTTTTTTTAAAGAACAATTAAAAGTATTGTGTTTTTTTCCCCCTCCTTTCATATCCAGAATATTTCTTTGGTTATAATTGCTTTGTAAACTTGATTTTAAAATGCTTATATAGCTGTAATGAATGATAAAGTCATGGAAATTACAGGTGCTTTCAATACTTCAGTACTAATTTAAGATTTACACATTAAGAAATAAATTGTTTTTGTCAAGAGCCATCTGAATAGTGTCATTGAAATCATGTGACCCACATAGTTTCATTGAATGTCGGAGAGAATCCTTGCATTCATTGGCGAGTGCTTCTTAAGACATGCTAGAAGCATAATGTTGCTTAGTAATGCAGAGCAAAAAAAAAAAAAAAAGCAACAACATTGTGCTTTTATTTGTGTAAACAATGGGAGAATCAATAACCTGTACAGTCGAAGGAGCAGAAAAGTCTAGCCAGAAGACAAGACGACAAAAAAATCGAAAAAGAAGATTTGATGATGGAGAAAGTGAGATGTGATGCCAAAGTTGCTGCTTTTTGGTCGGACAGGTAAGGGAATTAATTGTATAAACTACTCTCCAAAACTAGTTTTAATTTACAGTGCTGGGTAGATTATTTACAAATTGTAGTCTGTTACTGATTACAGATTACATCATGAATTTGAAAACTGGTTAGTAATATAACTAAGTTACTCATTTTAGGTCATGTACAACCCAAATTCCGGAAATGTTGGGACATTTTTTAAATTTGAGTAAAATGAAAACAAAGAATTTCAAATCACATGAGCCAATATTTTATTCACAATAGAACATAGATAACAACAAATGTTTAAACTGATTTTATGCACAAAATGAGCTAATTTCAAATTTGATGCCTGCTACAGGTCTCAAAATAGTTGGGACGTGGGCATGTTTACCATGGTGTAGCATCTTCTTTTCAAAACAGTTTGAAGATGTCTGGGCATCGAGGTTATGAGTTTCTGGAGTTTTGGTGTTGGAATTTGGTCCCATTCTTGCCTGATACAGGTTTCCAGCTGCTGAAGAGTTTGTGGTCATCTTTAACGTATTTTTCATTTAATGATGCGCCTAATGTTCTCTATAAGTGAAAGATCTGGACTGCAGGCAGGCCAATTCAGCACCCGGACTCTTCTACTATGAAGCCATGGTGTTGTAATAGCTGCAGTATGTGGTTTTGCATTCTCCTGCTGAAATACACGTCGTCTGGAGGGGAGTTGCTCTAAAACCTTTATATACCTTTCAGCATTCATAGTGCCTTCCAAAACATGCAAGCTGCCCATACCGTATGCACTTATGCACCCCCATACCATCAGAGATGCTGGCTTTTGAACTGAAAGCTGATAACACGCTGGAAGGTCTCTCTCTTCTTTAGCCCGGAGGGCACGGCGTCCGTGATTTCCAACAAGAATGTCAAATTTGTACTCGTCTGACCATAGAACACTTTTCCACTTTGAAACAGTCCATTTTAAATGAGCCTTGGCCCACAGGACACGACGGCGCTTCTGGACGATGTTCACATATGGCTTCCTTTTTGCATGATAGAGCTTTAGTTGGCATCTGCAGATGGCACAGCGGATTGTGTTTACCGACAGTGGTTTCTGGAAGTATTCCTGGGCCCATTTAGTAATGTCAATGACAAAATCATGCCGATGAGTGATGCAGTGTCGCCTGAGGGCCCGAAGACCACGGGCATCCAACAAAGGTCTTCGGCCTTGTCCCTTACGCACAGAGATTTCTCCAGTTTCTCTGAATCTTTTGATGTTATGCACTGTAGATGATGAGATTTGCAAAGCCTTTGCAATTTGACGTTGAGGAACGTTGTTTTTAAAGTATTCCACAATCTTTTTATGCACTCTTTCACAGATTGGAGAGCCTCTGCCCATCTTTACTTCTGAGAGACTCTGCCTCTCTAAGACATCCCTTTTATAGCTAATCATGTTACAGACCTGATGTCAATTAACTTAATTAGTTGCTAGATGTTCTCCCAGCTGAATCTTTTCAAATTGTTTTGCTTTTTCAGCCCTTTGTTGCCCCTGTGCCAACTCTTTTGAGACCTGTAACAGGCATCAAATTTGAAATGAGCTCATTTTGTGCATAAAATTGTAAAATTTCTCAGTTTAAACATTTATGTTATCTATGTTCTATTGTGAATGAAATATTGGCTTATGTGATTTGAAATTCTTTTAGTTTTCATTTTATTCAAATTAAAAAAAAACGTCCCAACATTTTTGGATTTGGGTTGTATTCTGACTACTTTAGATTACTTCTTATCTAACTTGTTTTAAATTTACCATTTAAACCATACCATACATATAAAACAGCATAAATATCATTCCCTTTTTTATGTCAACATTATGAAATGCATTAAACATTACATTACACCAGGATTTCCCAAACGGCTTAATATAAGAATTGCAGTGGGTTTGTAGGTTGATAAAAATCTAATAATTATATTACAAAAATGTAACAAATAATAATAATATTTGTAACACTTGAGCACAAAAAAACGAAACAGGCTATTTTATTTAACTGCATGTAAATGTGACCATTAATTAAATTAGCGAACTGTAAACTCGAAAATGTGTTAAATTATTTAAATATTATTTAAATTATTTAAATATTAACTAAACTTATTTTAAGGAGTTTGGCTAACAGAAACATTTGGAAATCTCTGTTTTACATGAACAAACATTAATTAATATGAAGTAGTGTTTCACAGCTATATATCACCAGTGTTTAGTAATTTGCATAATTATTTGTTTCATACATGGTCTAATTGCTTGAGAGGTTAAGAATTAGGGAGAATCAATAAATTATGACTAGTTTACTGCCACTGTGTGAATAACCTGAAGTTATGTAATCCATAAAAATGAACTGTAATCTGATTATTTTGAAATGTAATATACTCTAATTACAAGTACTTAATTTTGATCCAGATTACATGTAATTGGCTACTACCCAGCACAGGTTTTAATGTAATTTACATAAAATTATAAAAACTTATAATGCTGGTCCATGCTGATAGATGGCAGTGCAGCGTCAAACACCTTTGTGGTTTTGGTACTTAAACGCTAGAAGAAGAACTAATACTGTATGTGTACTTATATATACATAATAAATATACACAGAACACACACATATATTATGGAAACCAAATCTTTTATTTTGTATGCGATTAATCATTTGACAGCACTATATATATATATATATATATATATATATATATGTGTGTGTGTGTGTGTGTGTGTATGAGAATATATGCAAATCTAATTTCTAAAGGCTCCAGCACCTGAAGATCCTCATAGCATCGGCTCAATCTTTCTTCCATTACTGCCGGGTAGTGCTGGTCATAACAGAAAAGTCAATTTTGCACCTATAGACATCAATCATCCAGCCACCAAAATGATGAGATTTTGCAATATTGTGCTGCCACTCTCAACAAATATCAATATGTTATATTGCCCCAGCAGTGTTCTTTACAGATACCTTATCCTGAGGCACATGCCGGCCAATCATATTCCTATTTTCTCAGTGTGATTGCATTACTGAGATTACTGGGTCCAATTATGAATTCATGTGCTTGCATCAGACTAAAACTCACAACTGTAACACCTTCTAAACTGGATTAACAGAGTATGATTAGATGTAGCCATGATGTAGGGTGTGTTGACCAGCAGGTGGCCCAGCATTAGTATTCATGAGAGGGAAAGTGCAGCTTCTCTCTGCCACTTTATTTTGAAGCCCTACACCCCCCATGACCCACATAAACTCAAGATGTCCTCATACAGCTGGCCAAACCCACCAAACATACGGCCCCCCAGCTGGACCCTCACAAAGCCTTGGGCTCCGCACCACAACACAGCGGCACTGCTATTTTTGGGTTAGTTCACTCAAAATAAAACCTCTGTCGTTATTTACTCATCCTCATGTTGTTCCAAACTGTATAGCTTAAAATTACATTTTGAAGAATTGTACTGGTTGCTTTTGTCCTAGCAATTAGTCCTCATGGGTGCTGATGCTTATATGCCTTTACCCAAAAAAAAAAAAAAAAAAAAGTGGTCAGACTGACTTATACTACATTACACAAGTCTTCTGAAACGTTTGTGTGAGGAACATACAGAAATGAGTGATTCTTTCATTTCCATCCCGACCCTTCCAGATGTTTGTGCATGCCACTGTTTAAATTAATAGTTCATTTCATTTCAAAAATGAATATTTGCTGAAAATGTACTCACCTTCAGGGCATCCAAGATGATACAAGATGTAGATGTGTTTGTTTCCTCATCAGAACAGATTTGGAGAAATTTAGCATTACATCACTGGGTTTGAATTTTAGTGCTGGTATAATTTCTACTCTGCGTTTATAACACAGTAAATTCCCACAGTTGACAGTAGACCGAACGTATCAACTGCAAGTGCTTTTTAACCTTGCCAACTGAACAGTTTAAACACTCAATCACTTTAAACCATTCAAAAGCAAGAAGACGCGAGAGAGAGCTCAATACAGTAATTGTGCGCTCACGCCCAATGTGCGTGCCTGTGAAATAGCACGTGACTACAGATTTGAGTCTCTTTTATTGCGTGTAAACGGTCAAATACATGCAAAATTGTCAAAATGCCAGTCTTTGCAAGTATTCAGGTAAACACAGTCGGTTTATATAAACATAGTCCATACACAAGCTATTAAGTTAATGTAAACAACTGAAAAACAAAACCCATGTGTATAATATATATAGATTGGTGCGTGAGGTCTTAAAGAGACAGCAGCCTAAATAAACCTGCTGCTGTCTGTTATTAATATTTATACAGTGAAGGGCCTATACAGTGACTATCAAGTGTTATTATACAGTTGAATGTGTTATTCAATTTATGTAGTAATTATGTATCTGAATATTATTGCTAGACCTACCTGAAAAACTTAAAACACTGTTAATTTCATTCGTATCTTAATTTCATTCGGATTTATTTGTGCTATTGCTTGTAATTAATTAGTTTTCATTTTATGATTGGACTGTTTACTTGTCTTTTTTTGATTAAAATAAATTAATTTTAGAGTTTGAAATCAGTTTTTTTTTTGCACTGTGTGTAAGCTATTGCAAAATAAAATTAGCACTATGTAGAATTTGTGCACTTTCAAAATTTTTTTTTAAGTATCTTCCTAACAATACAAATATGAATCAACACAATTATAAATTGTAATTCACAGACATTAACTGACAGACTGGAGTGGTGTGGATTATTGTGATGTTTTTATCAGCTGTTTGGACTCTCATTCTGACGGCACCCATTCACTGCAGAGGATCCACTGGTGATGGCCTGAGGGTGAATATATTTTCAACAAATTTTCATTTTTGGGTGAATTGAGTCCTTAAAATGAATCAACCATTTCATTCAAAAGATGAACAAATTTCACTGTCTTACAAAACTATCGTATTTGGTACTCCCACGTGAAAACCAAGTGCACTTCCATAGTGTACTTAAAGTGCTCTATTTTCACGCACTTTTGATGGTTCAAGTGTACTACAAGTGATAACTAAATACATTTTTTTAATAAAGAGATAGCATTTAGTTACCACTTGTAGTACACTTGAACCATCTTTCATACACTAGAACACTCGTGTACTACTCAAGTGGTGACTAAATACATTTTTAAATACAGAGATAGTATGTTAAAAGTGCATTTTAGTTCATATTCATGGCGTTCCAAAATAGCACAGTTGAGTACACTTAGATGATCTTAAGTTTATCTTAAGAAGTACTAAAGAATCATTTTTAGTATATGAAGTACAAAATTAGTGTGTGAAAATAGAGCACTTTAAGTACATTATGGAAATGTATTTTTTTCTTCACCTGGGCTTTTAAGACATTTGTGACTTCCTTGAAGCTGAATTTATTATATTTGCATGGAAAAGAGTGACCTGCACATTCTTCATTATGTATTCATTTGTGTATCATAAAATAAATTCATGCAAACTTGGATCAACGTGATGGTGAATAAATAATGACAGATTTCATTTCATTTTTGAATGAACTATCCCTTTCAAAACATTTTACCTCCAGAGTTTTTATTTTATTGCAAAGCTGTTAATAAAACAAAATGCTCAAAATTCCCAGCTCAGACTGAAAATATTCATTTCTCATATATTGAGGGAAAAAAACACACTGTCAAAGCCTTCATGTTTCACTGGCTTCAGGCCCCGCAGCGGTTTTCAGTGTCAGCTGTAATGTAATTCCCGTCCCACTGTAAAGCGCGAGCTGGGCAGTCAGAGGGGCCGGGTGGTCTGGAGATGGGGGAGGGCGCTCCTCCAGACTACTCAAGCGAAGGGAAAAATTGACTGAGCCTTTGTGGTTCATAATCCACTTGCATAATTTAAAAGCCTAAGCGAGGATGGCCATAAGGCCGAGTATGGATGTATTCAAATGCAGCCATACGGGGCCTCTGGGAAATTTGTCCAAAGTGTACTTTTTCCAGTGCCTGAATCTGCTTAATCGAGTTTCCTCTAAAAATTGGTTGGGGTGTTTAAAGCTCCAAACAAACAAATGCTTCAAAATAAGAATATTAAAAACAATTTCAACATTCAACATGACTGACTTTTAAACTTTGAAAGAGGGAGAATTGTAATACAAGAGTTATTCCTGCTTAACCATAATATTACTGAGCACTTTAGTGATTAGTGACCTTGACCAATAATCCAAACAGACCTTGTATCTTCTCTGATATCACTGTTAATGGTTTTTGTTACAACTATGACTTTGACATGAACTATGGGTTCCTGCATGTGATATATGTATATCATACTGTCTTAGACTTGGCAGACAATCTTTTGTCATATATTATGAGTAATAGCAGAAGCAGTAACACAACTGCTTCACATACAGCTCTTTAGAAAAAAAAAAACAACTAAATATCGTGAAGAATTCCACCACACTGTTTCATCATCACAGCAACCCTATCGTTTTTTTAAATGCATTTCCCACAAAAGTATAAAAAAAGAATTTTAATTCAGTAATTCAGAAGTTGAAAACATGTTCAACATAGAAGAGGTGTATTCAGGTCATTGTTGGTAAGGAATGTTTTTCTTGGAATAAATGAAATTCAAGAAACATACACACACACACACACACAACACATCATTTACCCACAGGTCATGGTGATTCACACAAACATCACAATCCTCACAAACCGTTCAGATGTTTTAGTTCAGAAAACCTTTAATAGTAGAATTAGATTTAGCATTATGACATATTTCAATAAATATTGTGTTATATACAGATATAGCAGAAATGGTACATTCCTTTTTTCTTCAAATTGTTCACATTTCTGTACAAGCCAAAAATATCTGCCATTTAATTCTATTCATGCAAAATTCCATGTTTTAATATTGGAACATAAAAATAAGAATTTGCTGTTATTTTCACTGCTTGGAAGTGCACTCGGATTATGACGAGAAGCGAATGAAGAGATGCACTTTGTGCCAATACACAATAGAAGCAAATAAACCCAAAAATTAAGGCCATACCAACTTGTGCAAAAATAAAAATTTACCCACAGTTTTGCGTACAAGTTACATAAGATCGCCATGTCCGTCGGCACTCAGAGATCAACATTTCCTGGGCAGTTGCTATAAAATCATTAATCAAAATAACAAGTGAATGCTTAAAAATAAAATCATGCCTCAAATTAAAATTCTAAAACCATCAGGACATTAAATTGATATTTTCATGATTATTAAGCCAAAGAACAAATCGTATTTGCATATAGCACATATTTCACATCACATTGTCCTTGTGTTCCCGAGCCAGTATTATTATTTGTTATAAGTTGTCTTGTATATTGCGTTTAGCATGTGGAGTGTGTGAGGGCCCGGGGCGTCAATGCTGTCATTTACACACGGAACAGTCCAGCGACGTCGTGAGTAGCCTTAAGCAGGGTTCATAATAAAGAAATCAGTCATTAACAGCAACATGAAGCTGAACATATTTCTACAAATGTTCTCTAAATGTGTTTTTGACTACATATTTGAGTCGAGAATGAGCACATCAAGTGTATAAAGCAACTTTATCACTTTCCACACTGTACACTGTGATGTATATTATACATCGTGCGCCTCTATCAGTCTCACAGATGAAGTGTAACCTGCTGGAAGAATGACTAGTTCGGTGACTATTTGAAATAACAATGATTAATATTGTTTGCAATGTTACAGATCCGCTCGTGAACCTTTCAGCACAATTCATCATGTGTGAACATTCAAATGATGTGTGAAATGTGTTCCTGCTACATTGTGCTGCCCGTGGAGGTAAGCGTGTGGATAGCGTTTCACATTACAATGTTCTTCCTCCTTGAATTTCTGGTGAGCAACTGGAGTAGAATTCAGTTTCTGCTTACAGCGAGGTCTAATAGGTCGTGTAATCCAGTGTCTTCATTGGTGAGGTGTAAACCAGTTTTCAGAGCACTACATCACAAGCCAATTCATTTGAGGGAGAAGATTTGACATTAATAATCAAAAATAGCCCTTCAAATTTACCATGGTGCCTGGTCATTTAAAATATTAAATTAATAAATTAATTTTCAAAAATAAAATTTGAAAATATATATTTTTTAAATGTGAAAAAATTTAACAAATAAATAATTATTAAATAAATAAATAAAATGTGCCATCAATGAACTATTAACTTCAAGCTTCACTCTTAACCAAAATTATACATATACATCGAAACATTATGATACCATTATTTAGACCAAAATGGAAGTTTGTTTTCTTGGTAATATTTTACCGTCACAAATGTCTAACTAGCTGCAGTGTATAAAGACATATTTTTCTTGAATACGTGTGTGAAAAACAGAATAAATTACAAATGTTACAGGCCTTACAAAATTGGTCAATGTCACATCAAACTGGATGAAATGAAGACAAAAAAAAAAAAAAAAGGTCAAATTTGAAAACCTGAAAGGCAATGACAACAGAGTAACAAAACTGCTCTTTGGTTTGAAACAAACAGTGTAAAACACACACACACAAAAGTATGTAACGCATGGCAAAATCTTGCATATCCTGCACAGAGCATCTATCTCACAGCCTGACACATGCTCACTTTATATAATGGTGTTTCTCTTCAGTTCGGCAGTCAAACAAAACATTACAAAAGTGAAAAATGATATCTATATCATCTGCGCCACACACACAAAAAAAAAAAAAAACCCTAGCCATGCATAGACAGCAAATGAGCATGACTGGAAGAGAAAATTGTACATGTATGAAATAGCATTTTTTTGGGGGGCCTTCAGAATAAAATGGCAATATTCAAAATGATGAACACTGAAAATAATTGCATATCCGATTATTGCATAGAGAAGCCAGATGAAAATGCATCATAATCTAAACATTTGTGCATTGTTTATTCTGTTGCACAATGCAGTGTTTATACATATAGACTGAAAAATCACTGTAATATACATTTGGTTGGAAATATAGATCTATTATCATGGCACTGGCTGTATGGCTAAACCACATTTAGAAAAATAACACTGTATGAAAGATGAGTTATGAAAGATCCCTTTGCTGTTCTTTCTGCCGTTTTCTGACATATTTTGAAATGATGAAAATGCCAAAACCAAGGAATGCAAAGAGTTAAAAGTATATTTTATTTTACATATACTAATATTTAATTAAATTTTAGTATTTTTTATTTTAGCGTTAGTTTACTTAGCTTATATATCCAAAGGTGAACACATGACTAAATAAATGAAATTATGAAGTAATTTTTTGGTCAGCCTAAAGGATGATGTTTGGCACATGAGCAGAACATAATCTGATGTTTTAAACAAAACGAAACCTGAAAATGAGCACAGATAGAGGAACACATTGATCATAGCTTGAATAAATATATTTTTTTCACTGGCACTCATCAAGATCCATTAATAATCGATATCAGAATGAAACATCATGAGACCCCAGGACACGTGTACCAAAGCAAATCTCGGTCTCTTGAACCTGCGACACTTTCATTGTGTATTCGTGGAAGCCCCAAACTGCCTCGAGACACCCAAAAATGTTTCATTTTCAATGACTGAAGTATTATCTTTAAATATACGATATATTACAGCAGTAATGTTTTTCCGTATTCTCGCAATGCAGTACATCTTCAAGTTGCAAAAAAAAAGTTTTACAAGTTTTCTTCTTGGATTCCCAGTCATCAGTTCAGAAGTTCTTAAGTTGAATATTTACTCTTAGTCATTTTCATTTTTTTAGTAAATATATTGCCACATTCATATATCATGCATTTTACTGCATTGCTATTGCACAGGTCCAAATTATTCAGGAGGACAGGAGAGAAAGAGACGAAAAAAGGAATAAATACCTCTGCCGGGGGACTCGTCATCACCGTAAGCGAGTGAGAGCGCTGCAGTGAGAGGAAGGCGGGCACGGTGGGATGTGGGGAGGGGTGTGGAGGCGGCTGGATTCGCATCTCTTTACTGCTTGTGAACATCCTCGCTGCGTATGATCTTGTAAATGATCCAGTAGAAAATGTTAAAAATGAGGAAGACCAGCGGAAAGGCCACGCGCGACACCGTATCGATCCGTTTGGCACGGCTGATGAAGAGCTTGCGCATTTCCTCCACGCTCTTCTCAGGGGGGTTGGCGGAGGTGGGCGCGTTGTTGTTGTTGCCCTTGATGGCCATGCCGTCTTTGGCCTGGAGGCACGCCGGACCCATGCCATAGGCGGCGAAGCTGAACCGGCCGTCTCCTGCCTCGTCCTCCTGTCAATCAGTCAAGAAACCCATTAGTCAAACACTAACCCTTAACGAGTAATATATAGTGTAATGCAGTGTGTTCATTGGTGAGGAGTAAACCAGTTTACAGAGCACATATTTGAGCACTGAATTAGGGAGAAGATTTGACATTAGTAATCAAAAATAGCCCTTCAAATTTACCATGATGCCTGATCATTTAAACAAATGAAATTAATCAACAATTTATAAAATTATTAAATAAATAGAATATGCCATCAATTACCTATTAAGCTTCGCTCTTAAAGGCAGGGTAGGTGATTTGGTTCAAGAAACATTTTATGTTATGCTGGTTGAAAGTCTCTTCACATCCCGATAGCAATCACTATGTTAAGTGGCCTAAATGTATTTATATGTATTTATATTAAGGCGTAGGACCATAAATGTTTGTCCAATCATATCCCTGTCTTACCTGCCTGTCAATGTATGTATTTGCATACCTCTGCGCACCTTGTTCACGCAGAACACATCATCAGTGAGATACATTACACTACAGCAGACCGAGCGAGAATGGAAGCGTTATTATTATTATATTATGTGCTTTGTACTGTAATGTTTCGACCCCGTCTCTCATCGTGTCACTGGTTACCCTCTGCTCTGCCTGTGCACAGTCATGTGTTTGGAGGAGGCGTGGCTTTGGAGAGTGATTTGCAGGGAGGGTGGGATCTTATGCTTTCAAAGCTAGCTTGCTATTGCTAGCCTCTCCAAAACTGCCTGCCCTGCCTTTAACTTAATGCACCTTTTGTTAAAGTTTTTTTAACCTTAAAATATCAGTTTTAAATCATTCAAAATCATTCTAGTGATACACTGACATTTTAATAAGGACAATAGCTTTGTTTCTTTCCCACACTCCCCCCAGCCTGGGAGTATGTGTTTATCGAGCAGGTATGAAATTCAGCGAAAAGGGCTAATTGCTTTACGACAATAACAAATCCACAGTGGAATCCACTGTAAATATGACAAGGACATATTTACGAATTCCACTCACTTAACTGTAGAGGGCTCTAAAGTCGCAAAAATACACAAAACTACATACAGTTGCTTTAAAGGGACTCTACACCCCAAAATGAAAAATCATTTATTCACCCTCATGTCATCCAGATGTATATGGCAGCAGCTATTTAGCGATATTGGCTATTTACACCAAGTGAAAATAGCAGTATGTTTAGCGATATGCTATTTACACTAAGTGCAAATAGCTATAGATTCTATTTACACTGTTAAAATAGCAGGATTTTCTGCTATTTATACTATTTTTTGCAAACGGTGGCAATTATCTGCACCTCAGTATTGTATTACATTATAAAACAGTATGCAATAATAACGTATTGAGTATAAATGATAATTTTAATTCAAATTACTAAATGGATGCCACCTTATTGGTACAATAAAGCCCTCCCAACACCTACCCTAACCCTACTCGATACTTTTTTTTCCAACTTTTTTGGTTATTTCCTTAATTTTTATTGAAAACAAATGCCTTTACGATGTGATCTTAGATTTGAAAAGGGAGAAAAAAAAAGTTTGGCAAAAGGAGGGTTCAAACCCGGGTGGATCACATCAAAAAGACCACGGCACACGCTTTACCATCTGCGCCACTGGAGCTGATGATTCATAGCCATTTTCTATAATGCTGACTATCCCAATCACACATTGGTGGGGAGAGTTAGTATAAATAGCCTCTGCCAACAAGGCGGAGTGTAAATAGACACTCCGGATGTATTCATGGGTTCCAAAGACGTCACTTCCGCTATGCTCGCTGCCATATTTGTGTCCGATGTGACAACGAGCACAGCACATCTCTATGAGATTTAATAGATAATATTAATATATTGAAATAATAAATTATCTTTTACTACCATTTCCCACATTGATCCCTGGACTTGATGATTTTTAGGATAGCAAGTGTAACATTTAGGCCATGTAATGTCCGGATTACTCGTAAATTTAAAACTGACATCAGCTCAAAGCACTTTGAATTGCGAACGTAGCCGCTCGATGATCCCCTTCTCCGTCTGCTTTCTGATTTCAGCAAGTCAGTTTTGGTGAATGCAAACAACATGAATACTGATCATGAGCCCAACATCCAGCAAGCCAAGAAAACATGCAATCTACCTGAGGGAAGACGTCTTTCACTTCTAGTGTATTCTTAAACCTGGATTTCATTATTGAAGCACAAATCCAGGCACCAAAAGCAGCCCACACTGTTCTCTTTCATTAAAAATATGCATTTTCATTTATTCATAGGCTAAATGGCTGCAATAACATTTCAGTTCAAAATTTTGCCATTGTTAAAAAAAAAATTCTTTAATTGACTGACGTTTCAGACTTTCAGTTGTTATGCTCTCAAAATTTATGCCATATATATGTATGTAGGCTATGTCCTAAATTATTACACCACTTGTGCAGCCAGTCACAATTCATAGAGGTAATTTAATCAGGACAAAGGTTTTTTTTTTTTTGTACGACAAATTCAATATAATAAATAAAGTTTAGCAAAAAAAAAAAAAAAGAAAAAAAAAAGTGATTATTTTTGAGAACCATGTGTATATTTTTATACATATATATATATATATATATATATATATATATATATATATATATATATATATATATATACACACACACACACACACACACACTCACTTAACTTCAGACACAAATGACATAGCCTATGTGGTACAATACAAATATTTTAGCTTCCTTTATTCTCCTATAAAGAATCACAATTATCCCTTATTATCCTTTTCTGACCGAACGTTAGCTGCCAGTCATGCCTTCTGATTGAAGCCAACAATTTATTCCGCCGATCTAACCTCTTTAGGATCAAATAAAATTGTAGTTCGGGGTTTTTCTGACGACTGTTGTTACATTCCTCAGATGAACACAAATGAAGATTTTTAGAAAAATAATCCATCTCTATGAGTCCATATAAAACAAGTGGATAAAACCCTCAAATTTGAATTGATAATCAACTTTGCTGTATATACTTAAAATGAAACTTGTTTAGTGCTTGCTGTCCTACACTCGCATGCTTTCCATTTCTGTTTCCTTACACATATTGTTTATTGACCGTTGCATGCAATCCAGAAATACAGCATATTTAAAAAATGTTGGCTCTTTGCTGGTTTGGGCTCTAAATTTAACAGTACCACTCAGGTTGAGTCGGGTCAAATGAGCCCAGGCCAGGTTTGGGCTTCAGTTTAAAGCCCGTTCAGACCTCTAGCTCCAACACATAGGCCTGGAAGTTTCTCATGAGTCTGAAGACCTTTATAACATTAGCTCTTGTGTGTTTATTTGTGGTTGGTGCTAAACTCTGCAAAACAGTGGCCCTCTCTTCAGGCCAACTGTCATACATGGGTTCATTAGTTTACACTCACCAAAAACATCAGCACTGTGAAACGTGACAAGCAGATTGTTTATAGCTAAAGAACTTTAAAATACTATTGTGTTTCTCACACAAATATCACTTTTTTCTTATGGATTACCATCATGATCATTTTGTGTGGTCTTTGAGACATCAACTTCTGGGTTACCAAAAAAAAAAAAAAAAAAAAAAATTGTGTTCATCTGAAGAAAGAAACATATTGATCTGGGATGGCATGAGGGTGAGAGAATACCTTATCCCTTTAAATCCTCCAGTCCTCTTGGGAGAATTACATATTTTTATGAGTATTAACTATTGAAATATGTCAGCTAGATGGCACAGGGTGTACTCAGACGGCACAATATCTCACAAAAGTTAATGGACTGACCTTGCCCTGCTCCCCACCTCCACACGCTCTTATTTGAGATTCAGCAGATGGACTCGATCGTACACATTAATGAAAACAGAACCAAAATAACCACCCCGGTTAATTACATTTCAGCGCACATAGATATTTCACCGTGATTGCGCCTGTTTAAACACAAAGCGCGGATGTGAAATAGGATCATTATGTTGGTAATGCATGTTTTCAATTTGCAGGTGCAAACATCTAGTGCGAGGAACTATCCCGCTTGCTTTTACTGAAAGATCAGCCATTTTCTAGGCAGGACTCCATTTTTAGTCACTTTGTCCTCCTTCTGTCCTTGTCTTTCAGCCATCCCATTTATAACTGTTAATGTGTGCCGGGGTAAATGGAAGATCACACCAGGATGTGTGTGTGTGAGGGGTGATGTTATTCCACTGCCCCTTTGTTTTTGTATACGACGCCATCTTTGATGCCAGGGTGCTACGACCTTTCCTTGTCCTTCAGTTGCACCAGCTCACCATTTGTAAGTATTGCGGATGCTCGGCTTTATTTCTGCTGCCATATGATTAATGTGGTGGCTCCAAGACGTGACGTGGAGCGGTAAAGAGGAGCCGGGCTGCAGCACCGCTGCGTCTGGCGTCACTTTCCCTCCCAGATTCATTACCCTCCCTTCCTAATTAAAACTCCTCCATTACTGCATTAGGCGTGCCAGCCGCGTTCCCAGTCCGACTGTTAGAGGGGAGGGAAAAAAACAATAAGCAGAATGCTCGCCTGCATCCTCGAGGTTTACAGCGGAGTGTGATATTACGGCCACGTGTCAGAATGCAGCTCACGCCGGTGTTTGCAAATCAGGGGTGTGGCTTCTACCGCTATATACAGGACCTCCCGGCTCTTTCATCAATCAAAGCCCGTAGATGTGACTGAAGTTTTGATGTCTTTTATTGGGATGTTGTGATAAACCACAGAAACCGAAATAGCTGTAAGGTAGCAGCCTCGTGCCTTTATCGTATATATATATATATATATATATATATATATATATATATATATATATATATTCAGCATCAGATGTCCTGGACAGTGATGATTTTATATAAAGCATACATTAAAGTGAAAGTCACCTCTATTGTACATGTTGAGAGCAGGATGATGTACTGCATTTAACTGTGTAGGACATTACAATGCATTGCATTTACATACGTCTGTTGTTTTATCACCTATGGGTGAGTTGGAATGAATATTTCACGAGCTGCGTGTGAAACAGATTCAGGCATTATGCTGATGTGCTCAATGGTTATGAGTCTTGAATGAATATATGTTTACAAAAATGTGATTTTTCTCCAATAAACATCTGTGCCCTCATAAATGCTGGGAATTTAAATGAGAAGCCGACAAATAGCATTTGCTCGGTGTATATCATGCAAGCATATTATGCCTTGCAGGTTTCTTTAATGGACAGAATCATTTTCAAGTCTGTTTCGGAACAGTCACTGACATCAGCTGCATTGGTCCAAGCGCATCTGAAAATCTCGATTCCTGTCGCCCTGTGCAATGACCTCCAGAATATAATGAGAACTGCTGGCTCAAGAGCGACATTTCAGGCCAAGCATTGATTCTATATATGCTTACTAAATTAACACTTCCCTTTTGTATTAACAGAGCTATGTATTTAGCCTTATCACAAAGCATTTGCTCCCCCTCCCCCCTTAGTTTTTACGTGTCTTGAATAAGGTGGTTGTCAGCAGTTGGCTAAATGGAACTGCAGAGGTTGTCGGCGATTTTAAACATCGTTTTTAGGCTCTTCTGAGTGGTTGCTTTCTGACAAGTCAAAAGATATCGCCCAAAAGTGCTATTTTTGTCTTTATAAATGATTCAGGTCTCTCCTTCAATGTAACTATGGGATTTTTTTCAACCCATTTTAGAAAAGTAATCCTCTCCTGAACAGCCCACGATTTGAGATGTCACTTATGTCTGCAGCACAAGCAGCGTAGGACATGCTACATTGAATTTTAATACCGTTGGAGGTTTGCAAGGCCAAACATCAGTATTACTATAAATAAACATGAATTATTGATTAATTATATTTATTACTGCATTTGTAGACTGTGGAAATAAAGAACAAAAGCACAGCTACTGTTTTTAGCAAACAGTGTTGGATAGTAACCGATTACATGTATTCTGTATGTATTTATGTAATCAGATTCCAAAAATGTAGCACTTGTTATTAGATTGTTACATTTTAAAATGCTCATAATCAGATGACAGTTACTTTTTTTATGGATTACATCATTACAAAATGATTCACAAAATGGCAGTAAATTATTCATAATTTTAATCTTAATTATTTTTTTCCCCTTTTAAATTTTCCTTTTTTAAAAAAATTCTACTTTGTGTCATATTTAGCTTTGAATATTCACAATATAGAAAAGCCATGTAATTGTAATATAAATTAATTTGCGATCCATGCTCCTGAATTTGGGAACGAAAGCACCTCTCAGTCAATTATACCATGTATGAGACAAATAATTGAGACAAACACTACTAAACTCTGATGTTGGTTAATGGTCACACTGACATGGAGGTCAAGTAATAAAATATTTCCAATGTAAAAATTACATTTAATGTATTCATTTTAATTTTACAATTTGATTAATCTCATCACCACATAAAACCCCTGCAGTTCTTGCATTTACTCCAGTTTGGGAAACCCTGGAGTAATGCAATGTTTAAAACTACGCAAAAAATTATCTAAAAGAAATCCAAAAGTAGTCAGAGTACATTACCTAGAATTACTAATCTAGATTATATTACAGACCACAACTTTCATCATGTAATCTGTAATCAGTAACAGACTACAATTTATAAGTAATCTACCCAGCACTGTTAGCAAATAGGTATGAACAATCAGTTATACAAAGTTACCCTGGTCAACAAATAGTCTTCAAAAAAAAGCCTGACTTTTGAATTATCTGACTGACCAATAGGAATCAAGTATTCCAGAGAGTGGCGTAATAAGCAACAACAAAACACTGCAGTACTTTGCAGCACACTACAGTCCAGTGCCAAGTCCACTCAACACCTCTGGCTCTATTAAACACTCCAGCACACTGAGCTGAACTATAATTCAGGCTGCACCAAACCGAATTACACAAGACAAATCAGCCTCACTCTGCACCTTTAACATCCCAACTCAAGATGGCCAGCCAGAGGAGTGACAGTGGTTTACTTATCTGCTCGTGCTTATTTGCATACACAATCTCCCCTCGTATGAACAGCAGCTGCAGCGTTCAGAGTTCCCTATGAGTGATCCACCCTGCATCACAATCAGCCCTAACGAGGTGATTACTCTCCATCAATAGGCTACTCACTAATATGCTCTTGTCATTGATAGGCAAAGCAAAGACATCTGCAGTCCAGAGGTCGCATTGCTTCACCCACTTATTAACACAGCTCTGCCAGGCCATGCAGTCTGGTACAGTCTGCTGTACGCTGTTAAACCCACACGGTGAAGCAATAAACTGGACAGGTTCCAGCAAATAATCTAACTATTAGTCAAATGGCATAAAAGTGCATTTTATTAAAGAATGAGAGCTAAATTACAGTCTATTTATGCAAATGAACTTGTTCCGGGGTAATATATTTTTAAGATTAAACACTGGGAAGTGAGCTTGCTTTTTCATTTGAATTCTAAAGGTTCTGCATGCAGTAATAATGAATTATATTTGCATTTTTAATTCAGTTTTGGCTTTGTTCATTGACTGATGCATTTTGCACACAGAACCGTAACATTAGTTATATTTGTAGTAGCACACGACTCCTATTTCTGTCATTTCTTTATGTGCTACAATGCTATTATTCTGAATTATTTATTCTTGATCTAGCATCATTCGCTCTGATTGGCTGAAGTAATTCAGACGTAAAACCTGATTAGCTGACGTCTGGGAGTAAGAGCACCCATGTAATTACATGTTGGGGAAGTCGTGGCCTAATGGTTAGAGAGTTGGGCTAGTAACCTGAAGGTTGCCGGTTCGATTCTCGCACCGGCAGGAATTGAAGGTGGGGATTGTGAATGAACAGCACTCTCTCTGCCTTCGATACCATGACTGAGGTGCCCTTGAGCAAGGCACCGAACCCCCAATTGCTCCCCGGGCGCTGGAGCAATAGCTGCCCACTGCTCCGGGTGTGTGTTCACGGTGTGTGTGTGTGTTCACTATTCACTGCTGTGTGTGTGCACTTGGATGGGTTAAATGCAGAGCACCAATTTCGAGTATGGGTCACCATACTTGACAATACGTCACGACTTTCACTTTCGACTTTCACCCAGGGTTTATTTTCCAGTCACACTAAGGCTCCATACAAATATATATATATATATATATATATATACACACACTTCTCTTTTATGTAGTAGGTGAAAATGAATAGGTGAAAAAAGTAATAATTTCGAATTCACATAAAACAGTAGGCTAAAACTACTCAAATGACCTTCTACTCTCAGAAAGACTCTGAAGAGCACATCCAATAAAGTGTAACAGTGTCTGTCAGTTCTTTCAGTGGCTTTGGTTTTTTACATAAGGATAAAAAAATAATAGTTATAAGCCATGAACCAACAAACCAGCTATGAAGTGAAACAACATTTGATTTGAAGTAAAGCTGCATTTGAAAATAGGACAAAAAGACAATGAGGGAAAGAACTACAACCCCATGAATCACTGTGAATAACTGAGTTAAAATGGACGAATATAAATTGATTTCTAAAAATTGATTTCAAGATGTTGGTTATGTATAAAGAAACAACATATTTTACATTTATAGCAAAATATGCATGTACACACAAATATTCAAGCATTTTTGTTTTTTTGACATGATTTGTTTGTTTTGCTATTCTCTGTTTGGTTAAATTATCATGGATAATTTCATTTTTTACCAGAAATTCCATGGTTGAACATTATTATTTAAAAAACATGTTGAAATAATGCAGACTGATGGCTTCAACAAAAGCATATACCATTGATTAACAACCTCATAGCTCACAGTAGGCCTGTCTTTAATGGTTTACAAGTTATTGTTAAAATCAATTCCCCTACAGAGAAAATGAATGGGATTTTTCCGGAACCCAACTATTGCACTCTATGGACACTTTACTATCCCATAGGGCCACGGGAGAGGATTTGTGAAGGGCAGTGAATGCAGTACATCTGGATACACACATTCATTCTATATAGAACACATTTTTTTAATGGTTGCAAAGTATTACTTAATCAACAGTGATTTTGGAAGCAGTCTAAGAGTTTAAGGCACTCAGTAATAAGTTAGCTAATGTCAGCTAAGCAAGTCTAGGGTGAGAGTGACACAGGCAGACTCAGGCTGCCCAATGTGCACTTCCTCCTACACTTCATTTTTATATCAGTTTCAACATTTATATATTAATAAATATTCAGGTATGTTCAACACAAGATTCCTCTGGGGTCAGTCCCTTCACTGCTGAGCACACATCTCTGTGCTGTCCAACAGGGGGAATCCTCTTTCTACACCAGACGCCAGCTGCCTCTCAGAGGCACATGCAGGAGGAGGAGGAGGAGGAGGAGGAGGAGGAGGAGGTCGATAAGCTTCTATGGTAATGCCGGGGAGTTGTTTTATTGTGTAGTGCAGGGAGGTGACAGCTCCGGGCTGCAGTGCAGAGAGCAGGCACTGACTGATAGCCCCAGTGAGGCAGAATGAAGGGCTGAACCCCAGCCGTGGATCACTGTGGCCGGGGAGTTTCATTAACCAGGAGGTGATAATGATAATGCAGCAAACCTACTGCTGTGCTGCGCCTGCTCAAATGAATACACTACATATACACACTAATATTTAAGCATGCAGTCATGGTCATGTGAGAGCTTTCTAAGAGCATTCCCTTTAGCGACTATCCAAAGCCATGACGTCAAACTCAAAAATGGAGAAAAATTCTCCATTTCAAGCTTTTCAGAACAAAAACAGTGACAGACAAAACATAAATTATAACAATGAGATATATGCAATATACTGCAATTTGAAAGAAATTAATACCTCTAATCAGCAAGGATGCATTAAATTAATCAAAAATCACAGTAAAGACTTAAAATATAAATATATATATTTTTCAAATAAATGTTCTTTTGAACTTACTTTTTTTATTCCCAGAATTTTTTGATAGAAAGAATCAGTTTCCACAAAAATATGAAACAGTACACCAGTTTTCAACATTGACAATGTTTCCTGAATGTTAATGTTTCTTGAGCAGCAAATCAGCATATTAGAATGATTTCTGAAGGATCATGTGACGCTGAAGACTGGAGTAACGATGCTGAAAATTCAGCTTTGATCACAGCAATAAATTACATTTTAAAATATATTACAATAGAAACAGAACACAGTTAGTTTAAACAGTAATAATACAGATTTTATGATTAAATAAATGCTGCCTTGCTGAGCAAAAATAAATATATGAAAATAAAATAAACAACAACGAAAAACCTTCTTTCAAAAGCATTAATAACTCCTTCTGACCCCAAACTTTTGAACATTAGTGTGTGCCTTTGAGAATTTTTTTTTTGTGTCCAAATAAACATCTATTGTACGATTATGTCATTAGACAAATATGATTTTTGTCCCCAGAATGGTGTAGTTATCTATCAGCAGTGGCTATCTGCGCCGTGCTAACCATCCAAACACTAGCTGCTTGGGTTGGGCATCTGTTGAATGGGGATCAGTGGCATTTATACTGAACAGTTGGATTTGCAGTTTGCACCATTTGCCCTTGGCGTCTGAATGGTGGAAGGACTGCTATCAGTGAGGGCTGTGTAGACTGTCTCTGTGGATTTACCTGTATGGGGCTAAGAGAACCAGAGACTCATCTCACTGCACCTATTACAAGCAGCCCAAAGGCAAACTGAGGATTACAACGGTGGGATTCGGGATTTATTCTGAGCTTTCTCAGCCACTTGAAAGATTTCACCATGCCAACTCACATTACTCTATGAATGGAAGGAGCATTGATGTTTCAACTTCAACTCGCATTATTGGTTTCAGTCTTAGCATGCTAAAGTCAGGAGAGAATATCAAACTGGAACCTCCAAATATGATGACACCCTTATGGAAGATCGCTTTATTAAAACATAATGGCAATACACAACCATTCAAAAGTTTGGGGTCAGTAAAATTTCATTTTAAATAATATGCATAAACTGATCAAAAGTGACAGTAAATGCATTTATAATGTTACAAAAAATCCTGTTACTTTCTATTTATCAAGTTTTCAGCATAGTAATAATCAGAAATGTTTCTTTAGCAGTAAATCAGCATATCTGAATTATTTCTGAAGGATCATGTGACACTGAAGACTGGAGCAATGATGCTAAAAATTCAGCTTTGCATCACAGGAAAAAATTACATTTTACAATATTCAAAAAGAAAACATTTATTTTAAACAGTAATAATATTTTACAATATTACTGTTTTTACTGTATTTTTGCTGCCTTGCCGTAAAAAAAGAGGCACTAATAAGTCCTTTTGACCCCAAACTTTTTAACGTTAGTTTTAAATTTTAATATACACCAACAAGAAAACAGTTGCTTTAAATGTAATAATATTTTACAATATTACCATATTTATTGTATTTTTTGACTTCTTTCAAAAAAAAAAACTTACTCAAAACTTATAAGCGGTAATATATATTTTTGTGTATATAAACCCACTATTTGAAAAATTAAGCATGAGTTAAGCATTAAAAAGACAATGTTTTTTTTCTGAAAATAAATAGTACATTATATTATTTTATTAAGACAAATTTTTAAACAAAACATTTATTATCATCATATTTATTTTCAGCAATATTTATCAAATTTATTAAATGTGTTAAACATATTTAATTAATATGTTAGGAATAACATTTGTCAATTTTTTTTCTCTAAACTTTTCTGCAGACCCCTAAGCATCCCTCTTGAGGACACTAGTTTGACTAGTATACTAGTAAATCCAAGTTGTGATTTTTGGGTTTTGAAAGCCCTGAATGTGGCACCATGCTATTTTTCATCAGACTCTGCTCTTCGATGCCCAGATGAAATATTTACTGTATTCTGTAACTCCGAATGCAACCATGAGAACATTGAAGGTTTGAATCCCCAACACAGTGAATATTCATTACAGTGGGTCAGGGCTTACAGATGAAGTGTGTTTGGACCGTAGGGCTCACCTTAAGATGCCTTCTCCTCCTCTGGAAGCGCAGCAGCTCCTTGTGTTGGCGTGCAATGAAGTTGACGGCCGCATACTCCAGCAGAGCAGAGAAGACAAAGAGAAGGCACACTGCCATCCAAATGTCAATGGCTTTCACATACGAGACCTGCAGCGAGACGAAACCAACAGGATTGGCAACGAGCAATGAAGAACAACTCTGAGTCACCGCCTGGCTGAAAGTTCACTCACTGAGTCACTCGCTTAGCTCAAGTGCTCAAAACTTTCCAGTTGAGAAAGTCGTAAAATATGCCCATTATAAGGAAGAATACCTTTCATCTGAAATCCAGATAGCTAAAAGGACTATTCTACCCAGTCTGAGATAGGGGATCAAAGTGTTAATGAATAAAATATATAAATTTTAACAATTTAGGCTCAGCAGCACAGCAGCCGAGTCTTTATGCAGGTTTTTTTTTTCAGTGTGTGATTGGCGTCAGAAAAGTGGCCCGATTGAAGTGCGCGCTGAGCTGCTTCTTTGGCCTGGAAAAGAGCTCGGCTGCCGGCCCGAAAGCTTGGCTGAGACTCACTTTATTTGACAAGCCAGTGACCAAAGTGGTTTTGGAGTTTAGGTGGCATTACAGAGCGCACGGTTCACAAAGCATTGTTGAAATGACGGGGGCGCGCTGGGCTGAGACAGCGCTGATGAAATACTCCTCTGATCTTCACCGCTAATCTCAGATGCTCTTACTGAAACGTTTCTCCTGCCTTAATTGAAACCTTTGGAATTATTTCCATCAATAACACCTACTATCAAAACCTAATAGTCTTTTGAGTCTTAGCCAAAATTTTTTGTAAGGGATGACAACCTATTTGAACCTGAGCAGTGTGTGCCAAATCATGATGCTTGTAAATGATGATCAACATGTCAAACTACAGCACTATCCTGTCTCATCATAACGCAGCATGTAGGATCTGAAAATCCTTGCGTACAATGTACTACAGCAGGTTGAAGTAGTGCATTTAAGGTCACAAAGAGAGATTTGGAAATGACGGACACAATTTATATTCTGTTAGAAAGTAATTAATTGTCAACAGCCACGCCACTCACAGAACCCTTTCAGAATCACATTATGAAATAAGTTGTATATAAATAAATAAATGGCCAATAATAGCAGGTCATTGAAAAATCATCAACACAAACAGCTATCAGTGCAAACCATTAATGAATAAACAATCAGCTGTACAGCCACATGCTGGCCATACCAATGCCGCAGGCAAAATAGGTACAAAACGGACTTGATTATTCTTCATGAATGGCAAGGATTTTTTATTTTTCAGAGGCATGTCTGACAAACAGCCCTTCGGTACTGAACATCTTGTACTAAACATTATTTACAACAAATTCAATCCTACAGTGGGAATTTTGCAGTAGTCTTGTAAAAAAAAAAAAATTACAAAATGTGTTTATAAATTATAGAATGGCTGTCTCTCAAAACCAAGTTCACCTCGAAATCATATTTGGGCATCAAGGACATGACATAAGGACAAAAGAAAAACAAACTGGGTATTTTTCTTATGAAACTTGTGATTGATTTAAAATGCCAGTTTTTTTTTTGGCCTATTATTATTATTATTATTATTATTATTATTAAAAAGAAAAAATAATATTTTACTAAATTATTATTATTATTAACTAAATAAAAAATGTTACTTTTGTAATTTCAATTTAAAATAAAAAATGAGTATTTAAGAAAAATGTAATAATAATAATAATAATAATAATAATAATAATAATAATAATAATAATACAGGTGCATCTCAAATTAGAATGTCATGGAAGTGTTCATTTATTTCAGTAATTCAACTCAAATTGTGAAACTCGTGTATTAAATAAATTCAGTGCACACAGACTGAAGTAGTTTAAGTATTTTGTTCTTTTAATTGTGATGATTTTGGCTCACATTTAACAAAAACCCACCAATTCACTATCTCAACAAATTAGAATACTTCATAAGACCAATAAAAAAATTTTTTTAGTGAATTGTTGGCCTTCTGGAAAGTATATTCATTTACTGTATATGTACTCAATACTTGGTAGGGGCTCCTTTTGCTTTAATTATTGCCTCGTGGCGTGGCATGGAGGTGATCAGTTTGTGGCACTGCTGAGGTGGTATGGAAGCCCAGGTTTCTTTGACAGTGGCCTTCAGCTCATCTGCATTTTTTGGTCTCTTGTTTCTCATTTTCCTCTTGACAATACCCCATAGATTCTCTATGGGGTTCAGGTCTGGTGAGTTTGCTGGCCAGTCAAGCACACCAACACCATGCTCATTTAACCAACTTTTGGTGCTTTTGGCAGTGTGGACAGGTGCCAAATCCTGCTGGAAAATGAAATCAGCATCTTTAAAAAGCTGGTCAGCAGAAGGAAGCATGAAGTGCTCCAAAATTTCTTGGTAAACGGGTGCAGTGACTTTGGTTTTCAAAAAACACAATGGACCAACACCAGCAGATGACATTGCACCCCAAATCATCACAGACTGTGGAAACTTAACACTGGACTTCAAGCAACTTGGGCTATGAGCTTCTCCACCCTTCCTCCAGACTCTAGGACCTTGGTTTCCAAATGAAATACAAAACTTACTCTCATCTGAAAAGAGGACTTTGGACCACTGGGCAACAGTCCAGTTCTTCTTCTCCTTAGCCCAGGTAAGACGCCTCTGACGTTGTCTGTGGTTCAGGAGTGGCTTAAAAAGAGGAATACGACAACTGTATCCAAATTCCTTGACACGTCTGTGTGTGGTGGCTCTTGATGCCTTGACCCCAGCCTCAGTCCATTCCTTGTGAAGTTCACCCAAATTCTTGAATCGATTTTGCTTGACAATCCTCATAAGGCTGCGGTTCTCTCGGTTGGTTGTGCATCTTTTTCTTCCACACTTTTTCCTTCCACTCAACTTTCTGTTAACATGCTTGGATACAGCACTCTGTGAACAGCCAGCTTCTTTGGCAATGAATGTTTGTGGCTTACCCTCCTTGTGAAGGGTGTCAATGATTGTCTTCTGGACAACTGTCAGATCAGCAGTCTTCCCCATGATTGTGTAGCCTAGTGAACCAAACTGAGAGACCATTTTGAAGGCTCAGGAAACCTTTGCAGGTGTTTTGAGTTGATTAGCTGATTGGCATGTCACCATATTCTAATTTATTGAGATAGTGAATTGGTGGGTTTTTTGTTAAATGTGAGCCAAAATCATCACAATTAAAAGAACCAGAGACTTAAACTACTTCAGTTCACTGAATTTATTTAATACACGAGTTTCACAATTTGAGTTGAATTACTGAAATAAATGAACTTTTCCACAACATTCTAATTTATTGAGATGCACCTGTATTTACGGTCTTAATTTCTTAATTTTCAACTAAAATCCAACTTTTATTTTGATGGATAAGTGCTCTTAAAGATTCTCTTTGGTTGATTAGTGCTTCTTATTACAAGTTAAGATGGTTGGCACATGTTGCATTTCCAAATGCACGTTACAATGACCCAAACTCAGAGCAGATGCAGAGGTGGAGTTTGTGTGGAGCAGCATTTACTGAAAAACCATAGGCTACAAAGTGCATATATTTATTTAACTAGCCTTTGCGTTTTGTTAATCTCACTAAGCCATGCTCAATTTTATTTAAATTAACAGTACAGCCCTACTTTCTTATCTAGCTCAGTGTGGGTAGATACAAAGATGCATGCGTCACTGCCATTATTTTCTATCACATGTGTGTAACTATACAAAGCTGCTGCGTATTAAGAGCATCTGAAGTCTTAAAACTATCTATGAGGTTCCAGCATGGTCAGGATGATGTTTATGTAGACCAGGGGTGGGGAACGTTGATCCTGGAGGGCCAGTGTCCCTGCAGAGTTTAGCTCCAACCCTAATCAAACACACCTGAACCTGGTCTTCAGGATGCAGTTAGGGATTTTTTTTCCCCAGGGTTTCTCAGGGTTGGAGCTAAACTCTGCAGGAGAGTGGCCCTCCAGGATCAACGTTCCCCACCCCTGATGTAGACAGTGACTGAGCCTAGTGCAGCCCTTGACACACTGCAGTGATACAATCAATAACATGCTTCTGAACAGAGTGAACTCTATGCCATCAGGGATTTTTATTGTTGGGATGAGCAAAACAGAGACCCAACTGACCTTAGGAAGAGAAGCTCTAGATCCTGAACTCTGGGTGGTCATGGTCAGCACAGTAGTGATGCCCAAGCCTACACGGGCAGGGGCAGCATCCATGTTGATCCAGAAGGACACCCAAGACAAAATGACAATCAGGAGACTGGGAATGTACATCTGGATCAGATAATAGCCCATCTGTCTCTCCAGGTGGAAACGAGCCTCTATGCAGGTGAACTTCCCTAAAATACAAATGGCATGCAGATTTTATTGTCAACTCGTGTTTCATTTGATTCTCTAGTGTTTTGTCATTGCAGGTTTAAGACAGGCTTTAAATAGGGCTGGGAAGTGAGAACTGGTTCTTATTCAGAAATGACTCTCAAATACCAGAATCAAATGACGTTCGATTCTATTAACGGTTTCCAAAACTAAAATACAGATACTGAATCTATAAAACAAATCAGAGAGCAAGACTAGTATAGTCCAATTACAGAATGAATGACTCTTATGAGTCGGTTTATTTTAGAGAATTGAATGCATACCTGCAGTCTGATTCCTAAACAAATGACCCTTGTGAATAGCTTATTTTGTGAGTCAAATATATACAGTTTACAGACCTGGCCCAGTGTAGTTATTGACTGTTTTCCCCACATGACAACGAGTAGTTAAAGATGCATGTTATGTGCTTGTCAATAGTACTTTATAAAAATAAATAAAATGTTTTTTACATTTTGGATTAGTATTGCTTATTTAGCATTTATGCCACCTCAATCAACCAATCTATATCTGAAAAAGTCATTAAAAGCCCATGTAAACACATTTTGGAAGAATTGTTTAAAAATATTTATTACTAAAATTATCTAATCATTTGGCAATAGAATTGTATTTCTTAAAAATACAAAAAAAAAAAAATACAAAAAAAAAAAAAAGGAACTATTAAGGATCAGGAACTGCTAACCAGTAATTGGAAACATAAAATGAATAAATTAAATATGACATTTTGGTTTGTTTAGCATTGCTTATTTAGTATTTATGCCACCTCAAAAATGAACCAATAAATAAATCTGCAAAAATCAGAAAAAAGTCTGTGTAAACAAATTTTGGAAGAACTTTTAAAAATGTATTTATTATTACAATTATCTAATCATGCAGCAATAGAACTGAAATTTACAAATGCAAAATATGATTACAATTGCAATGCAATTCCAATTTACAAAAAAAAGAGAAGAAACCACTAAGGAACTGCTAATCAAGAATCAGAAATGGAACCTGAATCGTCAAATCTAATTACTGAAGTCCCAAAAAATGGATCTATTACAGATCCAGAACTGCTATAAGGAACAGGAACTGTAACCAGAATTGTCAAATCCCTTTCTTAGTTTCGAAGGACCATGATGCTTCCATGTTCCCACACTATAACTAGACAGCTGAGCTGAAAATGTCAAGGCCAAGGTTCATTTAACTTCCAGCATTTACTCAGCTGAACTGGGATTGTCGAGCTTTCGCCGTTGTTATTGAGCTGATGCAGCACAAAACCTCTAGATTATTCCCTTACCCTTGGGAATATTATGTATTGACTACATTGCTGCATTTATGAATATAAATAAAGACAAAGAAAAATGCTAGTATAAAAAGCAAACAGAGATATTGACTCAAACAGAAGCTCAAACACAGTGAGCAAACACTTTATTTGGACTGCGATCTTTGTTGATCGTAAACAGCCAAGTACGAAACAGGAGAGATGCAACTGACCAGCTCTAAAATTAAAAGCACATCAGTATCTATTTCTCCCAAGGGATTTGGAGGATGCAATCGGATGAGGAAGACAAACTGAGAGGAGGCTGGACTGCAGAGCTTAGGCCTGCTCTGCAAATAGATTGCAACTAATAAATCTGAGAAAAACGACACTTTAATTTCCGATTAATGCTTGACTGGGGAGCAGCAGAGCGCATGTACTCAGCACAGGCCGACTGTCCAGTGCTCGTGCTGGAGCAACAAGAGAGAGATGGAGACAGTGAGGGATGATCAGAGCATCAGGGCATCTTCAGGGTCTTCCATGGACTTTGATGAGCACAAACACCAAGGTGATGGGTGAAGTGCAAAGCAAGCAAACCAAAGAAATATGACCTGTTTCTGCATATGAGATGCACCTCAAGACTGGAGTGAGTATGAGAGAGAGAGAGAGAATTGTGCAAATATTGAGCCTTATTAAAGTAATGAATTCTGATTGGTATTAGTTTGTTCTGGATTACCTCATGGTCACATATGCAAATACAGACAAGAGGAAAGTGATATCTAGCTGAATAATACTTGATACAAAATGAAAACGATGGGTCTGGATGAGAAGAAATGTGTGTAAACGTTTTGTAAATAAACAGTTTTTAAATTTAATTTTTAAACTTTATTGTTTATTAGCAAGAACCTCAAATGATTTCAAATAATTTACTTTTAGTTTTGTACATTTCATTTTAAAACAAATTTTATGGTAATACTTTACAATAAGGTCCTATTAATTAACATTACTAAATGCATTAACTAACATTAAACAATGAGCAATACATTTGTTCCCGTATTTATTAATCTTTGTTAATGTTATTTAATAAAAATACAACTGTTCATTGTTGGTTCATGTTAGCGCAGGTACATTAAATAATATTAACAGATACAATGTTTGATTTTAATAATGTATTAGTAATGATAAAAATTAACATTAGCTAAGATTAATAAATACTTTAGAAGTATTTTTCATTGATAATTCATGTTATCTAATATAGTTAACTATTATTAACAAATGGAACCTCATTGTAAAGTGTTGCCATTTTTCATTAGCAAGAGTCTATTCAAATGATTTCAAATAATTTATGTTTTGTAAATAATTATAAACGAGTCTATCAAAGGATAAACCATATTTTACATTTCTTCCATACATATTTGTAAAGAAAAAAAACAAAACAAAAAGGATGAAAAGTAAATAAACATGCCAACCAAAAAATAGGGATATGAAATCTATATTAACACATATTTTCCTCCATTATGAAATATCTTTCATGACTTATTTAATATCTCAGGTCGTCTGTAATTGCTTGCTATACACAGCGTAAATTATGTAATTGTTTTGTTCTTGAGTAAATTCAATTTAAAGAGGTCATTTGTATTTAAATATTTAAATTTAAATTTAATTCTGCTTTTGTTTTATGATTAAGCATCAATGCTATGAATATTTGGGATAGTACTTTTTTTTTTTTTTCATTTATACATAGTCAATTGGAATGGTAAAATTCCTTTTTACTAAATGCAACATTACTCTAATAATGCTTAATGTAATTGTAACATAATACAGTAGCCTTTTTAACCCTTAAAAGTTCTGTGGCTTCTTAAGCCCGTTTATTATGATTTCAGATAAATGTGACCTACTTTAAAAAATAGCCTAATGTTAAAGCAAAATTAAAGAAAGTGTATCCAATAAAACTTTATCGAACAAAACAAAAACACAAACACAAACTCTCATTATCCCAATGATAATAATTCAAGAAAAGAGACAGGCAATCTGCTCTGACTGTCCCTGCTGTTTTGGCTTGCTTGTATTTTCGATCTGAACTAGTCTGGCCTCCAGCAATTTTCCAGTTTATCTGGAGTGTAACAAATCCTGACTGTCAACGCTGGCTGAGCAGATGGTATTTAACCCAATCGAAAGTTCATGAAGAAGATTCAAAGCAGAGCTGTGGTCCACAACCTTTCATTGAACCCGTTTGGGTACCAAGTGCTTCGTAACAATACATCCAACAACAGTGTGTCCGGCCATATTTAGCAGATTGTCAGCACTGAACAAACACTACAGCTTCACATGCAGATGAACGACACTCACCTGTGTTGTAGTGCTTGGTGCAGTAGCGCAGATCCTTCTCTTCCTTCAATATAAACTGAGGTAAAGTTAGTCCGTCTGCTACCTGCACGGCTCCCTTCTCATCCCACTCGAATATAAGATCGTTCATCGTGTAGCCAACTAGTGGAGGAACAATGAAACAATAGATAAGTGTTGTCCATGACAGAGAAAACAAGAGCTTCGTTTGTGCAGGTCTGAAAATGGATTCTGCATCTATTTTAGTGAATCCCCAAACTTTGAAAGAAATGATCTAAACACACTCAGAGCTGGGTAGATTACTTACAAATTGTAGTCCATTACTGATTACAGATTACATGATGGGATAGTAACATAATCTGGGTTACCCATTTTAGGCAATGTGTTCTGACTACTTTTTAGATTACACATCTAATTTGTTATAAATGTACCACTAAACCTACCATATTGATATAAAAAAAAAAAAAAAAAAGTCAAATATCAAAAATCAAAAAAAGTGATTTTCTGGTATAACATCATAAAATGAATTAAACATTGATAGTGAGTTGATAAAAAGCTAATCATTTAAAAAAAAAAAAAAAAAAAGTACAATAAAAATCCTTTAAACATTTGAACACTAAAAATATTAATATTTTATTTGTTTACCTGCATGTCAATGTGATCATTAACCGACATCAGAGAACTGTAAACATGCAAATGTGTTGTTAAATTATTGAAATATTAACTTGCTCAGGGATATTTCAAGTAAATATTTTATTTTTTAAGGGTTTTGGCTGGCAAAAACATTTGGGAATCCCTGCATTATATGAACAAACAATAATACACATGAAAACATTACATGCCCAAAATCTTCCAAGTTCTATACATAGATCTATTCATAACCAGTGTTTAGTAACTTGCATAATTATTTGTTTCACACATGGCCTGAATTGTTTAAGAGCTGCTTTTTTCCCCTCAAATTCAGAAGCATGGTTCGCAAATTTATTTACAGTAAATGAGTAAACTACTTGAGATGACAGTAGAAATTTTAGAAAGGAAAATTTAAAAGAGAAAAAACAAGAATTAGTTAGAATCTATAAATTAGGAATAATTTATGACCATTGTGTGAATTTGTAATCATGTAATCCATAAAAAAAGTAACTGCAATTTGATTATGAGCATTATAAAATGTAATATACTATAATTACAAGTAGTTAATATTTGGAATCTGATTACCTAATTACTCTATTACTACCCAGCACTGATGAAAAATCAATATATAACAGCAAAATGTGGAAATAAATCACACAGACCATAATCAAAGCTAGTGCGTTTGCCTGGTTGACATGTAGAAAACTGATTTTAATGGGAGAAATTTGTGCAAATATTACATAACCCCCTCCATCACCCACTCCAAAGCTCTCTTCCCCTCAACAAAAAACCCTGCCACATCCGTCATGTCACTCCTGGTAATCAAAAAGCTTCAATCAAACAAAGTTTCCCCTGCAGAAACATGCTATAATTTGGCAAATTTGAGAATCAATAGTAAATAACAGAGAACTGTAATGGCAGAAAGGGCAGGCGCTGGCTTGTGCTCGAAGCGTCTCTCTGCTGACTGCTGAATCTACTTGAAGGCAGCCTTAAATCACTACGCTCTTCATCTGCTGATGCCAGCCAGTACAACATCCATCTCTGCACCACTGAATAAATCCTCTCCATCTGGCTGAAAGGATCAGGGCATACTTACAGCTCTCCAGCTGCATTATACAGGTCTGCACATCCATAGGGAAATTCTTCAGGTCCATGGGGCAGGCCAGAATCAGTGTTATTCTGAGAACAACAACAGCCGCCATCAGCAACAAACTCCACAACAGATCAAATTATTCAGCTCTTACTTTCCTCCTTTTTCACTGGTCAAATCGTTCAAATTTAAAGGAAAACTTCACCCAATCAGAATTTTATTGATTTTTTTAGTATTATTATATAACATTATGGTATTTACTAAGCCTTCATTTTTTTGTTTTAACTTTGGTAATTGCATTTATAATTTGTATTAATATTATTAATAATTAGTTTTAGTGATTTTAATAATTAACTCTTTCCTCACTTTTTTTAAGTTGTCAGCCACCAACAGCATTTTTGATCATTTTCATAAAATGTTAATGGCCCGCAGAATATTTGTTGTACTGTATTAATATCTGAACATGCAATATGTCAAAAGAAAGAACAGAGCCTCTGCTTTTAAATCAACAAATAAACCTGTTTTATTCAATAAACCTGTTTTATTCATGCTGAGAAAACCACATTTTTGTTCTGGATCATATTCAGAACGATGATCAAAACAGAGTAGATCGCTTTCATCAACACCTCCAAAGCTTCACAGTCCTAAACCCCTTCCTGGATCAACATTTCAATCGCTATAACGTTTGGCAGTTTTGATTTATATGCCGTTTAAGGCTTGATGATCGTATTATTTAACATATGCATCTGCTTATATACGAGATCGCTTGTTTCTGCTTCTTTGCAGCGTTTTGATCCTGAGATTCAATACTTGTGTAGAAAATGCGCAATAGCATAAAACAGTGAAAACACACGGAAATGGCGGGAAAGCGTTGTCTCATAAATGAAGGAAAATTCCATCAATGATGGAGAAAGAGTTAATAATTAGCTTTAGAATTTTAGTAATTTTAATACTTAAAGTCCGCATGAAATCAAAATTGACTTTATTTACTTTACTAGAGCACATTGCTAGTCTTGATTAGGGGTGTGCGATAATGCCAAAAAAAATAATATTTCGATATTTTCTGGGATTTTATCAATAACGATAATTAGATGATATTTTGCTGAGTGTGTTATTGTGCTGGTACCTTATGGACTGCCGTGGACAGCTGACTCCTAAAGTTTTTGATATTCTTCATATTCTGTGTGGTGGTCAGTTCACACTGATAGAAATTAAACTTTTCCAATAAGTTTAAATTGATTTTTACATTTTATGTGCATTTTTACATTTGTAAAGCCATTTTTTCTAAGTTTCCATTATCTTTTGAGTCAAATTCTTACATTTAAAGGGTTACTCAACCCCAAAATGAAAATTTTGTAATTAATCACTTACACCCATGTCGCTCCAAACCCGTAAAAGCTTCGTTCGTCTTCAGAACACAATTTAAGATATTTTGGATGAAAACCGGGAGGTTTGTGACTGTCCCATTGACTGCCAAGTAAATAACACTGTCAAGGCCCAGAAAAGTATGAAAGATGTCGTCAGAATAGTCCATCTGCCATCAGTGGTTCAATCTGAATTTAATGAAGTGACGAGAACACTTTTTTGCACAAAGAAAACAAAAACAATGAAGTATACAACAAAGGATACGTTTTCTATGCTTTGATTTGAACGAAAACAGCATATCTTTGTGGTGCGGCTGACACAGAACAGCGTACGCTATTTGCGTCCAGTGGATATTCTCCAAAATGGTGCTACGCTGACGAAGAGGAGACGAATTGTTGAATGAAGTCATTGTTTTTGTTTTCTTTGCACAAAAAAAGTGTTCTTGTCGCTTCATTAAATTCAGATTGAACCACTGATGGCAGATGGACTATTCTGACGACGTCTTTCATACTTTTCTGGGCCTTGACAGTGGTATTTACTTGGCAGTCAATTCGTTTGAAATTGATTAACTATATGAAATGGTATAAATATATACATTTTTTGTCATAATGTCTTGAATTTGTGATCATTCTAAATGTATTTTAATAGACGGAATCATGCAGTGAAAGAACATACTCTAAATGCTTACACGCACTAGTCTAGACTTCACATAATGTATGCGTGCATTCTGTAGGGGTGTTTTGAATGGTTTTTGCAAAATACTCGATAATGTCAATTCTCACATCGTTAAAACAACATTTACGATATTATCGCAGACGATATATATCGCACACCCCTAGTCTTGATGTGAACAATTAATCCGTGCAAATTAATCCGCTGAAAAAAATTGTTTGTCTTGGTAATCTTTAAGCAAAATCTGAACATTTGCTTCCGCTCTGGAATGGCATTAATTCTCTGACGACGTCAGTTTGACGGCTTGTGCAGAATTTCCTTAAACACACCCCTCCAACCGTTAGATTGCTATGAGTGAGAGACAGAGAGGAGGAGGGCAAAAATAAAACCATGCCCTCTATTCAATATTCCATTTCAGCTGGAAATACGTCACTACACTGAAATAAAGTCAGCAGCAACTTCCGGTTCACACGGACTTTAAACTTCTTTTAATTAGTTAGTTTTTTCATCTAATATTATAAACCTTGTCCAAACCAGATGTGATTCGGTAAGATTCCAGAACCAAGCAATTCATTTGTCCAAACCAGACTTGACATGGCTACAATATCAATCAAAAAAAATCACAGCCAATCAGAAGAGTGTATGGGAGGGCTCTCTTCGCAAGCAGACTGAACTCACAACATTGTGGACAAGTACATAATCTAATTCATAAATATTAAACCATTTTAAAATGATTAAAAATACATACTAAGTGACTGATACAATCTTTGTCATGGAAAACTCTTGGTTCACAATGAGTTCACAGTTTTAATGTTTATATTTCCTTTAATTTATTGTCAAGATCGGAGTTAAATTATCCATTGTTGCTTTCAGTATGGCTATAAAGGTCAAGCAAACTAACATTTGACCATTTTAACATTAAATAAGCACATAATCAGAACCTGAGATTATTACTGTCATAGTTTGTGTGTTGTTCCTGCCATGATGTTACAGAAATAGAAATCGTTTCTAAAATAGAATCAGCGGTCGCTCGTCACATATTGCCGTCGCAGCTAGTTAGAACAAAAACTCTGATTAACAAGGAAAGATACCTTTTACCGCTAATCTGGTTAGGATGCAGTGTAATATTATTTCGATTTTATTAGATTTCAACTTTACTTCAAATAACGCAAACCTTTTTTAATGGTTTTAGTTTTGATTAACAATATCAACACTGCACCTATAATTACAATTCAGTCATCATTTGCTCACAGTCATCAGTTGTTTTTCACTGATAATTTCCACCCCCACTGCAGCTGTCAAATCAAATATGGCGCAAGCCGTTTTGGTTTTATGAGACACCTGGTTATGAGACACTGGAGGACCAATAATGTTTGATGTTATTGATGTCCAACCTGGAACATAGATGCCAAATTTGATTTGAGAGCTGCAGAGGAGGAGAGGATTATTAGTGAATAACTTAAACATCATTCTGTTCTTCACTTCAGATGGCTAAAAATATAGTGCTAAAGTTATACAGACCATTTCTGTGGTGCCTTTTGTCAGCTTGTGGTCACTATGAATTATTATCATGGAAATAACAGCATACAGGACTGGACCAACATGAAGGAATGCAAATAATGAGAGATTTTTCATATTTAGGTGGCTATACCTTTAAGAAATGCAACCAAACTGTATTAAATCTGTTTATTAACTCTGGTTTCATACGATTCGAAAGCTAGATAAAGCAACAGCCCAGCGCTGAACTCTGATTTAAAACTCACTCAAGGCTGTAATCACGTCACTATTACAGGATAGTGGTTATTTACCTGCAATGTTCAATTTAACTGTGCGCTGTGGCTGGTGCAATTTAGAGGGAGTTCACAGTCAAGACCAAACTGATCTGAAAGGTTCATTTGATAGTGTCAAGTTAAGAGATGAGGCTTCCCAATCCACACAGCTATTCACTACATCCCCAGTCCTCTTTAATGATACAACGATAAGACAAAGTAAATTTAGAAATTGGAAACATGCTTAGAAGGATACTCATATCTTTTAGGCTTTAAGTCATTTCATTTTTTTAATAATACAAGAATTTTAAAATATAGGCTACTGTACAATTAAGCAAATATGCTGTGCAGTTTAAACGGTTTAGGATTTCAACAAGATTCAGAACCATTTAAAAGTTTGGGGTTAGCAAGAAGTCTCTTATGCTTACGCTGACAATTTTCAAGCGACAGCTGAAAACTCATCTCTTTCAACACTATTTGACTTCATCCTAAATTAAAAAAAAAAAATAAAAAAAAAAATTCTTTCTCTTTATTTATTCCTTCCCTTTCTAGCTTGTACTTATTTGGAACAATGCCTGAAACTTGGTATTACAAGCACTTCCTGTGTCTGTTTGTCTCTTTAAGATGAATTGCTTTATGTATTCCCAAATTGTAAGTCGCTTTGGATAAAAGCGTCTGCAAAATGACTAAATGTAAATGTTTACCAAGACTGCATTTATTTGGTCAAAAATACAGTAAAAACAGTAATATTGTGAATTTTTTTTACAATTTAAAATAACTGCTTTTATTTGAATATATTGTAAAATGTAGTTTATTTTTGTGGCACAAAGCTAAATTTTCAGCATCGTTACTCCAATCTTCAGTGTCACATGATCCTTCAGAAATCATTCTAATATGCTGATTTGCTGCTCAAGAAGCATTTCTGATTCTGTAACCTGCGGATGAATTAAATGAATGAATTAATTAATTTAATGCACCCTTGCTGAATAAAGGTAACAATTTCTTTAAAATGGTAGCATATTAATGCACTTACATGTTAGCACAGTCTTTTACATTAAAAGAGACATGCGAATTGTTACATGTTTTATAATTTTATATATTATATTTATTAACTACAATATTTGTTGGCTTTTGAATGTTACCTTTTACATTTTTACTAATTAATAATGATTTTATTTTTTATTTAATTTTATTATTATTATTTATTTTTTGCTGGAAATTCTATAATGTGTGTTTAATGGCAGGCTCCACTGCGACAACTTACATCATATAGTGTGACAACATGACCCTCTACTAAGCAGTGTTAATTTCGTCAACGAAGACGATGACGAAAAATATTCGTTAACGAACATTTTTTCTGTGACTAAGATGTGACGTTGACGAGCTAAAACTAATATCTGACGATAAAAACTATGACGAAATGTATGCCGCATCTTCGTTAACAAGACGAGACAGGATTAGAATGTTATTTGAGGACTACCGGACATTCAAAATACATCATATAGGTTAAGTTAACTGTCTTGTCTTTCAAAATGTGCGTCCCTGTCATTGGATTGCGATCTGATGAGGGGTGTTTGCATATCTAGTCTTAGTATGGCAGCCGCAGTGGATGGACAGGCTACCAAAACGCGAACTAGCGATCTGAAACCATGGCCTCAGGTTAGAGATAGGGTGACCTGACGTCCCGTTTTTCCCGGGAGTCACAATTCTTTGTTGATTAACTTAAAGTTAGTGAAGGTGGGAGAGGCGGAATCGCGCTGATAGAAATGCTCTCTCTCGCGCACGCTCCACTTCTTCAGTTCTCATACAGCACACGATCAGTTCTCAGTGCTCAAATACACATACAGCAGTCCAACTGTCCATCGTGTAGAGTATCTCACATAAATACAGTCAGTTATGGCTTAAGTGAACATAAACAGGTGGGTGAAAACTGAACGTGTGTCAGTATTACATGCATGCATTCCGTCTTAAAGGGACAGCATTCCTAATTAAATACCTATCTGTGTCATTAATGTTAACCAACAAAAGATGTTAAATAAATGTAAACATTAAGTAAACCTACTGTATCTTAAAAATTAGTTTAATTTGAATCTCAGCCCAAAAATGAAAATTGTCATCATTTATTCCAGTTTTTCCAAATTCAATCCTTGATTCAAATTTCTCATGAGCTTAATTGATTTGGTCTAAAGAGAGAAGAATTAATGACTAGCCTATTTCTGTTAGAAGACTACATATAAAATAGCTACCTAAATAAATGCTGGTAACTGCAGTTTGACTAAAAGTAACGACTAAAAGTTGACAAAAATGTCATGACTTTTCATCGACTAAAACTAGACTAAAACTATGAAAGACTCAAATGACTAAAATGTGACTAAGACTATTAAGCATTTTCGTCTCAAGACTAAGACTAAGACTAAATCAAAAATGCCTGTCAAAATTAACACTGCTACTAACCCATGCTATCAAAAAGGTCAACGTGTGTTTAAAGAACTGTATGTCATTTTTTCAAAGGGCAAACAGAAATAAACCCACCCTGAGAAATACAGACAGCAGTAAACACTACTGTGACAACTAGCCCCGGTCTACCTTACAAGTGTGCGAACACACCGTATAATGTATTATTGACAGAATTAGATTATATATTGTCCTCTCACCTTATACTGTACAAAACATTCCCGTTTTTGGAGATCCTCAAAAGTTTGTTGTCAGTAGTAACCTCGTGGAAATTGGCTCCCTTTTCATTAGCAAAGAACAGATCGGGTTTCCAAATGGAGTCCAACATGGAGGGATCAAGGTCAAGGGAGTCGTCGGGATATTCGCTGTAGGCCAGCCGAGGGTCATTCCACTGCTGTCTCAGGAAAATGTTCACTCTGTAATCCTGTTGGGCGCACGAAGACAGCCATGTCAACAGATCAGAGGTGAGGAAGCGAGACCAGCACATTTTATCAGCTTTTTTTTTTTTTTTTGCTAGTATGTCTAATCTTAGTCCAGGTAAATTTGGTGTCATCTCAGTATATATTTTGCCTGAGATAATTGTTATCCGTGCAGGCAGACTGGTGAGATGGCCACTGTGTAAAAGCAGACACCGTAAAGAAGTGGCATTTGGCCCCAACACACTGCCATAATTGTCAATTCTTCTCCAAAACAGGTATGCGGTTATATCATTTCAGGGAGACCATTAAACTGTCTGGGCACTAATGTACCTTGGGATGATCGGCACAGCACAGAATATAGTGGATGACCTTTGCAATGGCAATCAGCTTCAACATGCAAGGACATTTCAGGGCAATTATCCTAATGTAAGGTGACCGGTTCATCCCAAGAATTGCGAAATATTTTGATGGAGGAGAATCATCTGTCTCAGGTTATTAGATTTGCCTCTCGGAGAGCGCAGCCACCATAGCATGGGAAAAGAACAAGTCCCATCGATTTTACTTTGTCAATATTTCTCCTTTATGATAAACAGCCCACGGATGCAAAATGAACCTTGCAAAAACAACAGAGCGATATTTCATTACCGGTAGCATTATGTCAGGTGTTATATAAACACATCTGTTCTCCTCAGCAAACGCAAATTACACACATTTAACGCTACAAGTATATGTATATAGCAAAATTAGTAAAACTTTTTGCTCTTGTCTACTGCGATTATCCGACACCCATTACTACAACCGAACAGGACGCCCGCAGTCAAACGCTCCCCTTCAAACATACAGCTAGTTTCCGACAGAATGATTTTGCAAACAAGCGAGGAGTGGGCGCACATTCATCAGCTTTTTTTCAGATTTGATTTCTCTAGGCTAAGGAGAGTGATTTATGGCAACAACCCACTCATAATGCGATTCAAGCCCAAGGCCAGATCCTATCCTGACGGTGACATATTAGAAAAAGTTTGCACGATTCTCGCGCGCCCAACTCTGCTAACAAATGACGGACGTTGAAATTTACACGTTCGTGCTTCCTCAAGAAAATGAAAGAGCCGGCGAGCTAATTAAATAGCCACTTGCCTCTCCCGTGGGCCCCGTGCCTTACAAAAAGGGTAAACAATTAGGACCGTGAAATGCCGGAGGGAACGGTGGTCTCAGTAGTGGCTGGAGTCGGTCAGATCATTACTGGATGAAACATTGTTCTCGGCTGCCCTATAAGCACTAAAGATTTATCAATACGGCTGGCGTTACCTCCTCCTGCCCCGCCACCTCGCCGCCGCTTGCTCAGTGTGAACACGAGCATGAGCAACTCGGATCAATTCCGCTGGTTATGGAGGAAAGAAAGAGTGGAAAGCACTGCATTTGTTCTGCTTGAGGGGCTTCTGCAAGCCGCTGAAGTTTTGGAGCTGCTCAGCTGGTGCCAAACAGGAAATCTTGGCACTACTTATTTTTGTGCTCATAAAGGCTCGAGAAAAAGTATGACCTTCACCAGATCAATGTTTGGGAAAAAACCATCTAGAAATGCATGGACATTTAAAAATAACATGGCCCAAGAGGTACTTACGGGCATATAATCAATATATAATCAATGGGTTCACATTTTCAATTCACCATCTTTCCCCAAGAATGATTTTTTTATTAGCCTCCACACCATTAGATGATAATGGTCTGTTTATTATAAGCTTGTGTTGCAGTTTTGTCGTCTGCCACTTTAAATGCTTGAGCTCTTTCAATCAATCAATCCAACCAGAACGGTTCATCAGTTTAAAAAAAAAAAAAAAAAAAAAAAAACATTTTGAAAGTGATTTCAACAATATCGTTCCTCTGCGTCATTATCATTCTAGTCACCCTAGTAAAAAAAACCTATGCTATGCTATAATTTATATAAAATACATTTAATTCATACTAAGCATACTTCATTGACATATCACTTAAGACTTACTGATATGAAATTGTAATGACATTTTATTTGGAGTATTTCATTGCTAGGTAAGTTATGGGAAGGAATTGATTGTTAAATTATAATCTGGATTCAAAACCTTGAAATGAACAGAACAGATGAAAAAAAATGTTATAAAAAATAAAGAAGCATATTTAAATTTATGTTAATTTTTCAGTTCAACTTCTCAATCACATTAACTTTTGTATTGACAAAAAGATGTATTACAATTAGAAAAATGCACAATAGAAGAATATTTCTCATAAATTTGGAGCCCATTTACCATATTATTTTTTTCACAAAGAAAGTATAGGGTTACATATCATGTGCATCACTTTGATCCATATACTCACCATTGTTGTTTCAGCAATGGATCCAAAACTGTTAATAAAAATGTTGCATGTTACGTTCACAGGTGGACCTGTGGAAAAAGAAAAAAAGAAAAACACCAAAAAACAACAAATAAGTAAACAGATACTGATAAAATTAAGCAAGTTATCCTCTAAATTTTAATATTACCAAAACATATTCTTTATTAAGAAACAACAAATACTAATCAAAACTTACCTGCTTACTGCTAAATAAGGACATTATCATTGACATAAAGCATGTAAATCAAATTTTTAAGATATGCATCATTTTACAAAACAAAGATATTGTTAAAATATGGAGTAAAATTATTAATACAGAATGTTGATGTGAGTCTTCTGTAAAGACAAGGACCAGTAGTTTTGTTATGAGGACAGAACAAACCCTAAAAGGCAAGCCATTGTTCCTCCCATTTCTGTTTTAGAAATATTATATGTAAATATCTTATGCTTGTGCACAAATGAAAACCTGCAGTCATAGAGATGCTGAACAGAAACCTTACTTCTGCTGTTAAAAGAACCAAGAGATCCATCACATATGGTTCTGTAAACACAGAAAGGGGGATATTCTGAGTGACACGACACTCATGGCCTCGTAAAGACCCTGTCAGGCTTCTCCAGACTGCAGAACAGCATGGAGAAACCCTGAACCCCATTTCTCTGCTTGCTGACGAGCCACACGCAGCATCCTAAGGCGCTGAATGAGTAGATTGCTGCAAAGAACATATTGCAATCTGCAAAGTCTGGCAAAATTTATTAGTCATTCTATAAAGGCTGCAATTTCCTCCTGAATAGTCATCCACAAGAAACTATTACCTGAAAATAAATCCACCTTACATGTACGATTTGACAAAATTTTACAGTGTATAGCGTTGTGCCATAAGAAATGTTTTAATTCAGAAATAGTCCTTAGTCAAGGTAGTGGCATATTTTCTTTTTGACAAGAATGAAAATGAGGCTGTGATGGGTAGAAGTACAGTGCATTCAATGGATTGTATGGTTGGTTATAGATTGCTATTGATGAAACGTCCTTCTGAAAAAAAAAAAACAGTTTAGAAAACTGTGAGTTGTGAAAATTACAAGATCTAAGACCAGTGCGTGAAACTGTGAAGACTGTAATCCAGCCCTTCACAGCATCTTTTTCATCCGAGTTAAATTCAATATGGCGCATATCCTGACAGAGCTATACCTCCCTTACGAAAATTAGCCATGGTTTTATTATATTCAAAGTGTAGTAACTATGTTTTTTTTTTGTTTTTTTTTGGCAGATTGAGTTCCATTTGTATGGCCACACTTTTACTACAGATTCCATGGTTAATTTGGGATTAGCCTTAGTTTAACTACAATAACCATGTTTTTTTTTTGTTTTGTTTTATCTGTAGTAAAGCCATGGTTAAATTTCATTAGGGCTTAATGTATAAAACAGCTCAGTTTCAAAACTTAGTGAGCAGCTTCATTGCTTACTAACTACAAAGGCAGCTACCTTCCAAGGGAGCATCTTATCCATAATCAAACCAATCTGTAACAATCCGGGTACCATACGATTAGCGTTCTTCACAAAGACTCAACTCACAATTGATTTCAATAAAGTTTGATGTTAGAATGTTGCTAAGTTAACAACACAATTCTCTAACAAACAAGTAGTTTAGTAGAATTATAGTTTTTATACAATGTAATGCCCTTTTTATTCATTTTTTTCAGTACTTAACGAAATATAGCATTATTTATAAATAAACATTGCTTTGTCAGCCATCTTGGATTTACTTTTTCACCCATTGTAGTGCATTACCGTTGAAGGTCACATGTGATGCTTCCTCAATTTAGCTTAAAGGTAGGGTAGCAATAGCGAGCTAACTTTGAAAGCATAAGATCCCATCCTCCCTGCAAATCACTCTCCAAAGCCACGTCTCCTCCAAACACATGACTGCGCACAGGCAGAGCAGAGGCTAACCAGCGACACGATGAGAGACAGCATCAACCCTGTCAGATTACCTCATGTCGCATTCACCGAAGAGAAAACATTACAGTACAAAGCAAATAATATAATAATAACACTTCCATTCTCGCTCGGTCTGCTGTAGCGTAATGTAACTCGCGGATAATGTGTTCTGTGTGAACAGGGTGCACGGAGGTATGGAAATACACACATTGACAGGCAGGTAGGACAGCCTATCGCAGTCTTCAGGGAGTGATATGATTGGACGAAAATTTTCTGGTCCTACACCTTCCACAGATGATAAATATATATCAATACATTTAGACCACTTAACTTAGTGATTACTATTGGTATGTGAAGAGACTTTCAACCAGCATCACAAAAATGTTTTTGAATCAAATCACCTACCCTGTTTTTATATGAGAATTCAGCTGCCTATACTCCTTAAAATAAAGATTTTAAAAGGCTTGTGTGTGTGTGTGTGTGTGTGTGTGTGTTTTTTTTTTTTTAAACACCACTTTTGGGTTCCCCAAAGAACCTTTCAGTAACCAGTTCTTAAAAGAGCCTTTTTCAAATATAAAGAACCTGGAAAGGTTCAATGGATGTTAAAGGTTCTTCACGGAATCATAGATTCCAAAAAAGAACCTTTATTATTAAGACAGCGCCAACTGAACCATCCTTTGCAGGCGACTAAATAGTTTTGGAACTCGTTTAAATTGTAGCACATTATCGGGAAGTTCCTGTTTGAGCTTCTATACAGTGTCAGGCCCCATAGTTTCTTGCTCTTGGCTTATTTCTTCCACTGGGTATTACACTGGCTGTAATCATTTGTCTGTTCTTGGCTTTCCTTGCCGTATGTGACGCAGCGCAGAGGAAATCTAATGTCCTCACCCCCACTGCAGTTCATTTGTGAGCCCAGCCTCCAATAAAGACAGAAGAGAGAGAAAGACAGAGCTCATTAACTGTCAGGAAAGGGTGAGTCATCGCCAAGAATGATTTGCTTTGCCATGTTTTTGCCAAACAATCTGCGCCCTGCTCTCCTAAGAGCCGCTCACTGCAGAGGGAAGCAACCGCCACCGAAGGAACGTTCAGGTTATTTATACATTTTTTACTCAGCTGTCTTTCCCAGCGAATCAGACCTTAATTTCTGAGCCGTGCCTCCACCCTCATCTCGTAGAGGTGACGGTAGTTTAGAAGCCTCACACGTTTCACTGCGCTTCTCTTTATTACACAGACACAAACAGGACACGCGAGTCGCAAAGATCAGCCTCGTCTTTCCCAGAGAGAAAGTGAGGGACGAGCATTTTTCAGTACTATATTGACATTGAACAATTAAGTATTTACAAAGAAAAGAGAGACATTCAGAGAGTCCTTACTGTGATGAATTTCGTGCATAAACGGAACAATCATTAATCAAAAGTCCCTTGGGTAAGTATAACCTCTTTAGAACACCCATAAATTACCCCGAACACAAAAAAAACAGTGAGCCGAGAGACCAATTACTTCTTCATAAACCAACAACCACAACTCATTTTTACAGTTACCAGTTTATAGTCATTCATTAACAAGGTCCATGTCTGAACTGATCAATAGCAGAGTCCATCTCTTTACCTAGCAGCGACTGGAGAACGATACGGCCTCAAAAGCCATTAGTCTGTTTTACGCCGGTCAGCTGGTGGGAAAATGGCGTACGAGATGTTGTACCCGGAGGACACTCTCGATGCGGGAGCAAAACAGATTTATTACAAACAACGGGCACTTAAGATGCCTCCCAGGTAAGTGGACCACCACAAATGAAAGTGTCTGATATAAATAAAGAAAGCTTAATGATATTGCTCATGTTAAAAATCGAGCTGCTCTCAGCAGAAATACAATGGCACTGAGGCATTAAATATTTATATGGCTTCGGCAGTACCTATAAGGTCTTGGCAAGGCAGCTCGCGATTGGAGTGAGATCTACTGGTAACAAAGGGACAGCAAAGTGCCCTACCGGCTTTCCCATGTTAACACACCATTTTCATCACACCTCACTGAATCAACGCCGGGGCAAATGTCAAGGGCTTCCTCTTACTCCTCATGCACTGACTGATGCTGAGTAAATCTATTGGCATGGGGCAATTTTCAATTTGCGCTGCTCTAGTTACACTAACATGGTGTAAAAAAAAAAAAAGGTGTTAAGCTTCAGTGAAGGAGCTGAGCTTCTTTAGAAAGAGTGAAACGTGGGAAAAACAAATGCATCATGTAGCTACATAATCCCAAATCCATTTCTGTTGAGATTTTGTTGTTTGACGTGATGATGGTATCAGCGGTTTATATCTTCAAGTGTAAAGAGATTTACCTACAACAAAAGCAACACACAAAAACATTTATAGTATATAGAATATAATAGAGTAAATTTATAGTACATGGAAATATATAGCATAACTAAAATATAGAATATTACAAAAAGAGAATATATTACAATAAAATTGACAGTTAATAGAATACGAAAATAATATGAAGTTTATTACAAAAATAAAAAATACAGTACTGTATACTACAATTAAGGAAAATAAATAAACACCAAAAATACAATATTTTACTAGAATACTATAACACTATAATACACTACCATTAAAAAGCAGAATTATAGTACAGAATAGTAAAAAAAGAATACTAAAAACAGTATATGGTATAGACTAGTACACAAAAAAAACAGAACGCTATAGTAGACTACTACTAAAAGAGAATCTAGTATAAAATAGAATAACAAAAAAAGAAAATACTATTTTAGAATTCTACAATAACAAAACAAAAAACAAAAACAATATAATATAGAGTAGTAAAAAAATCTGAATACTCTACTATATACAAAAACAAACAAAATATTCCATGCATTGAAAAAAAAATGCAATTTAGTCCAACAGGCCCTGAAATGTGTTAGCAAAGCACTGCGACAAAACATTAAATGAACAAAACAACAATAAATAGCCTGGATAATGAATATAGAGAGCAGCTATATGGATCCCAGCCTGAAACATCATTCTACATTCCATGTGTTTTCTACTTAAAACAACCCATTCCAACAAAACCAAATCCAGATTGAGCAGGAGTCACAGACATCCATCACTCCAAGTTCGGTTCAGCTAGAGGCGACCCTAACCATTAAGGGGATTGTATTAAAATTCATAAGAGCCGGACAGCGGCGGCTCAGACGGGAAGAGATGCCCGTGCAGTGACAGCTAGTTTCAGAGAGAGTGTCTGAGTTAGCATTGTCACATGCCTATAAGTAATGACACACAGCTAAATTACCAGGATCTCTTCCTGCCCCTGAGGCTAGCATCACTGATAGAGGAAACATGACAGCCTTGGAGGAGGGAGGCTGGAGAGAGACATAAATCAATAGGAGGGCTGAGGCTCCGAGTCCAGAATGGAGAATGAGTCGACTACAGTTTGATTACACTGAATTACCTGGTAGCTGCGGCCGCACAAGTCATGAGATAAAATGGTCAATATTGCAGTAAAATTGATTCACACTGAGGTTAACTGATGGTTTTAACGATATGAGAGACTGTGTCAATTGTTTCATTATACAGAGCAGCTATGCGTATGAAATAATAAGATTAGAGATAAGAAGAAAATTAGATTATGCGACGAGTCTCTATTAAACTGACCAAAATCTCGGCTGGGCTAGCGATGGCACTGAACTTCTTCACCATCCAATTCAGATTTCATTGGTCATTATATTGAAATGCTGTTGGGGTTATTTAAATATTTTAGATATTTAGATATTTAGTAATCTGTCTGTGTAGATTCATAACTAAATCATCATTTAGTACTCACACTACAGTCCTAACGGTGTTGAGAATAACTAGCTAGAAGTATCGACAATACTAGAAGTAGCGACAATACTAACTTGAGCACATTTTTCAATATTTAACATTCTATTTTCAAAATAGTCATTTTTCCATTAACAAGCACTTCTTTAAACTGTGTAGTTGACAAAAGGCTACATAGGTCTGTTTTTATGAACAAACAGGTAATAATTAAAACAAGATTATGTTGCTAGAAATATCTTTCGCTTTCGAGCTTTCGATTAAAGTTAAATCTTTTTAGCAAGTCTGTTTGGACTATTTATTTTAATAAACCTGGTTAAAAAAAAAAAAAAAAAAAAAGAGAAAAAAAAAGTTTATTTCAATCATCATTCATTTTCCAGGCATTCTTTGTAGCAAAAAATAAAAAATAAAAAAAGTCTAAATACTGGTTTAATACTGAATACAAATTTAACCATTTTCTATTGAGTTTATATATAGTTTATATGATTATGGTTATAGTTTGATACAGTTTAATTCTGTCACACTAATTGCTAATACTGCTCTTTTAACTCTTTTTGTATGCATCTTTTTCCAAAAGAATAGATTGATTTTAACATTAAATTGTGATTATCTTGTTAAAATAATAATAATAATAATAATAATAATAATAATAATAATAATAATAATGTTATTAGCTTCTCTAACAGAGACTGAACAACGGAAGAACTGTATGGAAACTAAATGTTGCAAAGTCATATTTCCTTGTGACTTCACATTGAGCTATATATTGGCTGTGCAAATGACTTTGAAATGTGTGCAATAAAAACAAACCCAAACAGAACCATTGCATCCCAACAAATTAAAAAATCATATTCAAAGACGTTTACAACCCGCTGCTTCAAGCAACAACCTTTACATGGTCATGCCTAATTATGTTTAAGGTACACACTAGTATGGAGCGATTTTCCGGACTATTTTCAAATAGAATTGCAAATTGTATTTTCAATTGCGTTTTCCATATGTGGACGCATAAATTGTGAATGCACAGTGACTGCCAAATTTCAAATGAAAAAGCAAAGTCTATTTGCATCTGTATTTCCCATCTCTTACGAGTTATGAACCTGTCATATTAAAATAGTAATATTAATTACCACATTTGCTTTTTCACTTTCTCTGCGCCGCGCATATAACCTGTCAAAACTCAAATGGAATTGCAATTCCTTTTTCATTTGAATTTCCGATGTCTATACTGAAAGCTGTCAATCAGTGTGAGGGGGCGGGACTAAACTAGGAGGCGTGTTTGTTTTGGGAGGTGACGTCACTCTCAGACGACCGTGCCGAATGCTTTGATCAACGGAGGTAATCGGTAAAGCATCCGGTAAAGGCAGCTGCCAATCAGTTCGTGCCTGTGTTAACGAACAGACAGTGCAACCTTCTTGGCACAATACATAATTCTGTCCTTTTTTTCCCCAAATGCAGTGATTATCCCCTGATAATAGCGGGAGAAACAACGGTAATTTGGCAGTCACTGTGCGTTCGCGAAAGCGAAAATGCAAACGGTAATGCAAGATTTGCAATTGCATTTGGATTATGTCACAATTTATGCGTCCACATATGGAAAACGCAATTGAAAATACAATTTGCAATTCTATTTGAAAATAGTCCAGAAAATCATTCCATATACTAGGGCTGCAACAACTAATCGAAAAAAATTGATTATTATCGATAATGAAAATCATCGACAACAATTTTCATTATCGATTAGTCAGGTCTGCCCACGGTGCACATCCAACTTCAGCCGGTCGCGTCAAATTAACGTTACAGCACTGAGTTATGCATTTCTATGGCCAAAATCCATCTAAAAATAGTGGAGGAAACAGAATGAGATGCTGCGGGAGAAGTACGTGATCCAAGCTGCACAAATCATGAGAATTCTTTATTTTAAGCTTTAAGTTAATGCATTAGCGTAATGGCTTGCCTTGTCAGGCGCTTTGACAGATGCGTGTGCATCCTCAGCGCAAAAACTTTCAGTTTACGGTCATATCCTTATCTGTAAATGTCACAAATTCACGCAAGCATTTCCATTTTTGCATAAAGTTCCGTCCTGACAGTCTGCGTTAAGTTTAAATCTTTACTGAATGAGCGCAAGCACAGCGGGCGCGTGAACGCGCGTCAGAGAGGGATTAATATTCAGCGCAAAAACATTCATTGTGCTGAAATATCTGTTGTTGAACGTTAAATTAAGGTTTAAAAGTCAACATGTAGTGCACGTATTTTATGAGAGTAGGAACTGTAAAGGGATAACTGCGTATAGTTGTCTGAATATAAATATCAGATGCTTCATAGCCTCCTTTTACAGGATAAAGAAATTACAGTAAACGTGACTGTGATCAGAAAGTTGGTTAACACTGAGTTTGTGTTTTTATTCGTCTTTATTATTATTATTATTATTATTTATTATTATTATTATTATTATTATCTTAATTTTGATGAAGAGATTTAAACTATAGGCCTATATACAGTGCTTAACAAATGTATTAAAACAAATGTATTTAAGGTTTATAACAAATAATGTAAGCTTTGTGCCACTGCTGCTCTAAACTAACAGTACTGGTGTTTACTAAAATCATTTTTTAGCTATCTGTATTGGTTAGTCCTCCAATTATGCATAATCTTTTTAGTAACAGTAGGCTATTTCTAATGCTATAATATAATTATTTCTGTTATCTATGAAAGAATGAAAGATCTAGGAAAGATTTTTTCAGATACCCAGTTACAGTCAAAAAGTAGCTAAACAATGCCAGCAAGAATGCATGCTGTTATGAAAGGCAGGAGGCTATTTTTTTTTTTTTTTATTATGTGAATAAATATTTAGTTGTTTCAGTTTGCTATTTGCCCAATAAATGACAATAACATTTTTAGATTTAAACAATTCTTTGACAGATTCCTAAAATATTTGTGTTTTCTCTTTATTATGACAGGTGGTCTAATAAATTGTTAAGCACTGTATGTTTTCATAGCATTCAGTTGGTACATTTGTTTGAAGGACATTGGGCAGAATATGGAAGTGTTTTTGTCAATAAAATAAAAAAGAAGAAAATTTAGCTTTTTTATCCGATTAATCAAAAAAATAATTGGCCAACTAATCAAAATCAAAATAATAATCAAAATAATCGTTAGTTGCAGCCCTAGTTCACACAAAAGAACATGACTAATAACTAACATTATGAACATGGATCATAATGCACTGTTAATATATGCATACAACACATTAAACACTCTGCAGACATATTTTACAGCACACCAATACCTAGAAGTAATCTCAGCTGGGATGAATGATGATTAAACATTGTGTGATAAATGCAATATAATACTGTAATAATATGATTTGTGGATACTCCTAGTATAATCATTTATTTGAGAACACAGGAGCCATGACAAACATCCAGAAGACCTCACATTAGTCTACATAAAGGGAGGGAGCTGTGTATATAATGCCTTTAATAAAGCTAAATAACAGGGCTGTAATAAGAATCCAGCAGCAGCGTGCAGCCCACAGGACTAAAACTGCATCTCTGCAGCCTCAATACTCACAAAAACAACATTACATGCAGTATGGGAACAACTGTGCATCAGAATCAAATATGACATTATTTAAATGCAATATCTGAAAACATATCTTGTTATCTAAAACAACAAAATTTGATAAGATGTGTCAACAGTTTTTTTGTTCAGTCAGGTGTAGAAATTCATTTTCTCTCCCAATTTAATTATAATTTAACCCAAGATCAGAGAAAAAAATCAATGGTGCACAGATAAAAAGCCTGCTCGGCTACACAAAGAGATACACTGGCACTAAATAGTGGCAGTCAACAAGCTCCAAAGCTAAACCAACAACTGGAGGCAACATCCGAAATTAAATAAATACTCATTTCCATAGCGAAAGCAAATAGAAGCTAATTAATAATTAAATGCATGCTAATTTGGAAATGTCCCGTCTGAAGCCCAATTACTCTGATCCTCCCACCAGTAAATAAAGGTCAAGCAATGATATCCAATTATACCACAAAGTAAACTAAAACCACTATGCCCATATAAATATTTGGCATTATCAGTTAGCATGCCATTTATAAAAAGACCAGATGCATGACTGATGTAATTTGCATTAGTTAGGTTACTCTCAATTTTTAACAAAACACACAGACATCTTTAACTCATTATATCATTTAGCCGTTTCTCAGATGAGAAATCGCTCAGATTGCATGAATCAATAAGCTTGTATAATCCTGGATAAATAAAAAGTAAGTACCTTTCTTGTGAGTACCATCCGATTTGGAGCCTTGTGGGTCTAATGAAAAAAAGATCAGGATTAATAACATGATATTCTAACAGCAAGATGTTTAGCCTTTTTTTTTTCTTTGCGGAACCAACACCAGAAAAAAAAAAAACATAAGCAGCATGGCTCACTTATTCTACTTTACACTTGCCAACACTTTGAGCGTTGAAGTGTGTGGCAGGGAATATTGGGTGCTAAGGGCATACTAAGGGCAAGAGCAGGTAAGGAGGGATGCACTTATTCGTCCAAAACTTCAGAGCGGGCAGGACAAGAGGCAAAGCACTGAAATGAAAGAAAGGATGGGGGTTGCAATGCATATCTGGTCACGGGAGGCAAAATGCACTAATAGATGCAATACACTAGAGAGAGGGAAAATGCAAAGACTACATGTCAAACTGGCTTCACTTTGAGTTTTGCACAAACTGTAAAAACATTTTTTTTTTTTTTGTGTGTAATTTTGTAGATCAAATTGATTTGCCTGGCATTGGGTTGCAGGATTGTGCAATACAAAAGGAATGGGAACTTACTTTGGGAACCACAAAACAGCTCCCGCTTTTACAAAGAGAACCAATTTGGGGCATTTTCCCTAAATGTTGAACCTACAAAACATATGGCAGGTCACAGTGCACTATATTCCAGTCAGTTTTCTCTTGTGATGTTCATCAGAACCATACAGAAGCTACAACAACAGTGCATCTCTTGTGTAGTTCTGTATGGTAATCACAAGGATAAAGATGCTTCTTATAAAACACTACCATGCACATGTGTGACCACAGATCTCATGTACAGTAATACGCCACAGCGAATGCATTTCAGTCTATTCCGATGAGGCAACAGCACTGCGGGTGGTCGTCATTTGTGTGTTACCCTAAACAGAAATCACTCATCCAATGGTTCCTAATTAACATACACACATGAAAGTAGATGAGTGATTTAGGGATTTCAAAATAAGGCCGTTCTTCTTCAGCCCAACTGCATGTTCACCAATAACGCAGACGCCGGCATAATCCAGGACTTCCCAAGAGACTTATCCTTTGTGAAAAAATCTACGTTAACCATTCAATTCCCAGTCCCCATGACCCGGCATTGATTATCCCATCTAAAGCTCTTAGATAAATGACATTAGCGGCAAATATTTTAGAGGAGCACACTTCTGTCGGTGCATTTCCATCACCAGTCATACAGAGCTAATATTGAGAAAGGTCAGAGAAGAAAAAGGCACATTAAATGATTTAAAAAAACAAAAAAAAAAAAACAATTTATACTTTATTGAAATCCAATCTGGAAATGAAACAAATTGATTAAGTGCACTTATAACTAAATATTAACAATTACCTAAAGCCAATGTCAATTGAACCCTCTTGCACTGTATATATATATATATATATATATATATATATAAAAAAATAAAAAACATTATTGGAGTATGTTTTATAAGAAAATATTTTAGTCTTCTATTCACACTTTAATTGAAAACACATCTGGAAATTAAACAAATTAGGGATGCACTATATATTGGCCACCATATCGGTATTGGCTGAAAATTGTTATTTTTTCTGTTATCGTTATCGAACCAATAAGAAAATCTGGCCGATATATTAAAGCCGATAAATAATGCATTATTTCCTGCAGAGGCACTTCAGATGCGCACTGTTCGCCATGATGGTTTTAACTGCTTGAAATATTATTGGAATCACTTCGAAAAGGAAAATACAGTGAAGTGCAACATGTGCAGGGCAAGTCTATCGTATTATAATGAGAACATTACTGTATAATTAATAGAATCTTTGTGCGCCCGTGTTTTAGCGCGTTGTTACAGAAAGTGCGCATCCACAATGGAGCTACACATGACTAGCACAGTTAAGTTCGCTTGTGCATTTGCAGACTTTTGTGCAATTGCAGGTTGTAATATTGTGTTTATTTTATGCATATATATCTCATTTATCTCATAGGCCTATAGAATTCGTTTGGTTAAGATAAAAGAGCGTTAATAGAGTGCTTCAGTGATCATCTTTAGCACAGCGCATGCAGCTCAAACAACAGCGCACAACATTAATAACTATATGATTGGGACTATCATATATATACACTATATTGCCAAAAGTATTGGGTCACCCCCTTCTAATGAACAGGTTTGACCACTTTAGTAATTTCCACGAGTACAAATCTTAATGTTTAAGCATATAATGATGTTCTAGGGAATTGTGTGCTTCTAATTTTAAAGCAACAGTTTGCTTTCTGCAGACCAGTCAAGTTCTTCCACACTGACTAAATCAACCTTGCCTTATACACAGAGGCATTGTCATGTTAGAATAGAAAAGGGTCCTGTCCAAACTGTTGCTTTAAAATTAGAAGCACACAATTCCCTAGATTAGAAGCACACAATTCCATATATATATATATATATATATATATATATATATATATATATATATATATATATATATATATATATATATATATATATATATATATTTATTTATTTTATTTTTTTATTTATTTATTTTTTTTTTTTACATGTAATGTTAAGTAATGTTGTCCAGTGACTTGTTTGCATTATTTAAGCATTGTTTTATTTATTTGTAAGGCTGCTTTATGTTTGATTTATGTTGAAGCTTTTAATGGTGAGACTTTTTTTGTAATCAGGCCCTCAAAAATTATAAAAAAATTTGGATGTAGATTTATCGGGCAACATATCGGTTATTGGCTTTCATTTATAAAAAATTATCGGATATCGGTATTTCGGCCAAAATTTTCATATCGGTGCATCCCTAAAACAAATCAATTAAGTGCACTGATAACTAAATGTTAACAATTATCTAAAGCCAATCTTGACTGAATCCTGTAAATATTGCATATAAAACAAAGATTATTGAAGTAAGTTTTATAAGAAAGTACTATTTCACTCTTCTATACATTTAATTGAAAATTAATTGAAAACCGATCTGGAAATGAAACAATAAATCGATTAAGTGCACTGATAACTAGATATTAACAATTATCTAAAGCCAATCTCAACCGAATACTGTAAAAATTGTATATAAAACAAAAATGTATGTTATTTGAGTATGTTTTATTCGAAAATACTATTTCAGGCTTCAAAATTTCCGCATTTAATTCACTGTGCAACTTGCTGTTTCTTTGTAATTATTTGTAAAATGTATAAGCAATTTCTGAGTGAAAAATGATTCAAAGTAAATGCATTTTTTTCAGTGTGCAGACAGTGATAAATCGCTCTGGAGTTGCACCCTCAAGTTCAAATGCGAATAACAGAAGTTTTAAAATTAAATTTCCATGGATGATCGTCTCTGCGGCCCTGTGAGAACTGGAACAATTTGTAGGCGATGAGATAAAACGTGTATGAAAAATTAAAATCACATCTAACCTTGCTCCGTCTCAGTGTCATTTGATTGTTCTGTTGTGATGTTTCTCAAGGCTCACATCGACGCACTGCCTTCTCTCTCTACCCATGAGATGAAAACGCAATTATCTAGCACGATCCTGAGACGCTTCGTTACCCCCATGGTGGAAATACAGTTCATAGCATCTCTGAAAGCTTACAGAATCGTTTATAGCAGCCTCTTAAAGCAGGTTGTGGCAGGAACATACATTCTGCTGCTCTCTGAAGACGGCAGATAAGTTATCCACACATGGCGTAAGAAACACTCTTGATCAGGATTTCAGTCATCTGTCATCATTTAAACCGAGTGAAAAGCATCAGTAGGTTCACCATTGCCATTTGTATGTGAACGCTGCACCCCGACTCATTAGAGAATTCCCATTAATCCTATTAAAGTCCCATTAAGCATGTGCTGATAGCACCAAATTAACATCAAGCTCCACCAGCTAATAAGACTTTGCTTCTGCACTTTACATGAATGAGGAGGAGATGCAAAGAGGTAACAGAGACATACAGGACATCCAAAAAGAAAAGAAAAAAAGCAATCAGTAAATATACCGCAGCAGATTGTATATTTACAAATGTACACTTGTCTCATCGAACCCATTCAGAAGCAAAGTGACAGTAATCAGAAAGCATTACACTGATCATGACTATAATGCGTGGTGGCAGCTCATTGGAAATGGGGCGGGAGGGAGACGGTCGGTCTATGGGAAACCACAAGCAGCCGTTGATTGTGCGATTTGGGCGGAATCTGTAGCACTGTCGGCCTCGCTGTGACTGATGAGAAGGGACAAGGTTAACGTGGGTACGGGAGGCGCAGCTGCGCTCCAAACCATTCATCACTGGCGGCCGTAGATTACAGCTCAAGCTAGCGGCCTGTCTGCGGACGAACAGTCCCGCTCCTCTCAGGTTCACACGTCCTCAATTTGTTTAACGCAGCACTTTGATCTGTCAGCGAGCGCTACCAAATGGTCTGTTCGAGGAAAGATGATTTTAAAAACTTATGGTTAAATCTAAAATGTGTAATATCTGTGGTACCAAAAAGAATTTGAAGAAATAAATCCGTTTTCAAACAGGTTTCTCTCCAGTTTGCTATCAGTCAAACAGACAGATAGTCCAAACCACCAGTTCACAGCCCTAGGTTGAGCTGGTCAGGATGCATATGATATATATATATATGCGCACAATATGGATATTTTAGGGGGGGGTGCATATGAAACTGGTATAGGAGAAAGTATGGTAATACTTATCAGCAAGGTTAAATTGGTTAACATTAGTTAATGCATCAGGTATCATGAAATAGCAATAGCAAACTTTTTTAAAAATATAATTTTTAAAATATACCCTACCATTTAAAAGTATGGGTTCAGTAAGATTTATTATTATTCTGTACATTTTATTTATTTGCTTTTTAATACTCATAATAAAATTAATACTTCTATTTAGCAAGGGCATATTAAATTGATAAAAAGTGACAGTAAATCCATGTTACAAAATAAATATTTCTCCTGACAATTTCCATTCAGTATTAAGAAGCACAACTGTTTACAACACTGATAATCAGAAATGTTTCTTGAGCTGCAAATAAGCATATTAAAATGATTTCTGAAGGATCATGTGACACTGAAAACTAGAGCAATTAACTTACATTTTACAATATATTAATTTTTTTTTTTTAAATTACAATATTTCAGTTTTCACTGTATTTTTTGAGGCAGCTTTTGGTGAGCATAAGAGAATTATTTCAAAAACAAAAAAACTTTTACATGTTGTGTATGTGTAAATACACTGTACTAACAATCATTGTTAATTCATATTTATTCACAACAATGTTCATTTATACAACTTCTTAAATGTGTATATAGAAATCAACATAAACCTGGATTAATAAATCCTGTATTGCTCATTGTTAGTTCATGATAACTTATGCATTAACTAATATTAATGAATTAAACCTTATTGTAAAGTGTTACCAAAAGTAAAAATTGCACACTTTAGCCTTAAAATAAAATCTTGCATAATTAACTGACTGAAAAGATACACGTGAATGATCTGAAAATATATCTCTCCCGGTTCTTGCTGCATGGGGTGCCCCAAATATGCCAGGCTATGAGCTTTCCATTTCAAATGGTCCCAACTAAATCAGTTGGAAGGATTTCCCACAGTGAGCCCCAGTCATGATCAGTGTAATTTCTTCTCATGCCAGCACATTCGTTGCTTCAGGCAATTCTTATCTTTTTCACTCCCTTTTTTCACTGTACGACCAAATTTGCAGGAGAGGCAGAGTAATCAGAGGAGGTGAACTCCTCCTCACCATGAGCTGGAAAAAATGTCTTCTCACATCACATGCTGTTTATGCAGGAGTGTAAGACCCTTTAAATGTTCTCTCTCTGCTTTTTCCTCCGGAATTTATGGAGAGATGCTGTCAGGCCGCTTGCTGCATGATTTTTAGGGATGTGGTCTATAGCTGAGCAGAGAAAGCTGGCCGAGGACGCGTGAGCTTCCGGCTCAGAGTGCAGTTACACGCTTGACCTGACAGCCGTGACGAACCTTTGTATTTCATAATGTCTGGTCTGGTCATGTGACCACAGGGCCCATGTGCCCTCATGAAATGAACTGAATGAATTACATAATGAGTTCACGAAAGAGGGCCAGTGTTTATTCAGATAGCGGCTATTGATTCGTTTTGTTTTTTATATAAGTTAATATAAGAATTCATGATTTAGATTTCTGGCAACTATAGGGTTTAAATTACACATCGAAAGCATAAAGGCAATGTGGAGTTTGCGACGTTGAAATATCTGGTACTTCAGGGTAAATTTAAGTGAGAAAACAATCAGCCAACTCTGCAATATGACGCCGTTCACCATAAACAAGGTTGCAGCAAAACTCAGCAAACAGCAAACTTTAAGTCAGAATTCATTCACCATATCACAGCATGGACTGTCAACAGAAATAAATAAATAAAAGAAATAAATATGTTGCCACGAGCAAGGTTAAGATGCAAGGCCTCAAAATCAGACAGGGGCCCTCTGCCATTTAAGCGTTCAAGCAGGTTTAACAGTCTGGACAAACTCTCAGGACACATTACTGTAATATTTCTATCATTCAGTAATGCTTTTACCTACCTATAGTTTCAAAGGAAGAGTGAGATTGTACACATATAAACTTGTACACATTTGCAGATTTTTTACTTAGTATAAGTGTCTGCATTACATTAAACATATCTTGGTCAAAGGGAACACTTTATAATAATTTTCATGAATCAATAATTCAACCTTTATATAAAGCTTAACAAATCAGTAGTTCATATTTCAATGCACAATAATGATTTGTTAAGCACTATATAATACAATATTATGTTGCTTGTTAAATTTATTATAAAGTGTTACTGGTCAACACACATGCAAAATATCAAACATCTAATACATTCGGCTCTAATAAACAATACAGATTCAAACATTATTATTTGGGGGGTCAATATTCAAATTGAAATGAATATATACAATATACACAAACATAATACATTAGCAGTGAACATATAAAATTTTTTGAAACAAAGCTGAAAAAAGAGAGAGAAAAAACCCTACCATTTAATCTAGCAAGGCATTTATATGTACACAATGTCGAAAATAGTGTGTTTTAATTTTTTTTGTTTGTTTTAGTATTATTGTTTAGTTGCATTGTAATTGCTATATGTATTAAAAGAAAATATGTTGCATTTAAAATCGATTTTTTACACTTTTTGTTTTTACTGATATGCCTTTGAAAAAAAGTGTATTTCCAAGAATAGCTAAGGAACAGGCAGACTATAATTTGCAATGACTGACATTAATATATTGTTGAATATAAAGAAACCTCTGACATGTATCTTGCAGTGGCTATTTCTAACATTGCCAGCACACGTCACACACTGTAATATATAGGATACCGAGTACCACCATAGACATTCACTCAGGATAATGATTCACGATCATGGACCTTAAACAGGAATGTAGCCAGCTTGGGAACAGGTTTCTTAATATAACAACTGTACAAGTTATCCTTAGTAAATCAGGAAAAAATATATTATGTGTTATGCACTGATGTATCCAGCAGGCTGCTGTTCTTTGACAACTATAACCTTTGGAGGGAATAATTAAATTTTGGGAGCAGTTTTGAATTGCATATTATTAGTGGAAACATGTTGGATTATTATAACAATATATCACTTGTTTCTATTTATTGACAAATAATCAATCATCTAGATGTACTTATCATATATATTTTTGCACTGAAATTGCTTTTAGTGCTTGGTTACATTCCTGTGATATCCAGCAGTGTCTTGGTGGATGCACCTACCTTTGAAATTAGGTCTGATTCTTGCATCATAACCGGACACTTTTCCCATAAGCTTGTCCAGGAATTCTGATGGAGGCATTGGGGAGGCAGCTTTCCGAGCCGCTGCTTGTTGGGATGCTGCCAAGCTGTGGATTGGGACAAAGACAGGTGCGTTAAAGAACACAGGAGGACAAGCGTTATGCATTATGAGATTTTTTTTTTTTTTTAATCATTATTACATTCTCTGCCCTGAGGCAAACGGATATCTGACTCAGGTCACTTTTTCATTTCAAGCTGACGTTACATTATATGCTCATCATCATACCTTAACTGTCCTATCTTCAAGAAACAGCTAAAGACACATTGTCACCTTGGAATTATAAAGTTCTATCTGACATTTTTGTCAGAATTTAATTATTCACATATTCTTATTCTGTGACAATTTATTTACATAGTATGTTTTTTTTTTAAGTTGCGTACATTTTGAGACTTTATATTTTGAAAACAAAAAGATCGGTAACACTTTATTTTAGGGTCTCTTAACTAGTTGCTTATTAGCATGCATATTACTAGAATATTAGCGATTTATTAGTAGTAATTAAGCACATATTAATGTCTTATTCTACATGACCTTATTCTACATCCCTAATCCTACCCAATACCTAAACTTAACAACTACCCTACTAACTATTAATAAGCAGCAAATTAGGAATTTAGAGGGAAAAGTCGTAGTTAATAGTGAATAAGTGTTCCCTATTCTAAAGTGTTACCAAAGATTCTATTCACAAAGTATATGGAATCCAAAAACTTTGAAGCTCTATATCACAAAACTGCTCAGAATGCAGATAGAACCTTGTAATTCTAAGGTGGCGACATCTCTTTCATCTACACTTGACCCTCTAACACCTGCACTCTCTATTTCCATTCTATCTACTTTTCTTTTTATTTATTAAAAACTTGACCCTCTAACACTTGCACTCTCCATTCTATTTCTATTCTATCTACTTTTATTTATTTTAAAAAAAAAAATCGACCCTCTAACACTTGCACTTTATTCTATTTGTATTCTATCTACTTTTATTTTTATTTATTAAAAAACATGACCATCTAACATAGGCACTCTATTAGGGATACAACGATTAACCGGTTTCGCGATTAACCGCGCTTTAAAATGTCACGATTAATTAATCGTAAAGGTTCCGCTAAACCGAGTGTTTCTGTTACACGGAACGGAACTGTTGCAGTTTGCACAAAACGAAAACAAAGTTACACTAGTGGTACACCAGCTTAAAATGACATGCTTATCAGAGACACGGAGGCTAGCCTACTACACGCATTAGATTAACTGTGACAGAGGGACCAAACAGCAAAGCTTAATTTCCACCACAGAAATGCCTGTCGATAGTGTGAGACCATTTTGGGTACACCAAGAATGACCAGGGTGTCATTTAAATATTGCCGTAAAAAAAACTGCTGCTAAAGAGGGAATACATAAGGGATAATGCACGGCTAGTTATATATTGAACGATTTTAATGAACGACGTGAAGGCAAGAACCACCTGACGCGAAGCTACGGCTCGTTAGCTCAGCATTCTGCCGCTTCAGATCAGAAAGAGGTGAAAGAGTGCGGTAAGATCACATTTATTTGAATGAATTAATTATAACATTTTGCTACTTGAATTAATTATTCGATCGAGAGAGAGAGAGAGAGGTGACAGTTGCCTGTATGAATTAGCCGCGTCTGTCTCTCCAGTAGGCTATTTAATCTATTTTATTAATAAAAGTCGCGGTCAGCGATCTCAAGAAGTTTGTGTCCTCCTGAATGTTTGTATGTACGTGCGCAGCGCAATCTCCGATCTCACAAACCAAAATAATAGACATGATTTTCTCAGGCCACATGTAAAATCATATGAATTATTATTATTAAAAGATTATTAAAATGAATACGTATGGATGACAGTTGATTACAATAATATTTCAGTTTATTTCCATCATTAGTAACAGTTTTCCCTGTGGGATAAATAAAGTTAATATTAGTCGTATATTAGGCTAATAATACTTCATTAACTTTGTTATTTACTATCCCTGTTGTAGTATTGTTCATAAGTAAAAAACCAACAAGATTTTTTTCACCATGTTTCCAAATTCTCTACCCCAGGTCCAAAAGAAATGTAAAGAATGTACAAACTGAAAACATTAAATACTTTTGTGATCTATTTCCATTTGTTATTTTCAAAAGAGAAATACTGTCATGGATGTTTACAGAACAGAGGTCACCTTTTTTAACTCCAATGGCAGAGATGGACTTTTGTTTGTCTTTTGTTTATTATTAGGCTATTTTGTGCTGTATAATTGGTTACTGTGTTATTTCTGTTTCAAAAGCCAGCAATAAATAACACTTTAATATCTAAAGAGTATTCATGTGATTTTATTCATTAGTAATGTTGTGAAATGAATAAACGCATAATAATCGTCATAATCGTAAAACCGTGATTATTGCTCAGACAATAATCATACCAAAAAAAAATATATATATAATCATTGCATCCCTACACTCTATTCTATTTCTATTATTTCTACGTGTTTTCTTTTATTTATTGTATATAAAACCTTGGACCTCTAACAATTGCACTGTATTCTATTTCTATTCAATCTACTTGTTTTCTTTTATTATAAAAACTTGACCCTCTAACACTTGCACTCTCTATTCTATTTCCATTCTATCTACTTTTCTTTTTGTTTATTAAAGATTGACCTTCTAACACTTGCACTCTATTCAATTTCTATTCTATCGACTTCTCTTTTTATTAAAAAAACTTGACCCTCTAACACCAGCATTCTATTATATTTCTATTATATCTATTAATCTTTTTTCTTTTATTTATTGCATATAAAAAGCTTGACCCTCTACCACTTGCACTCTCTATTCTATTTCTATTCTATCTACTTTTCTTTTTATTAAAAAAATGACCCACTAACACTTGCACTCTATTCTATTTCTATTTAATCTACTTGTTTTCTTTTATTTACTATACAAATTTGACCCTCTAACACTTGCACTCTATTCTATTTCTGTTCTATCTACTTTTCTTTTTATTTGTTAAAAAACTTCACCTTCTAACACTTGCACTCTCTATTCTATTTCTGTTCTACCTACTTGTTTTCTTTTTATTTATTAAAAAAAACTTCACCTTCTAATACTTGCACTCCCAATTCTATTTCTATTCAATCTACTTGTTTTCTTAATTATATAAAAAATTACCCTCTAACACTTGCACTCTATTCTATTTCTATTCTATTTACTTTTTTGTCTTCTTTAATTTATTATATATTTAAAAACCTTGATCCTCTAGCACTGGCATTCTTTATTTTATTTCTGTTCTATTTGTATTATTATTTTATTTTCACTAACCACGCATAAACTTTATTTTCTCAGAAATACAAATTTGTACAGACATGTTGCTTACATATTATTGTAGCCCAGTTTGTGCTGATTACAGTGTAAATCAGACTTTTGCCATGTTTTTAAGAAACTGAAAAAAGCACAAACGTCAGGGCATGTCAAAACTTCTCCAGGGCCCCAAAACCCCCTCAGACCCCAGAGGGTTAATAAAATTGACCTTCTAACACTAGCACTCTCTATTCAATTTCTATTCGATCTACTTGTTTTCTTTTTATATATTATATAAACTAATAATTAACTTGACCCTCAAACACTAGCTCTATTCTATTTCTGTTCTATCAACTTTTCATTCTTTTTATTTAATAAAAATACTTGCTACATGTACTGCATTAGACTAACTGGGACTTGTCAGAGCGCTTGCATATTATTGCTCTTTTGTTGTTTTGATTGCTTCTATTGTCCTCATTTGTAAGTCACTTTGGATAAATGCGTCTGCTACACGATTAAATGTAAATGTAATGTAAATATATGCTGTCATTTTCAATACTAAACAATTGCTTAAAAAATTAGTTTTGGATTTAAAGTTCATTCACTCTAGTGCAAAGAAGCATCCATGAAAGAGCTATGTGAACATGGAAAATCATACACGAGTATCTGTGTCTTCATTAGCATTGGAAGCTGTTAGAACTTAATTAGTGGTAATAGGGTGCATTGTCTGTTGCTTTGACACCTCAGTGTAACCTGAGTTCACACTAAATGTCAGGTCACTAACCGGCCTGCGAATCACATGATAACGTATCCCACAGGCTTTTTAGCCTATGAGCACTTTTAGTGCTGATTAGTTGCATTTTTAAATGCTTCCATAGGGCTCTTTATCTGCCCTACATGATGGACTTTAATATGTATCGACTCGTTCAGGTCCTCCCACACACGGGTGAAGACTCACGGGAACAATGGACATTTTTTGTAATCTACAGCATCAGTGTGTCTGACAAAAATGGAGGATAATAATCATAAAATAGCCTGTGGTATATTGATTTCATCTAAGTCCTTGAGACATGGTCCTCTTCTTGCCAATTTCATGGGTCTTTCTTTGTGGGGAATTGCTCTATTTTCTTAACCAGCCACTGAATCCCGTCTAACTGTTTTGGCAGCATATCCATTATTCTTTCATAGCCATTGACTTTCTGCGTCACCAGCTATCCTTTGCTTTCGAAGTAACCAATAGTCAGGCTTTTTCTGTTCTTGCACATCATTATTCTTTCTGCTCATTAACATTTACTGGTGTCGGGTAACTATTAAATTGGAGAAGTGTTTGGCATTTAAATGCGGATACATCATAGGAAAAACTTCTCTTGGAAGTGCTGCTCCACATCTCTCTTTTAGAGGTAAAAATGTGTGATTTGTCCTAAAAACACATAACAATATACACGTTAATCAAAATTTTAATCAAACTCTTTCATTAACACATTGTTTTTTTCTTATGCTGTTTGTCAAATAAAAGTGGCAATAAAGCAGTGCCATTTTAGTATCATTGAGATACTATTACAGTTTTTATTATTTTGAAATAGATTTTTTTTATATATATATTTTGCTTGCATGTTAAATTGAGGTAAATGTTCAGTAATGTTTTGTGTTTTTGTCATTTTTATTAGTTTTTGTGTTTAAAAAGTCATTTAGTTTTTATTCATTTATTTTTAGTTATTTTAGTACATTGAGTTAAGAAAACAAGAAATGCTGCTATGTCAACTAGCTGCAATGAAGCTTAATTTTTTTTATTAAAATTTATTTTACTTCAAGTAACAATTTTTTTATGGTTTTAGTTTGTTAACTATAATAATCCTGCAATAAAAAATCCAACAGCTCAACTCTGTTGATACAGGTGTAGAAAAGAAATATGTAAAAATATTATAAAAGAATTCTATTTCAAATGAAAGTTTTTTTTTTAAACATTCCATTTATCAAAAAATCCTGGAAAAAAAATAGATCATGGTTTCCACAAAAAAAGGTAAAGAAAGTAAGCAACACAACTGTTTTCAATGCTAATAATAATAATAATAATAATAATAATAATAATAATAATAATAATAATAAATGCTTCTTGAGCACCAAATCAACATCAGAAGGATTTCTGAAGGATCATGTGACATTGAACACTGGAGTAAAGGCTTTGTATCACAGGAATAAATTACATTTTAAAATACTTTCTAATAGAAAAGTTATTGTAAATTGTAATAATATTTCACAGTATTTTTAATTTTCACTGTTTTTATAATCCAAAGCCTTTTTTATTATATGTTATTACCTAAAACAAAAAAGGAGACAGCAGACCCTATTTATTTTTTGAACTGAAGTCAAATGTTTACATATATATAATATAAATAAAACGTGTGAATTCACTCACTGTGAGAAACGCATTCCTTTGTGTTTACTGTAAAATGTTGCAATGCAAACATAATAAGATTAGTCACAGCGTGCCAGATTATCGAGTCTCTTCCAGAGCCATTCTCTGTCACTATAGGCTCTTTACATGAACGCGCCATTGAAAAAAATCTTTGTGACAGTGTGAAATCTGAGGATATAGTCTCTATTAGTTTTGCTTCCCTGCATATCCATCTCATCACAACCATAGCTGACAAAGGACGGAGTAAACTGGATACGTAATGTGGGTTTTAGACTGCGTCTTTAGCAATTAATGGTTTCACTAATCAAGGCAGCGCTGAACAAATGAACCTTGATCGATGCTGGTCATGGCAGTGGAGAGGGCCTGATCCTTCTGCTGATGCAGCAGGAACCAAAGCAGAGCATCCTGCCAGAAAATATATGCAAACAACCCAGAGACCTGCATTCTTGCATGTGAGCATCCAATCATTAGCCCTAAGTGTAGCTCATTATGTTCTTAGGACCACTGATGAACACAATCCTTATTGATCTTGTAACACTCAAGAAATCAAAGGTCTCTCTGGCACCAAAATGCCATTTCTTCAAGCCGCTCTTAATTTGTCAGCGTGGTTAGAGAACTGAAGGACAGAAGAGAACGTATCACAATAAGCCCAAAAGTACTGATCTTCAAATATTTTGCACGTATACAACAGACCTCTATAAATACAAAACTTACAGGTGGTGGATCCAAAACCAAAATGAGTATGGCTAGTGACGTGTCAGTGCTATTTGTGGCACGATCTTGTCTTCGATTATTAATGATGCATTAGGAGTAAAAATAATGTTTACAAAGATTACTATTTATAGGCTTTATCTTCAGATATTGAGCTAGCTGTCCTTCCCCTCATTTACTTCCACTTTTAATGGGAAAATCAGTAAAGAGCTTTAAAGCAGAGCACAAAATTGAGAGCATATATGCATCTGCTTGTTTCAATGCTGCCACTACCTGTGTATATATAATTACCAGAGAGACCAAGACTAAACTCTGATATTAATCTCTATTAGCAGATATTAACCCTTGAGGCAAGTGCAATTTTTAAATCGCTGGGCTTTTAGCAGCGACTTAACAGAAAGAGAATATGCAGTAATGTCCCAAAACAATGCAACTACACTTTCAAAGTGTATCTGGGTCTTCATGCAAACCAGAGGAGATGACATTGTAAAAATAAAAAAAGTTTAAATGACACCGGGAACAGAGCATCATTGGCACAGCACTACAAAGACAAGTCCTTGTTTGGGTTCATTTTATATTTTTTCTGACTCAGCTCTAACAACCTACAAACCAAGAATTTTTTTTTTTTTTTTTTAATGGGATTTGATAACATACATTTTTTACTTTTATTTATTTTGTACTGAAATTACAGTTTCTTCAGACATTTTAGAATATTAAATATTGTATTATATCTTTAATTGTAAATATTAAATTATACTTTTAAGATTATATTTTTATTATTAAGCATATTATAATCTTAGAGTATTTTGCATTATTAGGACGTTTTCTCAAATCTTCTTATATCTTGTAATACTTTGAGTTGAGCTTTAAAGTAGCTGTTTTGTAACGTAGCTTTCGTTAGGCTAAATTGAGGGTTATTTAGTCATATTAAATAATGTTTTTGTCTTAAACTAATTAATATAGATGTTACCACAAGAAGCACGTTCTTCACAGTGCATATAAACTACATGCACACCGCTGCCTCTGCCGTTAATTGGATTAGCCATTCCTGGCTTTACCTGCATATTTTAGCATGAAAGTGTGATGACATAACATCCTGTCTGCTTTATGCATGTGTTGTGTTTTATTAGCTATGCCTCAATGACATGCACATGGCAGCCTCTCACGTGACAACTGCTGCATGGAAAATGTGCAGGCTAATATGGAAATCAATTAGAGAGATGCAATTCATGGAGAAAATTATGTTTGTGTACAATTTGTATTCGTCAGTGGCATTAGCATTGACAGAGTGATCAATGTCTTGTAATAAGTCTGCATGTGAAATGAGGTTGGGGTGTAGACTGAGACGGGGAAAGAGATATCAATTAACAGGCTCTGCAAAGTTCAGCAGCAAGAGCTGAGACTGCAATATCCTGATTCTAGTTCATTAACTAAACACTGGCCATAGAATGCAAAATAATTACTGCAAACCACCGGCTAGATAAGGTGAATCCTTCTGTGATAGTTATTGTTAAAGGATTCTAACATTTGAGATAATCAGCATTATGACAGAATAATCCATATGTGGACTATTAACCTAGAGCCTGAAATTGCATCAATAAAAAATCAAGTGTTCCTTTTTAACTAAACTGCAATAATGAATAAATCTGCATAAACATGCTGTAAGATTTTTAGAGGCCTACACTTTCTTGTCATACAACTGTACAACTGTCATTTAATTAATTGTTCCTTGAATGAATGAATGAGAATGGATAGACAGAATAGAAATGGATTAGAAATGGATAGATAGAATGGATGATAGATGGATAAACAGGCTAGATAAAGAAATACATATTATTATTTGTAAATAAATAAATATTATTTTATTTTATATATATATATATATATATATATATATATATATATATATATATATATGTATATATGTATGTATGTATATATATATATATATATATATATATATATATATATATATATATATATATATATAATGATTATAAATATTTAATTACATTTTTTAATCACAACACATTTGCCAAAATATTCTCATTTAGAGTGGGAATTATTAAGGGTTAGAGGTTCTGACCCGCTAATTAAAGCTTGACTCCCAAAGAAAAAGGTTGGGGTATTAAAAGCAGGAATTGTTTTTACATAACTACATATTTAACATCATTAACAACAAAAGTTCGCAACGCGCGCTAAATGTACGCTCAAAATCGCCGTTGCGCTATGACGTAACCATAGCAACAGCTTCCCGATCGTCGTCTACCGCCAACAAAACATAAACATTGTCATTATTTATCACGATGTACACATTATTATAGATTTACACATCCCAAACCCATTACAAAAATAATGTTAGTGTTTTGCTTTGTCGTTGTGACAGGTGACTATATCGCTAACTGCGATGTAGGGTTGACAAAAAGACCATTTGAGCAGCGCAAGGCGAATCAAAACATTATTGACAGAAATTAATATTTATTAAAAATAAATCTGTACATAATTCTGCTGAAACAAACTTTTTAATAACACTGCCCCGTTCATTATAGGCAGTGCGTTGTCTTCATATGCCTGTTGATAACTTTCTATTCGTCAAATCGCCGCTAGTTCTCGCTGTTTAGCCTGTTTTAAAGGGAATCCTTACCATTTCTGACTCGGATAACTGAATGACACGGAATTATGACTTTGAGTTTGTTTTTAATTAGCAGACATGAGATTACAGTAGATGAATTAGCAGGCCAACGAGTCAATCATTACTACTACTTAAAATGATCGTACCTATTTTCCTAAATACAACATTCTCAGCAAAAGTAAAGAAACCACCTATATCCATAGGAAACGAGAACAAATAGCAATAAAACATGCATCAAAACAACGCGATACGTACCTGAAAAATACAATAGTTTCCCACAAATAAATCCCGAGTGCGAACATTGTGTCAGGTTGGAGATGAGTGGATGTAGTTAGCTACAGCTCAGTGCACGCTACAATCCCTTCTTCTCTCACTTCTGAGGTGAACAATTCGTCCTTTGCTTGTTTCAGATTCCCAAAAAGGCCAAACGCATCTCAAGAGCATGCAGACGAGCTGGTCATTTTCCCGACAGAGGCTGTGTAGGTGAAGCGGAGCTCCTGTCTCACGCGGGCTGCGGAACTGCAGGTGGAAGAAACAGCGATGTGGAAAAAAACTCGATGAGATAAATTCAGATGTTCATTCCATAGCAGCATTAGATGCAAAAATATTCAAAGACGCTCCATCGCAAACACCCGAAACTATGCACTGTATCTCCTCCAAAGTCATTGGGGAAATACACATACGCGTCTGCTCCTTTTTACACGCATCCCAATGAAGAAATGTGCCGCTTTCGAGCCCCGCGTTAGTTTTAGCTACCTCTGGCTGAGGTAGTCTGATTTAGCACGTACTTGTTTCCCAGGGGTGAATTGTTAGTGCTGCATGAAGCTACTTCCATTGTCTGGTCCAGTTAGGAGACGCTGCTCATTTTGGGTTTCAACGTTTTTCTTGAATCCTCGTCAGAAAAGCCCAAACGTTGATATTTCGGCACACAGAGCCTGCTCCATCGCTCATAAGCCCCTCAGACGCACAGTATTTCTTGCTGCAGTCATTTACTAAACTCAAAAAGCACCTCACACACTCTCAACACACGCCCACATGCTGCTGTCATTGGTCTGAATGGCACTCCAGACAAATGCCTCCTCCTCGGATTGGAGATGGGCACTGCCATATGCTGGACGCTGTTTTGGGGCAGTGTATGTATTTACATATGACAGTTTTCAGAAACATACTACAAAAAACAAATAAAAATAAATAAATTATTAAAAAAATAAAATAAAAAGACAGTGAGCTGCAGTGCCTATAACTCTGCTCGCGCCACTGGTGCATTTCTGACCAACCAGTTATAATGTTTATTAGATTGTTGAAGAGATGGACTGTACCTCAAATTTGTTTATTTTTACTCTACAACACTAAAATCTTGGCAACAGAAGTATAATCAACAACTAATTTTTAACCATTTTAATTCATTCACCTTTTGTATGGCATGTCAACAGGGTACAATGAAATCATTCATAAATAGCCTTTTATGCTTTTCAGCAAAATATAAACATTACAATTATGAAACAAAAACAAGTAATACAACTGAGAAAAGAAAAATAAACATGTGTAATAACTTGCATGATGTTCCTGCAATGTTCTTTCCATCTAATTCTATTACAGCACAACATTCCAGGAACATTGCTGTGGAACATTCCAAAAACGTTACAATGTCCAGGTTCTTTAATGTTAACAGAATTAAAGGTTAGTGCAATTTATTTAGTTTCTAATAGAACACGTTAAGGTTAGCATATGTTCTTCTTTCATTTTTATTAACACAACATTCCAGGTACAACATTCCAAGAGTTTAAAAATTGCATGTGAATTTTAACAGGTATCTGGAAGTAATGTATAAAACTGCACATTTTCAATACACTGCTAAAATGGTGAATAATGACATATGTTAAAAAAAAAAAAAAGAGAGAGAGAGAGAACACAGATTTCATATTTATGATTAGGCTTCAATGAATATATAGCTTGACAAACAAACTATACAAAAACATACTTCATAATTCTTATCTTGAAGACAGAATTCACAAAAATCCCATTTCAAAGTACTTTGAACTAGACATTCAAAATAACTAAATCACAAACCCTTCGCTAGAGAAAACATACATTTGTGTAATTGGAATTATGAGTCAAAATTGTAGTTACGGAGATATATCCCATGTGACAACTAGCCCCAGCCTCCCCTGAACACACATCAGGAGTGAAGCTCACTGCAGCTCAATGTCACTTCACTGCAGGCATAATAACAAGCGTGATGTTTGCCAGCACAAAGCTGCTGTAAAAACAAACATGACGTAATCATAACAAACATGTGTTTCGAATAAACACTGACACAGTGTAACACAGTCAGCATCATTGTTTTTCTACTAATGAATACGATACCTGAGAAAGCCATAGCCTCTTATTTTGATAAAAAGTAAAGTTGGACTTGGTTTATTAAATGTTATACTGTATATCTGTTATATATATTATTATATATTATATCTAAAAGTGTTGTTTAAGCACAGAAGAATTCACTGGATCAGTTTGGATTTGTGATCAAACACAGATTTGTATTTGTTTTTACAGAAGCATGACTCATATATGCTCTGTATATCTCTGTCAAACTCTTTAACACCTTGACAGCTCTAATATTTCATGCTGAATAAAGAGTCTAGAAATTCAGTTAAATTTTGCTATCCATGACAACACAAACAGAACAGAACAGAAAGAAGTGATTAAAGACATCAACAACTCAGCGGCTGAGACTGGAGGTAGATTCGCCCGTTCTGCATTGTTCCCACTGCCATTGTTGTAAGTGGGCCAAAACACTGACAGAATTCAATAATGTCAGTTCAGGCTGCTTTGAATATACTATATTAAAACCTTTGAATAGGAGGTTAAGATTAAAAAGTTATTTACCATGCAAAATTGCTAACGCAAGCATTACATGCTGAACAAGCTGACAGAATGACACAATTAATCCAAAAAAAAACACAGCTTTAAATGTTTATTTCCATTCACATGCCTGTGTTGTGCAGCACCGGAGAGCCAGATCATTTTATATATTATAAAATAACAGATTCTTGAACTTTTTTTTCCCATTGTGTCATTGATCTATCAGTAAAAGAAATCATAAAAACACATTAGTCGGAGACCAGTGACTAAATGTCTAAAATATACTGTATCTAAGCACTGGATTAACATATCTAATTGTTATCTAATGAGAAACTACTTCTAATTTAATCCAGTTGGTTTCATATGATCAGTGTGACGAATGTCGATTTTCAATAGTGCTATGCAAACACCGTCCCTTATTGTTCAGGCACAGAAAGCTCTTACGTTCATCTCACATCTCCATCAGTGGGAGGTGAATGAGCTGACTGAATCATCTAGATCAGTATTTCCCAATCCACGGGCCGTGGAGTACCCCAACAACACATACTGTATTTCTTTTGAATGTCTCTTATGTAACTGGGTAGGCATACAGTATGAGACTACTTTACATTCAAAATTAACTTTCAATAGCGCTAACTGTGTCAGTAGTGATCATTAGCCTGTATAATTTTTAAATACACCCACACACGTATGCATATACGTAAATCTGAATGCATATATTACATGTCTGAATATATAAATGAAAACTGGAATATAGATAACTCTGAATATATAAATAAAAAACTTAAAATATAAATGTAAAACCTGAATTTCTAGAAGTAAATCTTAATATGTAGTTATAAGTCTGAATATATCAGACTATATTGTTAGAACTCATAAGTCAAATCTGAATATAATATATATGTAGTGTAGTGAGTATGTAGTTCTATTTATGAATATATACAGTAAATAGTAAATGTAAATCATGAGTATAGTTATAACTCTTGGAATATAACTTGAAATATAGAGATAAAAGTCTGAATTTATAGATACAAAATGTAATATATTAATACACATGTATAATCTGAATATATAGTCTGAATATGTAGAAGTAAATCCAAAAATATAGCTATAATTTTGAATACGTGAATGTAAATTGTAAATATATAGTTATAATTCTGACTAAACAAAATCGAAATATATATTTATAAATCTTGAGTAAATAAAGTTATAATTCTTAATATATCCTAAATCCTAAATATATAAATGCAAATCTGAATACATGTTTTCTGCATCTCAATATAGATATATCTTCATTATCAGCCATGTCAACAGATAGATGGTCTTATTGATTTATTTATTTTTTTTGTCAATGAAAACACAATGCCTATAAATTCTGTACGCATGTATCGATGCAGATATTGTACTATTTAGTATCTATTATTACTGATGAATTAGTCAGGCTGCTGTGTTGTGAATATTGTTAAGGCATTTCCGTAAGCCCAAGCCCACCTCTCTACCTAAATGAAAAGTGGGCTTCTGTAGTGGCCAGCAAATCACTATGACTTAATCAAAATGACTTACGACAGTCCTGGGCCTTACACAGCCCAATAGAGTTTTATGTAGCAAACATGTGGGAATATTCTCAGTGTAATCAAGGATGTGTTTCCTCTGGAAAGGCCATGAAATGAAAAGATGAAAATGTGTTGTATGTTTCTTCATCAAACGAGAAGCTTTTTTAGAAGGAGACACAAAGGCTGCACAAACTCATAAGTTCAATGTAGCGTGCTTATATTATCTCTCTTGATGAAACAGCTTGCTGGTAATCATCTCTGTACATGTGGTTCAGCAGCAATAGAAATGCACAATAAAACATCTTCTGCTTGCATTTACAGCCGGTAAATTAAACTGGTAAATAATGTAAAGACAGTGATGTGACTTACTGACCTTTAGCGGTATGCTAGTCTTTACAGCTGGTGTCAGACTGACTTACACTCTTAAAGCAATAGTTAACCCAATAAATATTTGTTGAAAATGTACTCACTCTTTTAGGCAATCCAAGATGTAGATGAGTTTGTTTCTTCACTGGAACAGATTTGGAGAAATGTAGCATTGCATCACTTGCTCACCAATGGATCCTCTGCAGTGAATGGGTGCCGTCAGAATGAGAGTCCAAACAGCTGATAAAAACATCACAATCCACAAGATTCACACAACTTCAGTCCATCAATTAATGTCTAATGTTTATGAGAAATAATTTGATCATGAAAGCATTTTAATTGTAAACCGTTGCCAGTCCATACTCCATAATAATGCTTCCTACAGTGAAAAAGCCCATTTCCTGTGGTCTTCTAACATCAAAATCCATAGACATATTTGTTTAGAAGTGTTTTGGACTGTTTTCTCTTGTAAACAGTGCTTGATCTGTGCATATTTCTCTCCTGATTCAGTCTTTTTAGTGGAGAGAGAGTAATATTATGTATAGAGAATGGTAAAAATGGATTTGTTTCTCACAAACATGCAAATTTTCACTTCACAAGACCTTATTTGATGGACTGGAGTCATGTGGATTATTTGTGGATTATTGTGAAGTTTTTAATCGGCTGTTTGAACACTGACGGATTCTGACGGCACCCATTCATTTCTCCAAATCTGTTCTGATGAAGAAAAACTCATCTTCATCTCGAATGGCCTGAAAGTGAGTAAATTTTCAGCAAATGTTCATTTCTGGGGGAATTATTCCTATAAAAATAAAGGTTCCAAAATAACCTTCCACTATAAAGAACCATTTATTCAGTGGAGCGGTTCCATAGATGTTAAATGTTCTTCATGGAACCATCAATGCCAAGAACAACCTTTATTTTTAAGTGTACAAATTTATATCCATTGAAAATGAGCAGGAAATATCTATCCATCAGGGAAACAGAGATGTCATTTTGCTCAAGCGTGACTGAGGTTCCCCCGCTTTCGGTCTATCCTGATCATATTAAAACAGAGCCATTTTAGCAGCAACTGGGAAACACATTCCGTCTCTGTATACGACAGCATGGCACATAACGTTGATCATTCATGCTGAATGGGCACACCTGTGCTCGGGATCGCGCATTCCAGGAGCAAGGACACGCTGGAGAGCCAATGTTCGCAGGTCACACATGTCAATTCTGAGAACTGTCAGCGATTTTTCAACCCTTGCTGCTGCATCTTTAGAAGGAACACCCTGCTGCAGAAATGGAGTGGTGTCGATTTGCTAGTTATGAATCCTTCCTCCATCTGGCTTCAGTTTTAGGGGAATTATGTGTCTAGCATTTGTTATGGGGATGATAAATCCACCTGTCTCTGGAGTGAAAGAGCACATCCTCTGGTTCTCATCCAGGCTCAAAATGATCAGAGGGAGCGTGTGTCGCTGATGCCGTGTGACAAATCGGCAGAAGCCGATGCGAGATTATTTGTCTGTTCTGACAAATTCGTTTATGTGTTAACCGAGTGGCTTATGAATGATTCTACCAACTTGCCAGAGTAAATTACCGCATTCTGTATCGGATGTGAGAGTGTGCGTCTTGTAATCCGACGCAGCGGTGCCATCATGTCTTCAGAAGTATCTCATGCATATGAAAGGAGGAGAGCTGGCTCATTAATTTTAACAGGTGCTATTTCAAAGCATCCACATGTACTGTTGTCGCACGCTTAAGACGGCTATGAAACCACTCCCTGACCGCAAACAGCCCTAACCTTGACTGATGGCACAAGCGCCTCTGGCAATCACATTAAAAGCCGCATTTGTTCATATTCGCACAGGGAACCACATTTTGCAATCTCCTTAATTTAGCCAGACTGATAAATCGCAGGGCTGGTGCTTTACTGCCACAGCGTGTTACGTCCCAGCATTGACTGCCCTTGAAATGAGCACTGTCCTATTTCAAAAATAATACAAGTGATGCGTGTTTTGAGGTTGCAAAGACCTCTGAATATGACCGCTTGGGGTGATCACTGGGAATCTGAAAACGTGGGACACTTTTATCATGGGGGCCCATCTGACATCATTAGTAGCCAATGATATTTCCGGTTAGATTTGCTATATTAACTGTTTTCCTGTGATGCAAAGGCTTTAGAATGAATTAATTGTCATAAATGATGTTTTGAGACCAAGATATTATGATCTGTTTGCAAGGTATACCTTTCTTAAATCATAAAGGCAGCTATAATATTAAATATGATATTACATTGACAACAAAAAACAAAAAAATTGGCATAGCACCAAAGTAAATTAATATCTTATCAGGAAATATTTCTTATTATGTTAACAATGCTGTGCAGGTCTGTATTTTTTTTTTTAATATATATATATATATATATATATATATATATATATATATATATATATATATATATATCTATATATTAGGAATGAAGGAAAAAATTACATTTTAAAACATTCAAGCAGAAAACAGTAATTGTAAATTGTAATAATATTTCACAATATTACTGTTTTATTGTGATTCTGATCAAATAAATGCAGCCTTGGTGAGCATGAAAGCCTTCTTTCAAAAACTAAAAATTCAGTCCTGAATTTACTGACCCCAAACTTTTTAACATTGGTGTGGATATTAATATTGCTTGCATCCCTTTATGACCCCAAAGTTTGAAACCCCTTTCTCTAAATGATAAGGATCTGGAAATATATATATTTATATAAACAGATCAGCAAAACACTTAAAAGGCCCAACAGATTTGTAATATACCACTATCTGTTTGCACTGATAATATCCGAGCCTCCACTACCCCAATGTATGAATGTCAATGATCAATTTTATTCTACAGAAGAGAAATGAGAGTGTCTCTGTCGTTAATTGCACTCTTAAGGTGTTAGGGTGAGAGAGAGAGAGAGAGAGTGAGCTGGACAGAAAACACCTTGTAAGGTACCTAAACCACATGGTGGTACTTGTAAATACAATGAAAGTTTTATGGTTCTCCTTCCCACCACAGTAGGAGTTTATTTCCAGTGGGCTAGTGTAATATCACCCCGTCCACTGCTAGACGATGACCTCTAATTTGAACTACAGCAAAGGGAATGCAGATGAATAATGCATAAGTCTTGTCTGCTTGTACTGTTGGTCTGAGACGAATGCAATTACACGTCCCTCTGGAACTAAACTAAAGTTATAGTGTATGGGAGGATTCATGTGTGAGGAGTGAAGTGTCCTGAGTGAAAAAGAGACATGCTGTAACTGTTCAGCTAAGATCAGATAGTTGTTTTAAAAGACTAATATATATATATATATATATTACAATTTATACAATATATAAATATACAAATTATAATTATAATATATACTGCCAAAGTGTTTAAAACATAAGTGAACAGTTCAGTTGAATGATAAAGCTTACCGTCTTTAACTTTATGTTGTTTTGCTGTTTTGTGTTCATCTGCTTCTCCCATTTGCTCTTTTTACATTGACTATCCCTCTACATAGACTAATACAATCAGACACAATTGTATAACAATTTCTCAAACATTAATTACAATATATACTGATAAATTGAACATTCACTTCAGTGGTATGAGATGACTGGATGCTTTCAACTCATTTCCTCTTTGACTGTCATCAACTGAATTGCAGTGGTCAGACTATAAATATAGTGTATTAAGCTATACAAACTTGATCATAATGCACAATGTTCCTGTCTAACATGCAATAAGGTGCAACTCGTCATATTAATGGAGTGTTTCACTAGTTAGCAGTAAACCGGTTACATCATCTGAAAATGTTCGTAGATTTGTGTTAGATGTTATCTTTGGAATGGAAATATGGATATTTTATTTGTAGCCAAAACATCATACTTATTTTGCTTATTTCAGTTAATGTCATAAAACTAGGGAGTTAAGCCAATAGTAGTACTGACAGAGTCACGCGAATCATTTGATTCCGATCAGGACTTCGGAGTGGGTTCGTGAATCATTTAATTTAGATTGTGACTTCGGAGCATGTATTTCAAATTATTTGATTCAAATCAGGACTTCGGAAAGCGGATTGCAAATCATTTTATTTACAGTAGATCTCGGAGTGGGCTTTGCAAATCATTTTATTCAGATCGGACTTCAGAAAGCATAGCGCAAATCATTTGATTCAGATCGGGACTTCAGTGGGGGTTCGCAAATTCTTTTTATTCAGATCGGGACTTCGGAGCTCGCATCATGAATCATTTGATTCAGATCTGGACTTTGGAAAGTGGATCGTGAATCATTTGATTTAGATCTCGGAGCAGGTTCACGAATCATTTGATTCAGATCGGGACTTCGGTGCAGGTTCGCGAATAGTACAATTATAAAAACAAAAAGAAAAAATTAGAAAGAATACACATACAAAACAGTTTTTTGTATAACAGTTTTACTACAAATACCATGGTTAAACTATGGTTAATGTAGAAAAACCATTGTTAATTTTGTGGTTACTATGTTTTAACTATACATTTACATTTGCTCATTTTGCAAACGCTTTTATCCAAAGCGACTTACAACTGGGGAACACATCAAGTGATTAATCTTAAAGAGGCAAACAGACACAGGAAGTGCTCATAATACCAAATTCAAGGCATTGTTCAAATAAGTACAAGCTAGAAAAGGAAGGACTTTTTTTGTTTTTAAATTTAGGATGAAGTCAAATAGTGTCAAAAGAGATGAGTTTTCAGCTGTCTATTGAAAATTGTCAGGGAATCAGCATTCCAGATAGGGGTGGGAAGATCATTCCACCAGCTAGGAACAGTGAACGAAAATGTTCTGGAAAGTGTTTTAGTGCCTCTCTGTGATGGTACCACGAGGCATCACTCACTAGCAGATCTCAGACTTCTGGAGGGGAAGTAGATTCGTAATAGTGAGTGGATGTAGGCGGGTGCTGAGCCTGTGGATGTTCTATATGCAAGCATCAATGTCTTGAACTTGATGCAAGCTGCAACCAGTAGCCAGTGCAAGGAGATAAGGAGAGGTGTAACATGGGCTCTTCTGGGCTCGTTGAAGACCAGTCGTGCCGCTGCATTCTGAATCATTTGTAGAGGTTTGATTGTGCATGATGGAAGTCCAGCCAGAAGAGCAATGCAGTAGTCTAGCCTAGAAATGACAAGAGCCTGGACAAAAAGTTGTGAAAGTGAAAGTCGTGACGTATTGTCAAGTATGATGACCCATACTCGAAATTGGTGCTCTGCATTTAACCCATCCAAGTGCACACACACAGCAGTGAGTAGTGAACACACACACACAGTGAACACACACCCAGAGCAGTGGGCAGCCATTGCTCCAGCGCCCGGGGAGCAATTGGGGGTTCGGTGCCTTGCTCAAGGGCACCTCAGTCATGGTATCAAAGGCAGAGAGAGTGCTGTTCACTCACAATCCCCACCTTCAATTCCTGCCGGTGCGAGAATCGAACCGGCAACCTTCAGGTTACAAGCCCGACTCCCTAACCATCAGGCCATGACTTCCCCTGTGCAGCATAGTAACCATAGTTTATAGTAACCATGTTTTTCTTTCCCACCTTAAGAGGACACATAGGATGAATATAGGAATGATTTCACTGCTTTAGGATTAACAAAGCATTGGATAATTTCCATGTACTTGTATAAATCTTTAAACTTGTGTAAACTTTGAATAAAGAAAAAGAGATTTACAGCCTTTTGATGTCTGGTAGAGTATAAAAAAAGTATTTGTTTTGCACATATCGAACTCGTCCAGCCGCACTCATCTGCGGTTGAGTATACATTGAAAGCTGTGCAGACACAACTGTGCGTGAGATGGAGTGGAACGCGGGCCTAGAAAAACCATGCTGCACGCATACAGTATGCATGCAGAAATACTGTGTGCATTTACACCAAGCACACTATACCAATACTCTAGCATAAGATTAAAAACCAAATTATACTTTAGGCTTAACATGCCAAGCATTGACCCCTTGGTGTTGCATATCCAGTTGAAAGATATTATGAAGGTTTTATCAACCTGAAATCAAGTGATGACTTAAAATTGTAAAAAAAAAAAAAAAAAAAGTGTTCATACCATGAATTGCATATACTCAACATTATAAAAAAGTTTTTGTTTCTTAACGTCTTGAAATGATGGTTTCATGCTCTCAGCAGCACAAAACATTTTGGTTGGCACAAATCTTGTTTACCTTCACTGCAAGTGAACTTTTATTTAATCTAGTTTGGTTTGTACTGTCTTTTGCATTTTAGCTTTGTTCCTCATCTTAGAGGATCAAGGCTGTCCATGTTGGCATCTACCTCGTTTGACTGCTACTATCAAATGACAGATAAATTTGCATCACATAGTTTGATTTAAAGCCCATCCTTTGATGGATAGTGTTTTCCACTCTCTTTAAAAAAAAGTTGATAAGGCTACTTATTTATATCCTAACTACCGTATGCATTTCAATTGTTTTATTATCTGCATTTAATATTGTTTTTTAACCTGTTGTTTCAACTATCAAAACCATTTTGCAAGGTCATTTTTGGGTCGTGACCCATTAGCCGAAAGCATATAGTGTACAGATAACCTCAAAGCCGAACCAAAAGCCAGAAAAGCCAGAAAAGTCCGGTTTTGATTTCACGGGCTCTCGATAACTCGGGCTCTCAATAAATACGGCCTTCTTTATCAGGTCGTCAGACATTAGAATACATGCAAATTTCTGCATAGATTAAAGGAACATAATGACAGCTTTCAGGTTCCCCAGCAGGAGTGAATAGAAATGCTGCCATTAGCTTTCTGTCGGGGTAATAATTGGCAAGGTCAGCAGCGTTTGACATCTGCTTGTCCCGCTAAATGCTATCAAACAGATCTGACTTGCCCGAGAGAGGAGAGTCAGCCAGCCAAGAGATCCGGGGAGCCGAGACAACTCTGAATCATCGACTGTCTTGTCCGCATCTTCCTGTGGAGAACGAATTTGCAGTACAACAACTGCATTCGACATCCCAGGTGTCTCATACATAAGAAACAAATGAGTATTTCTGAGGGCGCTGATTGCTTAGACGACGAGCCTCTCATTTACCTACCGAGTGCTGTTTACGACAGCACACCGATTACATGTTGTGCATGATTGGTGATTATGCAATTAGTCTAAATAGAATGTAAGCAAACATGAAATTGTAACTGGCTCCTAAAATAAATAGAAGAATGCAACTAGCCAGGCGTTTAGAATATTTCCTTGCTGCTTTTCATAGTATTGTTTCATGTAGGCAACAGCCCAGCTGTATTCCCAGAGGGCATTACAAGCAGATGCAGCACGCAGGAAGTCGGAATGAGCAAAAGTTGTGTGCCGCAAAATCAAGTTGGAAGCATCAAACAGCACTTGATGAGTCATATGGCAGGATACATGTAGAGTTCTCTGTGCAAACGCAGTCCAAGACTGAATACTTGAGCTTTTAATGAAAGGCATATGTGAACAAGTGATTAGCGGCGAGCTTCATATAACGGAGAGCTGAAGTACAACATTTCTTGTTTGACTTGAAGCTGCTTAAATAGACTAGATAAAAAGCATGGGCATTGCTAGACCCTTTTGGGGCACGAGTCCCAGTAATATCACTGATCCTTGTGTGTCAATGGGATTGACGTACAATATACCGACCTGAAAATCATTTTCTCTGATAATATTTCAGCAATCAAGTAATGCAATCATACGTAATTTTCTATCAGCTGTTTAGAATCAGAACTAGCAATGCCAGATTCGCGAATCAATCACTCTTTTGATCCAAATGGGTTTGAAAAAGGTTCGAAATTGTTCGCAATTCTGTTTGATTAATTCGGACAGTTCACTCACGCACTGAATCGTTTGCAGTGGTTTCTCAAACTGGAATAGTAACGAGATATTTTATAAGAATGGAAACAAAAAGAGTGCTGGATGAGGCGGATATTTACCTACAATCCGTTGTAGGAAATAAAACTAGCAAATTGTCTTGTTAATCAATGACAAATCAGCTGTTTATTGCATGTACAGCTTGTGAACAGACTTAGAGGATTTGCATCTGAAGTTTTCAAAAAACAAAAAATGTAATGCCTCAAGTTTTCATTCATACAAGTATATAACACACACACACACACACACACACACACACACACACACACACACACACATATATATATATATATATATATATATATACATATACTGTATACACACACATATGCATACACAGTGAGTGATATGCACGATGTTTCTCTTATAAAAATGAATAAATTAGTTTGTCTCACTTTTCAGGAGTTAATCATTATATTTTAAAATGCTTTTTGCTTGGCTGCAGTGTAAAGGACAATAAATGGTAGCAGGTCACATAAAATAACAAGTTTAAAAGCTAAGCAGCAGACTTTGCCAAACGGTTGCTTTGGCAGTGAGTGAAAGCACATGTGATAAATGGTTTAGCGCTTGTACCAACATTCGCCTTTCAGGAAATCAGTTCAGGTGAATGTCAAATAATATTCATGACCAAAGCTGTACCTGGAATGGAGCCGCTGACAGGAAGCAAACTTCATATGCCTTTCACACTTTTCAGATAGTTTCTACACCTTGGTGTAACAGCATACTTCAATGTCATAATAATTAGTAGTCACTTTTCAGAAGGTTTTATATTTATTTTAAATTTCCAGAGGTCAATATTAGTGCACTAGTAAAAATTCAGCAGCAAACACTTCATAGTAATGAATCCCACTCCTTCAGACTGATAGAAGCTAGTTTGAAATGTTAAGTTTTCATCACTCTTGAGAGCATACATCACAAACTAGGTTATGGATTATTGGTAACACTTTACAGTTTCATTTAACTTCACAGCTTCATTTGTTAACATTAGTTAACTACATTAATTAACACAAACTATATAATAACTAAAATGAACTTACCTGTATTTTGAATTTTGCACTTCATTGTGTTGTGTTTTAGGGTTAATGGAAATGTCTAAAATTACTGGATAATTTCCTTGCAGAAAAATTACAACTACAATTTATTTTTTTTTATTTTATTTTATTTTTTACAGTGATCCAGTAATTCTCACAATGTTACAATATATCTTGCAATGTGACTCTGGCAGTTTTTTAACTGTGGCAGTTACAACTTTGTTTTCTCATAATTGTGACTTTATATCTTACAATTATTACATTATATTTTGCAAATGCCCACAATGTGACTTGTTTCTCTTTTTAAGGTGAGACAACACAGGTGAATAGCGGACATCACCATCCTTCCCTATTTGATTAGTTACATTTATGAATTGCACAAATTCTTAGTATTAAAATTTTTCATAAATATATGCAAATGATGCATTAGATATGCACTAATTTTTTTATACATTTTCAAAATAGAAATCAGAACATTGGACAAAGCCAAGTTCAAAACCCTTTTTTTCAGTTTGTTAACATATGTCTAATATAGGGGATTTTTGCCATTTCGTTTTGTTTTTTTAGGAATAAAATGGCATATAAAATCAGCCAAATGATATTTGAACAGATGCAAACAGATAAAGTACAATAAAAATGAACACTTAAAAGTATACTTTGGATGTTTTCTTTCCACTAGTCTGAAGCAATTTATGAAGAGCCAAATAATCCAAACAAATGCATGAAAAAAATATTTTTTTTTTTCTGTCGTGACTTGCCTTAAGCTTAATTAAATACAATTAGCTTTTTATTTTCATTCTCTCCATATCATTCTGTCTTAAGCAAAAAAAAAAAAAAAAAACTCAAGGAAACGTGGGCTGTGAAAATCAAACATGCAGCTACAATAAAAGCTACTGAAAAGACTGTAAATCTCCGCAGCCTTGTTTTCATTCACATGAAATTACATATGGCATCTACCCTGACAAAGATCTACTGCTCTGCATATATAAAAGAATAATGAAATTAGTGGACTTCAGTGGAAAAAAAATCTTCCCAGATGGCCAAACAGTAAACATTACTAACAAGTTCCCTTGTTGAGATTATAACCCAGCTTGTGATTGATCAGTGTTTGGACTGTGGTACTATTACAACATGAAACGAATATCAGCTCGGTCGTGCTTCAGATTCACTGCACCATCACTCCTGGTTTCATCAGCGTGATTTCATTGGATGGAGGCAAGGGCCCTGCTGCTAATTACACTGAGTGCTTTGTTGTGCGATCTGCAGTTCTGCTCTCTGTGATGGTCTCTCACTGGTCTTGACGTTCACATCAATAGCAGTTTGAGAATGATGGATTTTCACTGCCTGCAACACAAGCTGCCTCTTGATTAGAAATTCTGCATGTCTTGTGGTCACGAGATGCATATGGAAGGTCAGACGTAGGAAGAGTAATGCAGTTAAATCTGGGATGCAGACTGTTGTTACTCGCTCAGAAGGAATCAGTGGTATCCTCCGACATGTCAGAGCTATAATACTCACAGGCGTGTAGTCATAAATGAGTAATCCTGCATTAGTAAGATGATGTCCTAGTTAGTTTAATGGAGGATTCCCTTTGAGACATTTCCCATGACTTAAACAGTGGCAAATAAAAATGTTTGCTGAGAATTTTGCCAAAAAGCGTGGTGTTTTAGTGGCAAACAAATGCATCTTAAGCTATTTTAGCATGCTAAATTTCTTAGGACATCAAACGAACAAGCCAAGCTCTACATATTCTGTTTATATGAATCATATACAGTACTATTTAAAAGTTTGGTGTCTGTAAGATTTTTTATGTTTTTGAAATTCTCTTATTTTCACCAAGGCTGCATTTATTTGATCAAAAATATAGTAAAACAGTAACACTGTGAAATATTAAATTGTAACTATTTTCTATTGTAATCCATTTTTAAATGTAATTTATATTCCCGTGATCAAAGAGATTCAGATCAAAATCTGAATTTTCATAATCATTACTCCAGTCTTCAGGATCACATGATCCTTCAGAAATCAGTCTAATATGCCCATTTGCTGCTTAAGAAACATTATCACTGTTGAAAACAGTTGTGCTATTTAATATTTTTTGTGGAAACAGTGTTGTTTTTTTTTTTTTTCAGGATTCTGATGAATTGAAAATATGAAGGAACAGCATTTATTTGAAATAGTAATATTTTGTAACAATGTACAGTAAATATAAATGTCTTTACTGTCACATTTTGTCCATGATCAGTTAAAGTATTAATTTCTTTCTAAATAAGTAAATAAATATGGTATAACAAATAATGTACTTAGAATGCTGTTTTCGAACTAATTAGTTGATTCAATGATTCATTCATAAAAGACAATCAGCTGTGGCCACCTACTGGCTTAACTCTGTAAAATAAAAAAATAAATAAATAAAAAAACATTAGATCCCAATTACTAATTCACAGACCGAAAAGTCCCAATATCAGATCAGCCAATCAAATTCGAGGACTGGAATTAACATGTAACTATAACTTGTATACAAAGTATTGCATTTAAAGAAATCAAATGATGGAGAAAAGGACAGTAACAGGAATATAAACAGATGCACTGTGGATTCACATGCACTTTTGGCATTTCAAACAGCTGATTCAGGTGTCTGGATTGCAGCGGAGCGATGCTGTACAGTCCTAGAAAAGCAAGGCAGATCATGGAAGTCTACTGCATTCTTCACCTCCTACTCCAGCACTCAGAACAGACCCAAAAGATGGAGAAACATGCTGATAGGTCTTGCTGTGCTCTGTTAAGAATGGAAGGAGACAGAATGGGGGAGGAAAGAACGCGTTTCCTCACAAGACAGTGCTTCCAGGAAGAAGAAAAAAGGGAGGGCGCTTCCTCAACACCGAGGTGTGTATTTTATGACTTCATTTGGTCTGGGACAGGCTTCAGTTGCAAGCCATATCCTGCCTCGCATCATGATGAATTGTGGTATACCGCAGGCCAAGATGAATGCAATTCACCGAACAGCTTTTCTGATGACCCTGTTATCGATACCAAGGACTCACTCCAAATTATTCAACATCTTTGCTCGCATTAGTTTGGTAGCCAAGGCTGTTGGAGTGAGAGACTGAAAATTCTGAGCGCTAACTACAGAGATGTTGTAAATAAAGGTCTGAGGACATATTGGAGAGTGAGCTGCCCCCCGCCCCCATTCCCCCGCCTGTCCCGATCGCTGCACTGCTGCATTCAATCTATGTAGGTCTGTACTGCAGCTAAATTTACATTCTATGTGCTGTGACTGTCACAGTCTCCTGCCTCCATTCAGGTTTATTGCCATCAGATTCTCTGCTGAACATGCTGCTGCACGAATATACTTCATTTGGAAACTTTTTTACTTGATGTCAATCTGTCAGCGTGTTCCCTATTCCCCAAATGCACATTCTGGAAATACTGCCTGAGTCGGCCACATTCAGCTCACCCATTCCTCCTACAAGACTTGGGGCGAATTCACTATTTGTGCTACTTTTGTCCAGGACTAATAAGACTAGAGGGACATGCATACCTCATAACAATGTATCTGCAACATTGTGAAAAAAACATTTATCATGTTATAATAGCCCAGATATTTGTTGTATTAGGTGCCTAGGACAAAATGTTACCTCAACCTTTTCACAACATGCAGTTTTCTTTAATAATGTAAAAATTTTTTCACTACATATTTGAAATGTCTTAGATAAATCATTTTAAAAACTTCACACAAATAGTGCAGCTTGGTCTAGTTTTATTGCTGTATTAAAATGGTTTTTATACTGATGTTTTGAGTCTACTTAAAGGAATAGATCATCCCAAAAAATACAATTTGCAGAACATTTACTCACCCTCAGGCCATTACATCACTTGCTCACCAATAGATCCTCTGGAGTGAATGGGTGCCATCAGAATGAGAGTCCAAACAGCTGATAAAAACATCAAAATAATCTATAAGTAATCCACACCACTCAATCCACATCAATTAACATCTTGTGAAGCGAAAATCTGAGTGTTTGTAATAAATCCAATCAACCGGTTTTTAACTTTAACCATTGTTTTCAACTAAAAAAATAAGTTCTCTGTCCATAAAATTGCTTTCTCTTGTGATTCTCTAGTCATCCGGTCTGAATCTGGAGAGAAATATGCACTGTTTACAAGTGAAAACAGTTCTAAACAAATATGCGGGTGGATTTTGATGTGAGAGGACAACAGGAGATGAACTTTTTCACTGCAGGAAGCATTATGATTATGGACTTAGAAGCAATGATTTAAAGTTAAAATGCCTAATAATGATGGATTACTGTAATGCTTTTATCAGCTGTTTGGACTCTCATTCTGACGGCACCCATTCACTCCAGAGGCCCATTGGTGAGCAAGTGTAGTAATGCTAAATTTCATATTTGTGTCTAAAATGCTACAAAATTGAAGTGTAGTAATGTGGTAATTCTCATATGTTAACTGCGTATCATCACACTTTTTTTTTTTTAAATCACAAAACTGGTTTCTTGAACATTTTTAAAACATTGCACTGCAACCAAAATGTAATGTTGGAAAAAAAAATATTTTGTGTTAGCTAGACTGCTGGTAAACAGTATTTTATTTAGAAGAGACTGCATGCATTTTAGTCTGCTTTATCCTCCACAACTGAGCACTGAGAACCAGTTTGTAAGCTGGGGGAACTGCGGCATGTAAATTGTATTCAACACAGGGATTTTTTTTGGGGGGGGGGGGGGGGGGGGGGGGGGGATATTTGTACAGTTAGATTATTTGCATAATTCCTTTAGTGAATTGGGTGCTTAAACAACACAGTGCGTGCAAATAAGTGACAACTCATTTTTGCTGAATGCTGTGATTCGTCTTGTTAATTATAGAAAATACCGTGAGGCTAGCTGATTTTGGCCAAACAAGAGTGATATTTAATTTTTTAAAGCAAAGCAAGTAAACACTTTAGTGTCCTTCCTTTCCAAATGTAGGTTTGTTAGAACAGAACAAGCTTTCGAAGGTCTTTTTTTTTTTAAAGAAACAATTAAAAATTGCTTTCACTTTTTCTATTTGGATCTTGTTTGGGAACAAAGAAGAGCCTCTGGAAAAGTCAACCTTTGTAAGAGTTGCTCTTTTGTTTCTAAGGCTTTGAAACCTGTAGTTACCGATGAATATACTTCTTGAATACTGATCAAGCAAGCCTCGCAGAAACAGCTAAAACATAGTTTAATCTTCCCACCTGCACCTGTGATAACTACACACAGACATATGAAGATTGTTTGCTCATTTCAGGAACGTTTCAACCATTTGTTTTACACAATATGAGCGTGTAGCAGCTTCCGTAGTCTTTGGTCACACTTTGAACATTACATTGCCAGTTTAAGGCTGTCTGAACATAATATGGCAGATGTTCGTGGACGGTCTGTTTACTGAAGTGAGGGAGTGCCTGTCTGAGGACATACTGTGAGCATGAAAACATATGAAGCCTTGAGACAAACAGACAAAACGGCATTTTGAATTATTTGCTTCAGAGACAGATTCCATGGATGTCTGTCAGGGGTTTTGCAGGTACTGCCTGGCCTTTCCTCTCGGCTCGCTTCTAGTTTTTCAGACTCACACTGGCATCTCACAGTCTCTACGGCTGAAGCTGTGATTTCCAAAATAATAGAGCAGGACTGACACTGAGCACTGTGGCAAATGCATTCATGTAGTGCAGCCCTATTAAATAATTCAGTGTCATGGACACTAGTTAAGTTAACAAACAATCAATATTGTTCAATGTTTACATGAAAACCAATGGGTGTTAATAAAGTCATGTGTTAACAAGTCACTTTCGTTAATAATTTGTGTGAGCAAGTTCATGTCTACCTGGCTATTGTAAATCTGAATTTGATGGTATTTGTTGGTAACATTCTGCAAAAAAATAAAAGAAAAACTCATTCAGAATTTATTCAGCAACCAGTATGATTGGCCAAATATCTTCAACAGTATGTCCAGTTACCAGATCAATTTGACATTATACAACTACCTGGAAGAACACAGACAAGCTTCCTAATTAATTTGAATCTGATTCACATGCTTTCATCTCAACACCATTTGATTTGATTGTAAAATGCACTAAAATCTAATTCACTAAAAAGAATTGGCTTATAATATGACAGAGTCACATGTTTGTGAATCAAACCACTCCAGTATCCATTGTATTATTGCAAGTCAATAAAAAGTTTCACATGCACTTGTTTCTGACTGTCATGCTCTTGTTTTGACTCCATTGTTTTGAAATTCACTGACATCTGATTCACTAAAAAAGGCTCACAAGAGTCACTTGTCAACTGAACTACTCTAGTCTTGTTGTATAATTGCAGTCAATACAATATTTCACATGCACTCGTTTCTGATTCACATGCTCTTGTTTTGACTCTTTTGAACTAAATAGAATCAGCTTAAGAGTCATTTGCTCATAAATCATACTACTCATTCCCTTTGTATGGTTGCAATATAATAAAAAGATTCATATGCTCTAATTTCTGATTCAAATGCTCTTGTTTTGATTCCATTTTATTTAATTTGATTCCTGAACCGGGATACACTGGTCACACTCCATGTTGCTGATTTTACTGTGAAATTCACTAAAATATGATTCACTAAAAAACTGGCTCATAAGAGTAATTTGTGAAATGAATTACTCCAGTCTTGTTGCATAATTGCAAGTCAGTATAACATTTCACATGCACTCGTTTCTGGTTCACGTTATCTTTTTCTTCAAAAAGAATCAGGTTATAAGTGTCATTTGCTCATGAATCATACTACTCATTCCCATTGTATGACTGCAATTTAATAAAAAGATTCACATGCTCTAATTTCTGATTCACATGCTCTTGTTTCAACATTTGATTCAATGCAATTCCAGAATCCAGCTACACTGGTAATGCTTTATACTTAGAAATAAAAAAAATTGTCTCAAACAAGTCATTTGTTCATGAATCATTGTACTGCGATCCCGTTCTATAATTGCAACCCAATAAAGAAGCACCACTGCTTAAGTTTTAACTTGGTACATTATTATGCTCCAGACTATGTAGCTGATGAGTTAAATCAGAACGCAGTGACATCTGCAGGACGGGAAGTCCTATATGTCATCACAGCGTCATTAAAAAATAGAAAGTGAAAGATTGATCCAGGGATTTTAAGAATCTCTACTGGGATTAAATGAAGATTGAGATTAATTAGAAAAGGGATCATTTTACCCAGCCCTATATACAACGCTTTACCATAAAGTAAAAGTAACATAATGCTTTTATGGTACATGCAGAGCTATTTAATTAAGGTTAAAACATTGTTACAAGTATCACTACATAAAAGATCTTTAAATGCGCAATACAGAGCAGATATAAATCATAATGTCATTCAGTTTACATCACAAGACTGGCAGCCTGTTGATCTCCAGGAAAGCGACAAACAGTCGTCATTTGGACTAGATGCATCTGTTGGCTCACAACCAGACCACATGCCCTAAAGGTGCCTGATAACTTAATTAGACCGCCACCTGGGACTGTGTAACTCACTTTGTTTTTCAGTTAGATGTGGCATAATCAAATTCATCATGTGTATTTGTCATAAGAGTGGACCTCTCTCAAGCTAACAGCTCTCTACAATGTGTAAATAAATAGTGAGTAAAATGCACAGCAATTTAGTGGGAGTTAGAAATCTGAGGGTGCAGAAATCATCAGCTAATTCCCCATCTTTTCCAAAATGTCTGATTAAGGACTTTAATTAGTATGCAAATGAACTTGCTTTAGTGCTGACTTCAGTTGGGTGGCTAAAACCCTTTTAAATCAATAAAGTAAATTGGGACTGGGCCGCCATTAGATCTTGGTAATATCTAAATAAAACGAGAGTCTGTGTAATGAAAGGTGGAAAACACATTTACAAGGCATGGAAAGGTAATAATCAAATATTCATATATCAGGCATTAAAGCTTAGATGTGTAAAAAACAGTAAGAGATAAGACTTTTAAATTAAATTAAAGTGAATTTTTTATTTTGATGAGAGAAAATATATTACAGAATACATTTATGCATTTAATTAAAAATGTTCAACCTGCCCAATTTCTCTCCATGTAGCATTTAGTAAAATCAAATAAAAATAAAGTGATGTAAATATCTAAAGCCACACTGCAATTCTAGTTTAAATGAGTACAAAGACATTTTTTCGTACACAAGTTCTGAATACGGCAGTTAAGGAAGAAACTTTCTAGTGTGCATACATCGGGGGCCTGTAAAAGGCTACACTAAGCGTTTGCGTCAAAAGTGATATATACTTTTGGTTTAAAGAATATGATCCAATGATAATCCTTAAGTGCATGAGAACAATGAGTTTTTGGTTTTAAAATCTCAGGTGACTTCTGGCCAAATCACATTCCTTTCTCTCCTTTCTTGTCAATGGTTTTACTGTCCTGTCACAAACAAGAGACAAATCTAACTTAAAGCTGCAGTCCGTAACTTTTTTTGGTTAAAAATGATCCGAAATCAATATTTGAGAAAGTACATAACCAGCCAGTGTTCAAAACTATCGCCTTACTTTAGCCCGATTCACAACGGTTAGCTTATAATAATGTTTTCTAGTTTGAGTGGCATGGGTAGGTTTCCGCGGGAAATTCGAGCATAGCACTGCGTCATTACATCACGTCTGTAAACAAAGTTGTTGTCCCGGCTACTAGGCTCTGGCACGTGAGGATCCTGCAGGTGGTGGATCATTTAGAGCCTTTTCTCACAGCAGCTCGAATAATTAAACTTATCATTTTGATGCCGGATTGTAATCCAGAAAGGATTATGTGTTTATGAAACACATGTGAATGAAATTAAATTATATTCCAGTTTTAAATGTGGTTCTGATTACAGATAGCCAACGTGGGATTACACAAGTTTTTGTATTTTAAATAGAACCAGTTTGAAGGAAGATTAATTTGCTTTTTGGATTAAAAGAATTTCTTAATATGAAATTTGAATGGTATGACAATTAGATATTAGACTGTACAGAAATTGAAATCTACACGATAATACTATACTCATAGTCACGCAATGCTGATGTTGTTAACATTAATAATTTGAGAACAAAGTATAATAATAATGCTTTGCACAGTTAGATGTGATATGAGCTAACTGATCTTTAGATTTAATCACTGTTGGTAGCGCGATTTATTGTAATGCTTTTTTCCTCAGTTGGGCAGAACAAACATGGCAGACTTGTTACTTACTTGTTAAGATGGCAAATTACGGTGAAAATTCTGATTTGGGTCATATATTCCAAAACATAGGCAGTAAATATCCACACCGGTGCAGTGACTGACAACTACACATTCACCTCAAAACATTAGATTCATCCGCGCTGGAGCCGTGCCGGTGTTGTGCCCAATTCTGACCCCTGCCAGATTATTACCCCCCTAGTATTGGTAGGTTTAGGGTTAGGTGTGGGGGAGGGGTTAGGATTAGGGGTGGGGTTAAGATTAGGCAATCAGGTAGCGATTTCAACGAGGGGGGTAATAATTTGGCAGGAGGTCGAAAATGGGCACAATACTGGAACACCGGATCACAACCCCGCGCACTGAAGATAATTCCGCAAGAAACTGCAATTCCAGGTTTTCAAACATAGAGGACGACAAAGAGGTAAAAGTTACGGACTGCAGCTTTAAAAAAAAATAAATAAATAATAATAATAAAAAAAAATCTTAGGTAAGATCTTTAGGTTTAAATTACCTCAGGGTTCTTCATGAAGCAATTCAGCTCATTTACGTTTGGATCGAGCCAAAGAATAGCATCCCCTTCTGGCGGTGACCCTCAAGGACGAGGAAAAAAATTTTTGGAATTTGTCCATAAAAACACACAGGTCAAGCAAAAAACATCAATAATCCCTGCAGTCACTCATTTTATCCCTTAAAACTCATTTTTAATAATGATCAAAATTATCTACTTATAAGTTTATTTCCTTGAATTAACAAATTCGTTTGCCCATATAATCTTTAGGAAATTATATTTAAACTTATTTGACTTGCTGTCCACTGATGAGGAGCTCGATGAAGCACCTTCAACTCCAGCTCTGATATACACCCACAGAGACTTAATATAGGATGATTACAAAGGGCAAGGAACCTAAGATCAAGGTGGAGATTGGGGAGGTGGAGGGATGCTGGTGCTTAGATACTCTGGCTGTTGATTGAAAGATTAGATGGGCTCGCTTCATTAATTTCTTCATGCCTTAAAACGACTTGAATGGAACTCTACACCCTTACCTCATTTACTATAGGCTATACAAAATTATTAATATGCAAATTAGCCCCACCTGCACTCAAACGCACCAGCTTGGACTACCTGCTCCTCTTTCACCTGGTTAACTGAAGTAGTAAATGCTACACAACGGCAATACTGTGCTAATGCTAAAATGCTAATGTGAACGGAGACGTTTTCAAATGTATCTGGATTAATGTAGACGTAGCCTTAGACAGCAACTGTCTAAAAACCAACATTCTTATGTAGAAATGCTTTGCTAATGATATGAAAAGCCCTGCCCCTTAAACTGACAGGATTGGCTGCTTGTGACAATGTAAACGGGTTGTTTCAAACCACATTATTGAGACTGTCTTTGCTTCTCTGCAGATTTAAAGAGAAAATGCTCAGCAATGGTGCTGACTGATGAATCTGCACATGCCTTGTATGAAAGCATATTAAAAACACCAGACAGACATGTAAACAACAATAAAAACCTGATTTTCTCCACAGGGGGTCTTTTAAGCTCTGCATGGTGGTGTTTCTTGTAAGAAGAGCTTTCATACAAGGTCTTTTTCTGGACTCTCTGTGGTCTCATTTAGCGCTCTTCCCACCACAATCCTCCACAACACAACCACTCTCTTCTCCCTTTACACACATGTACCTCTGCGCTCTCTCTCTCTCTCTCTCTCCGTCCGTCACTCACATAAACACCCCACACACATTCATAAACCCCAAATACAGCCACGCTCAAAACAGAAAGATGCACAATTGGCTTCAAGATTGAGCCAAATTCATACATTTCCGCTGGATTCAGAACGCCGTGGCTTATTAATCATTCCATCGATGGCAAGATTTTGCAGCACCTTTGCAGGTAATTAATCATTCTGTCAAAAGCCAGGCTTGTTATTCACTGCATGTGCATTTTAAAGGCATATCTACAGCAGGGATTGCTGGCTCAGACGCAGCACCGCACTGGCCGTGCACAATAGATACTGGCCAAAGCTCAGTGCTGGGTGTAATTATATACATTCAGAGCTGTCTCAAGGGGAACGGCGCTGGATTTCGCATGGCATGTGCACTCTGGCAGTGCATGAGGAATTACCCTCTCCGCCCAGCATGGCAGCCACAGATTCTGGTGGCGATGGAGGTCATGTCCTCATGCAGCAGTTTTGACAATGCGCCTGGAGTAAGTTGCTAATTCAGTCACTCTGCTGGCCCATCTCTCTCCCTCCCTCACTGTCCCATCTCTTTTCTTCCCCTCTCTTTTCGTCATTTTTTTTTTCTATCTCACATATATACACGCACTTTAGGTTATGAAACCTTCAGCGGCACAATGCTTCTGCGTAACGCTCCTGTACAGGCTCCAGGAAGAGATTGAAGCCGGCACACATTTTTAATTTGTCCTGGCATAAGTGTGAGGTTTCGGTGACAGCTTCATTCGGTAGCTGTCATTCCAGTGTATAGGACATCTAGACCAGGGTTTGACTTGAAGAATGTCTCTCATTATGACTCTGGGCTACTGAGGTGTTATTCCTCAGGGTAAATGGACCTGGAAACCTTTGGAATTGAAAGGAATTCCATTTTAATCCATGTGTTGAGAGCATTTGTCACACACACTTATACAGCATTTCAAAAACATATTTCTATCCAGAAATAATGGAGAATAATATATGGCAACTTATTTGATTTTGTTCGTATAATAGAGTGATTTTGTACTGGCAATGTTAATAAATGTACTGTATATATATATATAAAACAAATTACACAATTTGATGGGGACCTAATGGCGCCCTTTATGTAACATGTGCCTATTTCTAGTCCCAGAGTGAATGAAGATCAAAAACTATACTTTGTTTTTATGGAATATGGATTGAGCAACACAATTTGTTTGAAAAAAAAGAAGATTAAAGATCACAAAAAGTAATATAAAATATATAAAGGCAAGACATATGCTGTTTTTTGGAAATTCCTTTCTAAGAAAATTCAAAATCCAATTATCAGAGAAATAAAACAATGCACCATGGTTTCCACAAAACAAATAAATAAATAAATAAATGGTAGCACAACTGTTTTCAACATTGATGATAATTAACAAATGCTTTCTGAGTAGCAAATCAGCCTATTAAATATGGTTGCTGAAAATTCAGCTTTGCCTTTACAGAAATAAACTACATTTTAAAATATATTAAAATAGAATAGTTATTTTTAAATTTTAACAATATTTCACAGCATTACCGTTTCTACAGTATTTGACCAAAAAAAAAAAAAACATTAAAAAATATTCATATAGAATTTTTTTTAAAAAGACCCCATTTTAAACCAGCTTTAGATGATGCAACATTATAAAAACCGCATATCATTGCATGCGATGACCTCACGAGTCCACAGTAAAAAACAGGTATTTGGGAAAATAAACAAACCGCTGCTTTTGCACAGATGGGGTCAAATTAAGTGAAGGTTAAGTACTGGTTGTCCCTCCCAGAAGACCTGAACCGTTTGCTCTAGTTTCCACTGCTTTATTTTTCCTTTCACTGTAGAAGAGCTCGGCTTATCCTTGGCTCACTTGCTTTCCCGCAGTCATCGTCCAATCAGCACGCTTCACTGGAACGTTCACGAATCAAAAGGTCAGAGCAGATCTGACATAAAGAGAAGATCTCTGCTGTAGACACCTTAGTGCAGCTCCATTTACTGGGACTAAGCGGCCTTGTTTAACCTTGCATACCAGCCATCGGGTGAGAAACAACGGGAACAGAGCGTAGCTTTAGTCTCCAAGTGCTACAATCAAACAAGCTCAGTACAAGGTGCTAAATGTAGTACCTCTAATCCAGATGAAATTACTGTTTCTCCCTCAAACTCAGGCCAGGACAATGTATCAGAATGCGATAGTGGCAGAATCCCTCTATCAGAGTTGTACAAAAGTGCTGATTTTTCTGCTCTGTGCCAGAATGGGAATTGCTTGAGATTTGAAGTTCACAGACCTTTGGATTTGTGGGATTTACACCTTGCTTTACATGTATAAATATGTGGGAATACAATGCTGAATGGGAGATTTAGGCCACAAATGGAGATAAATAAAGGAAAATGAAAGTCTCGACAGGCATTCAGTCAGAAAAGAGTCAGCGTAGCAAACTCAGCAGACTAGATAAAGAAGAGAACCATCATAGACACATTCAGAGCTGTTTGGAGAAGGGATTACAGTTTGCTTCCATTCATCTGTGCATTAAAATCTGAAATTTGGGTTCTTTCCATTCCTCATTTGACTTCACTAACCAGCCTTGATTTGAGATTGCAAATTAAATCTAAAATAGATTTTTTACTAACAGGTTACAGCACTCCATTATTTTCATTTTACAGTGGGCCATTCAAGCGTTACTAATGGTGCCGCTAATGGCTGTGCAGTGATTTGGTACAAAGTCGAGCTCACTTGATAATAGCTGGTGAAGTCTGGTCAAACGGTTGACATTTAACTGACATTTATTAAGGCGAGTTTCCCAGCATCTCAGGAGATACACCACATATGTCCTAACCAACTGTTCTGCTTGTTTTCTTGACTTAATGCAGGAATGTAGGTCTGAGTTTGCTCTTTCATATCTCAAAGGGATGGTTTCTACAGTTTTGTAGCATTTTGTAGCCATTTTAAACATCAGAAACAGTCATTTAGTTTTACATGACAGTTTTTCACACTCTCTCTGATCCTCAGAATTAAAGGCATGGTTCACCCAAAACTGCTGTGAACCCCATTGACTTTAATTGTTTCAAACACTGAGACATTTTTTTTCAAGATATATTCTCTTGTGTTCCACAGAATACATGAATAAAACATGTCATGCATATTTGCAACAACATGAGTGAGAGTAAATGATGACAATAACTGTAGGCGATATGACCAAAACCTTATTTCACAATAGGAGTAATTTTATTTCATGATAACAATATGTAGGCTCCTGTCACTTTCAGACATAATGCATGGATTCAATATATTGATATACATTCGCAATTTTTCCCAACTGTTTACAAACACTTAAATGACATTTTTGACATAATTTTGTGTGTCTGACCATTCAATCACAATAAGCCTGAATTCATAATCACATGTTGTTTGTGAAATGGACTTTTGTTTGCGTGCATTGCAGTGCAAGCATCGCAATGAGTTATTTTCACAGCTTCTTGCACTCAAAATCTCATTTCAATGTCATGCACATACTGCGCTTTATTTTCTCATTCATGCATGCTTTTATTGCTCTAATGTGCTGATAACTTTAAGCAGTCCTTCAAATATATTTACATATTGTGATATACACGATGTAGCAAAATCTCTTTATTGCTCTAATGTGTTAATAACTTGTCCCATGAATATATTTATACGTTGATATACAGTGTTGGGGAAAGTTACTTTTAGAAGTAATTTATTACAATATTGCGTTACTCCCTAAAAAAGTAACTAATTACGTTCCTTAGTTACTTTTTATGGAAAGTAATGCATCACGTTACTTTTGAGTTACTTTTTAAATCTAGCCTTTTCACACCAAATGTGAAATGAATATGCCTCAGGCTGAAGGAAATAGTAAATTAAGTAAATTAGGCTTAGGGTCTGTAATTCACGTCTGTACAGTAGAGGGGGCCGCTCAAACAAATTGCATGAAGAATATGATGCAGGAGAAGAAATTCAACACTATTCAGCAATAACAAAAATGAAACACAAATGTGTCATTTTTGCTTATTAGTATGGTTGAATTGGATTATCGAAGGTCAGTAGCAAAGACATTGGTTAATAAAATGGGATTAAATACATAAATGATATTTGTCTTATTTAACATTTAATTATTGCAGATTTGTATAATATTCTGAGTTTGCATTTGACTGTTTTTATTCATTTTGAGGAATACTGAATCTGCTTTTGTGCAGGTGAGATGAATAAATACATGTTCATATTTAGTCTAGAACTACAGTAACTTCATATTCACACACAACGTCTCTGCACTTACTCCCGATTTCTCTCAACATGGAAACACGAGAGCTGTCAGTCAATACATGGGAAACAAAGTAACTGGTATTACTTATTTGAAAAAGTAACTCAGATATTTCCTTCTAAATTAAAAAGTAATGCGTTACTTTACTAGTTACTTTAGAAAAGTAATATGATCACGTAACTTGTAATGCGTTACCCCAACACTGGTGATATACAGTACATGATATAGCAAAATTTTCATTGACACACGTTTATTACTTATTGATCTTAATAACTTTTGGATATCACACACATCCATGCTTTCTTCTCATTAATTAATTTATTTTATTGCTCTGATGTGTTAATAACTTTATAAAGTGCCACATATTGTAATACACATAATGTACACATGAATCTCTATCGATACACATTATCACTTTAATCAGGTTATTTTAATATTGTACCTATAAGTCTATATGTAAATGACCTCTCTTTTGATTGGTTATTCACAGAATTTTTTTTTGGTACTACATTACACCTATACATTCATTTATTCAACAATTTAAGATATAAAAATATTCATGTAAACAATCTACCAATGTTGCAAACCTGCAACTTTAAAGATTGTGTTCATTTATTTCAGCTATAAAGGGTCAAGGGTAAAGATGTATCAATCTGATATGAATGTGAAGCTCAAAGTTCACCAAACTTGAACTATGCAATGCAGTGAAATGCAAGATGAGTTTGTGTTTCCCATTTGCAGCATTTGTATGCGTATGCCTGGAAGTGAATGAAATACCTAGTCCTAGTACATAAAGCTCTTTTTTTTTCCAAATGACCAATAAAAACCTACTTTTCTCACACAAATCACAATATTAAAAAATGGAAAGACAAAAGCCTGTCTATGCGCATTTAGGAGCATGCGTGGGTTTCCCATGTGCATTTTGTGATGTCTTGCTGCTGGCCCAGAAGCAGCTTGCTGTGCTCTCCCATATGAATGAACTAATGAAGAAAATAGAGCAAAGAGGAGCTCCCAGATACATCAGGTTTCCCCGATCTGGTGTTTCTAATCTCCCTAGCATTGCTTTCATAGAAGCCTCTAAACCACCACGGCTCTGAGGTCTCAGCTGCGGCAGGCTTCCCTCTCCGTCCTGCTCAATGACAAACCATCTGGCAGCAGCCGAGCATTTTTAATGGCTTCATTATAGGATGGGAATGTTTCAGCTGCCGAAGCTCCGACGGTGAGGCCGCTCCACTCGCCATAAAACAAACCAGCGATAACTCACGCCGCATGTCGTTATGCTAATCATAAAGGCCAGGTAAAACCAGGAAAAGTCATTTTTCATGACCGCCATGTATACGACCCAATGCATGTGACTTTGCCCCGTGCATTATAACTCTGACCGCCATTGCAGCCCTTAAAGAAAGAAAGACAGCGTGCTATTAGTCATAACTCTATTTAGTCAGGGTCCCGTTCACAGGCTTTACATATCCAAGTGTTTACATATCCAAATGTTTATCCAGCGTGTCATGTGTGCAGTCTCAGCCTCTAGTGCCAGGCCATGGAAAAAAAGCTTCAAGTAAATAGTACAAATACAAATATGGATGCAAATACGATGCACCATCTGGGCAGGGTGGTGATATCCCTGATTCATTTGTTTCAGAGTGACTGGGCATACATTTAGATGCAACAAGCCAGTCGTTAACACTGGCAATTTTTACTCTGAATCTGTCGGTGACAGCACAGGAATACATTACTCTTGCTGGAACGCTCCTGGAGGCGAGTTCGGTGCAGTGTGACAGCACGCTCAGACACATGATACAGATAGAGAGAGTACATAGGGAGGGCAGAGATACGGCTATTCCCAGCATTAAGCCGAGGGCTTTTAATTGGAATGTGCCCTGGAAAGCCCTGAGGGTGAGTGATGAATGAATGAGATGGCCCAGGTCTCCCCAATACGGGTTGAGTCAGCACTACTTTAGCTGCATGAAAACACTTAATGGCTCATGAACTTGCAGGCCGGCTTCCCATTGGCTTTGTTCTATGATTCTGCAGAGCGATGTCTCGTCCTGCCAGCATTCGGCCAAAGCTCTTGTTGTGCCGGGACGCCAGGATTGTTTTATTTTATCACTTTCATTTTCCTGTTTTTATATGCTTCTCTCTCTGAGGACAGTTATTTATCATGGGCCCTGCTGAGAGGGAAAAGCACAACAAAGCACAAACTCAGAGATGGGGAATGATTTATCGCCTCTAGCGCTGCTCTACTTTTTCCTCGCTGGAGCTGAAGATAGAAAAATTCACTCTTCCGTTGCTGTGGTGCGAGATTCAGGACCCCCGCAGGACCCCAAAGCGATACCATTGGTTGAGGTTTTTGGGTATTCTATTCATGCCTGAACGAAAAGCCGACAACCTCACTTGATGATAAGCATAGTCTTAGCAGTGCAAATACACCAAGATCATAAATGAGACATATTACTGAATCAACACATGGTCAAATATTTATCTTTCTTATTTTTCAGTTAGCATGCTATTGCTAATCGCATTCTATTATTCATTTCTTATGGTTAGCATGTTATCATTTAGCATACTTAGCTAACATATCCAGTGTATATTGCTTCTTATACTACAGGGCCGTCGAATGCCTGAATCTGATTGGCTGACAAACGTTGTAAGGTGTGCAATTATTTTCAGGGAGACACACAGCGAACGTAGTTCCAGGCAGCTCTTGACCGCATTACATGTCCATATCACTTCGCCAAATGATTTCAGTTATTTCAAAGGTCTTACAACAACAAAATAACCAAACCGCACAAAGACACTGGCCAAACTAATAAATATAGTAAACAATAGGATAAAAATGACAGATTATTTCCATGGTTTGCAACAAAATTACGTTTCATTATGTACATAAAGCACATACTCATATTTCTCCCGCTCTCTCTCCCTTACAGATGCACACACATACAGTTTGCACAAGCACTGTTGCTTTAATGTTTTCATTGAATATTATATCATATTATATTATATTATATTATATTATTTAAATTTACATTTAGTCATTTAGCAGATGCTTTTATCCAAAGCGACTTACAAATGAGGACAATGGAAGCAATCAAAATCAACAAAAAAGCAATGATTTTATAATATGCTAAAAATAAAAAGAGTATTATTATTATTATTGTTGTTGTTGTTGTTGTTGTTGTTGTTGTTAGCACAACAATAGTCAATGAAACATCAAAAACACATTATAGTATAATAATAATAATAGCAATAATAATATATTATCCATACAATATACACTATATGACAAAAATATAAACATACTATTCCTGCTACAACAACAACAAACAACAGTATAAACCAGCCCAGATTCGTATGCTGGTCTCCTAGGCTGGTCTGGCTTTCTGGTTTTAAAAGGGTTTGGGGAAGTTGAGAGAACAGCTAAACTCTAGCTGCCATTACAGTATATCCCGTTTAACCTGTTTTTTTTTGTTGTTTTTTTTTGCACCCTTTAATATTGTTTGGTACTGACTAATTATGACAGTATTTACATAAGCAGACAGAAAGTGCTGATGATATTTCTGATTAGGCATTACAAACAGCTACCCTTTCAGGTCCAAATGCCATCGCATTCCGCAAGAAGATCGAATCTTGCACTACACTGGCATTTGCTCCCTCACCAGTACCATTACGTGTCGATTTCACGATCCATCTAATGCTAAACAAATGAGAGTGGAGGGGGGCTGTCCATACAGCTGCTGCTGTGCATGTGCCAGGGAGGAGCCCCAGTTAATTACTCCACTAATGAACAAGCGACAGATCGGCTTATACGTTGCCTGCCATGAGACTAGACTGGCTAATTTGTGCTAAGGGCTGGCCATCTCTTCTAGTCATGCACTGCATCTGTCAGTTGACCACCCATGTGACCAGCTGCAGTCCTGCACAACCAAGACTGCCCCGTGGAGAACGAGCACTGACCTACGGTAAAACAGAGTCAGCACAGTGTCGTCACGGCAGTGGGAAAGAGGTCTTACAGTGGTGACGACTCTAGGAAATTATTAGCTTTGCAGCTCACGGCAAAGCCACTGGAAGCCCTCGGCACACTGTACATTCAAAGCACGGCATTCTGCATGATTCAGCTGTTTGCACAAAGTCGCCTGTAGATATTCACCATGCCATTGTGCTCTTTGGATGCTTCAACAGCCACAGACTGTGAGGAGGATTGAGAAGGGGAAATGGATTGGAAGGCTAGAAGGCTTAGATGTCACTTTTTATCATTTATATAGTAGTAAGTACAGTATTACAGATGAGTGTTATGTTGCAGCTGACATGATATGCAAAGATGAAACCTCTAAATGAATCGTCTTGATTTTAAAAAAATCAGTCCCCTCTACATATGTCTAAACTTTGAGCCTAGTGAGCTGCCCTGCTGTCTTTATAGACACCTGTCTATAACGGCAGCATCTGGACTGAAGTGAGCCACATACAGTAAGTGACTGATGTGAGACACTACATAAAGTATGCAAGTGCTCCATGTGTCAAATAAACAGCACTCTGCATATGAAACACACAGGAGACCTGAGTCAGGTGACAAGAGAAATGACACAATACTTAAATAAGCATAAATATACAAGGCACAAACAAATGCTGGGTAAAATATTAGGTTTTTAATTAGATTACTGTGTTTTTTAATAATTTTTTGGTGTTGAGTGAATATTAAATGTATTACACTATATTTATTAAAAACAATATATTTATTTATAAATTAACATTTCTCTGGCCCCATGCTCCATCCTGGATTACCACTCAAAAGTTCATATAGTCATATACATGCATTTATTTGATCAAAAATACATTAAAAAGGGTAATATTGTGAAATATTATTAAACATTTAAATAACCACTTTTTATTTGAAAATATTTTAAAATGCAATTTATTTCTGTGATCAAAGCTGAATTTTCAGCATCATTACTCCAGTCAGTGTCACATGATCCTTCAGAAATCATTCTGATTTGCCACTCACTTGCTATTATCATAAATATATAATTATTATTATTGTTTTTTTTTTTGTTGTTTTTTTTGGTGGTAACTGTGCATACATTTTTTTCAGGATTCTTTGATGAATAGAAAGTTCAAAATATTTAATGCTTCCTTGCTGAATATTCTTTTTAAAATAATTAAATAAATATCTTATTTATCCCAAAGTTTCAGTGTATTTTTTCACACTTGTTGCAGTGTATTATACAGTGCAATCTCTGCAATGTACATTATTTCCTAAATTTTTGATCAAAATAAAGTTGCTTAAGTTGTCTACTTTTTGATTCAGCGTTCATTGTCTACTAACTGTCTACTAACTAAATGTAGCTCCTTTCAGTTCAAGAAGGAAAAGTGTGTGCTTAGCATCTTTCCCATGATACAGCACATTCAAAATTGCCATGAAGGGATATGACATACAGTAAATTCACTACATGCAAAGTACTTCAAACAAACTTCAAAACATTTGCCCATTTCAAGTATGAATGATTTACACAGCTTTACAAATCAAGTAATAAACTTTTTTTAAATTTTTTTTTTTTAATTTTATTTATTTATTTATTTATTTTTTTACAGAATTAGTGCTTTAAAACAAATAGCTCAAATTTTGTGCATGTAGACATTTTTTTGTTAGGTCACACTTTTTATGCCTCAGATATACAATTATACAGTATAAGTGGTGGGGATGGGGTAGAGCTGGTTGGCTCTTTTCAACAGGATAAGGAGACCATCCATCAAAACAGCTGTGACCACTGTGAAGTCCCACATTACATAAGTCTGCCACTGTGTTCATGTCATGTCATTGTTATTTTTAATCTTTGTATACAGCACCATGGGGTGTCTGAACCAGCCACAGATACCCCATTGGCTGAGAAATCATCTTCTGCCCGCAATGATAAAAATCACGATTGTGAAAAAACTTGTGCAAAACCTGCTCCCCTGCTATTTTATCTCTCTGTTTCCCATTTTTCTCTCTTCCCCTTCTCCTACGAGGCCAGCTCTCACTTAGCTCTTTCCTAACCGTTATTCTGTCTAATATAATGAATCTAGATAATAACCTTCGCAACAGAATGAGGGCATGAAAAATTCATTTGAATGCTAGAATAAAAACCATTCTCCATAAGTTAACAATAGCACATTTCAATAGAAACAAAGTCACATCTTGTGCTTTCTTTGCACTAAACCTAATGTCTCCACAGCTGCCCAGTCTGTTGTTTCTCAACATTTAATTCCAAGTCACATTGTGCCCTTGAAAAAAGCTCATCATCATTAGTCTAGAGCTGCATTTGCTCAACACACGCTTGCTCATTTGGTTCACTCAGAGCTAATGGTGCCTTCAGTGTCACGCCACTCAATCAAATTCCTGGTCTCTAGGCCTCTCTTTCAATGTGGCATCACACATTTGTGCGAATGCCACGGAGCTGTAATTCAAATTGATTCTCTGAATATGACAAATGGTCGTTTAGTAGCTCGCCTAAGATTGAGACTGTAAGATTTCTTAGAGCACATCAAAGCACAGTTTTAATAGAGATGAATCGAAATGGAGATCTAAAAGAGAAACTGCAGACCTCGAATATAAACCGCCACGGGCACAAACATCTACAGTGCCAGTGTTGGCCTACCACTGAGGCAGCTAATAGGAATAAACCCAACTGACATTTAATGGGTGTTTATTTTGGAGGAAAACTCTGTTCTTAAGGCTCCCGAGCCACTTGTGAAGGTGGCTGGGATGCCTTGTGTATGCTAAATGATGTCTAAGTCTCATGTGGTTCGCTAAAGAGTCGACAGAGTTGTTTTGCATTCTGCCTCAGAAGTACTAAACAACTCAAAATACTGGAACCATAGCAACCAGCTACCTTAGACTTTTGCCACCTTATTCTATCTGCTCTGTAATTTGCTGTAAATGATCGTCTGATGCCAAACTCTTGTGCACAAATGCAAAAAAACTGACCTGCACTACCACAAATATTCTCAAATGGCGGCCTGTGACATTAACATTTACTGTGGACTGTAATTAAATTAAAAGCTTTTACGTGCTTTAGCAGGCTACTTTGATTCACTTCAGTGGGTGAAAAGAGTTGCATGGAAATAAATACTATAACTGAGAGAGTAGTGGATTGGGATGAAAATTTCAGTGTTTTTGAATATACTGTACCTACCAAATAGTTCACCCAAAAATGGCAGAAAAGTTACTCACATTCTGACCATCTAAGATGTAGAGGGGCTTGTTTCTTCATCTGAACAGATCTGAAGAAATGTAGCATTCCGTCACTTGCTCACTAATGGATCATCAGCAGTGAATGGGTGCCATCATGGGTGCCGTCAGAATGAGAGTCCAAACAGCTGATAAAAACATCACAATAATCGCAAGAGAGATCCATGTGACTCATCAACTAACATCTTGTGAAGTGAAAATCTGCTTGTTTGTAAGAGACAAATCCGTCATTAAGACATTTTAATTTTAAAGCGTTGCTTCAGGCCAAAATACCTGAAAAGTGCTCTGTCCATAATGACACTTTCACCTCCAGTGAAAAAGTGCATCCCCTGTTGTCCTCTCACATCAAAATCCACCAATATTTTGTTTAGAACTGTTTTGGACTGTTTTCGCTTATAAACAGTGCTTAATCTGTGCATATTTCTCTCATGATTCAGACCAAAAGACTTTTTTTCACTAGAGAAAGCAATATTATTGATATAGGATTAGTAACCGTTTGAAGCAAAAATTTTATTACAAACATGCAGCTTTTCACATCATAAGATGTTAACTGATGTTAATTGATGGACTGGAGTGGTGTGGATTACTTGTGGATTATTGTGATGTTTTTATCAGCTGTTTGGACTCTCATTCTGACGGCACCCATTCACTGCAGAGGATCTATTGGTGAGTAAGTGATGTAATGCTACATTTCTCCAAATCTGTTCAGATGAAGAAACAAACTCATCTACATCTTGGATGGCTTGAGGGTTAGTACATTTTCTACAGATTTTCATTTTTGTGTGAGCTATTCCTGCTGAAAACTACTAAACTGCACTTATGTTTTCAACAGTTTATATTTTAGAGCTTCATTTAAAATCATTTTTAATCAAACTGTATCTGTAACATTTTCTAACATTACTGTATATAAAAATAAGCAAGAGTCGTATGGGAACCTGGGTTTTTAAATAAAACCATTAAACTCCAGTCTGGTGTATTATTTATAGATTTCAACATCATCTGGAACAGACAGTTTCACCGTGCATGCAAAAACATGGTGCATCTGTATATTTTGACTTTAAAATTGTCCAACGTAAAAAAAATAAAACCAATGCCCTTCGGATGAAACATGTAAAAAAAAACACTTACCATACTGGACAGGACATGCATTTAAAATATTAATGAATAAGCAAAGCTGCTAAATCTAATTGCGCAGGAACATTTCTGAAGCATTTGGGTCAGAGAATAACAATTAGTTATTTGCACAGCTTTAGTCTTCATCCAGCAGAGGTCGATGGTTTAAGTAATTATGTTTATATCAATCAAATATTTGTAGTACAGCCAGTCCAGTGGATAAGATTCTTCTTTGATCAAAGAACAATTTTAGCCTTGTGTTCAATTCCCTAACTCAATTCCCCATTCAATCACGAAAAGAAACAAGTCTTTTAAAGTGGTCTGCGCTGAAAGTTTTTCTTCTTCTTGGTGTATTAACTTGAATCACAAAAATGCCTCACTTTTATTGGGTAAAGTAAGTCAGTTTTATGAGGATGTGCAAATACGTGTGACCTCAAAGCATTTCTTTCCTGAGGACACTAAATATAACAGTAGCATTGCAAGACATAATAAAATATTCCCACTAAAGGCATCTAGATTTATTAGAGAATTTAAACATTTACCCTTTAGCCAGCATAGACTTTTTTACAGATACAAAGCTCACTTTTACCTCACACACTGTACTGTATACACAAACACAATAAACTGTCATACACACAATGCGCCATGCAGATCCAGATTCATTGCAAAATATGTTTATTTACTTAATCTGACAGTAAACAAAAGTTATGCAATAATTTCACTTTCCTCATATATATCTTATGGCTGTTGCCATAAATAAAACTTCATATGTAAGATGATACAGAATGTCTGCACATCATGTAAATTATATGTTTTGATTATGTCATGTCTCTGTGCCACAGATGTTTCATGTGACGTCTCTGAAATATTTATTCAAGGATTCATTTATTTTGCACTTTTTCATGAAATGTTCTGCAAGCATTTGCACAATACACACTCAAATAAATAAAATAAAGTTGCTAAATAGTACAGATTTTTTTTTTTTTTTTTTTTGTATAATTCCCTATCATGATACATAAACAAATTCCATTATATATATACACTGGGGAAATGAATCCTAATAGTGATGCATTACAATGGCTCAGTAAAAATTTATTTATCAGGGCAAATGTAATACTATATAACCTTACTGAACAATTACTAGCAATGCTGTTTCGTTGTTTCATTATATTATTACAAATTAGACCTTAATATTATTATATGCAGCAGAACAAACAGCAGAGAAACACAGTCTTTCATTAAATTAACTGCCTTAGAAAGAACTTGATGACTTTAGTTAATGAACAGTTTGTTTCTGTTTTTTTTGTTTTTTTTTTTTTGTTTTTTTGCTTTAGTTTGTTTCCCATACAAAAATATTTTTGATTTATTTTTAGCCCTAACTTTCAATTCTTGCATTATTCCACATGGACATTTTTATTTCTCCCTTTTCAATATTTCATGTTGACTTTATTTACAATGAAACTCTCTCTGGGGCCTGAAGCCACACATATATGTGTCACACAACATTGTTTGTAACCCATTCCGCTTTCATTCTAAAATGGTTTCTATATTGCTTTGAGGATATTTGTAGTTCAGAGGCACAAACTGCTGATGAGGTGGCAGAAGATAAACCTGCAAACAGCATGGCTCATTGATTATGACACGTCACGTGATTTATCCTCCATGAATGAGAGGCGCTGTTCACTCACCAGGAGCCTGACTGATTAACACATGGAAATTTATGCTGGAGGCTGATGTTACATCTTTATTTTCACATATTAGAGAAGATGCTGCAGTACACATCAACAGCGGTGGAGATCTAAGCAATGCTTAAGCACTCGGCTGCCTCCTCAGTATTTTCTAATTAAAGGCAGTGCAGGCTTTAGCAGAATGGAGCAATAAATCACCCGTTCTCAGGTGCATTGCCCATGTGGTGGCATTTTACTGTCAGTTAAAATGACTGTGCCTCCCCTCAATATTTCTGTGCAGAAATACCTCACCTCAAAGCAAAAAAAACAAACAAAGCTCACTTCAGATGCGCAAATTAGGCCATACATTAGGCATTCCCTTGACCCCTTAAAGTACAAAAGCCAAAGACCAAAGCACACCAAAGTTCCCCTTTCAGTCGGTCACTCCGAGTCACGTCGGATGACCGACGAAATTGGGATCTCGCCAGAGAGACCAATCCACTTCGAGTGTAACTAAACGAGCCAATGGACATTGGCATGCGATTATTGCATCCAGCTGCCGCTGATCACAGCGTGAGCATAAGAGGCAGCTGATGCACCGCATCAATTATCCTTTCGCTTCGGAGCCGAGCGGTAGTGGTTAAAGCTACTGCTCTCCCTTCCAAGAGAGTGTTCTGCGAGCGAGTGCGGGCGTTACGGCGCGGCAGCGGTGGTCACGGTGTCCGGGAGAGAAAGATCGTCTTCCTGCTGACAGCCACACTAGGAGTGTGCGGTGGCCAGCTCCCCTGCGTGCTTCAGCACTAAAAGAGCATTTCTCTGAAAGAGCAATTTCTCTAAAAGAGCAACACGGGTGATCGCGTCTTTTTAAAGATGTCTTTTCACCCGTGCGTTTCTGGATGTGGTCGTTTCCTGGCGCCTCAGGACGGTCACGATCGCTTCCTCACGTGTCTGGGCATTCAGCACGCTGAGGTGGCTTTCGTGGATGGTTCATGTTCTTCTTGCGGGGACATGACCATCTCGGAGTGCGACTCTGCTATGTCAAACATGGCAGAGTCCCTCTGCCTGCCGTGATCCGGCGTGCACACTGGATCCGGTGGAGTTAGAGGTGATTTGAGGATTACGGTGAGGGCTTCCCCAAGTGGAGCTCCTCACCCCTCAAGCACTCCGCAGCCGGTGGAGCTGCCGAAGGAGCGCGCTGGCCACGCGTTTCCTTCGGTGCCCCCTCTGACAACCAGATGTCAATCACCGCATCGGAGGGCGGGCCCTCTCTCTCCGGGGATGACGACCCGGCTGCGTTGCCCCCTTCGGGTGTGGTAGCGTTGTCCGTGCCAGACCCAGAGATGACGGCTATGCTTTCCCGGGCCGCCGAGAATGTCGGGCTCGTGTGGAATCCTAAAAAGCCACCGTGTCCCGATCCTTCGAGGCTGGGCGAGTGGTTCTCGGTGGGGGTGGCGCTGGTTCTCAGCGCCCCCCTCCGGTGCCATTCTTTCCGGAAGTGCATGAGGAGCTGACAAGATTGTGGAGGGCACCTTTCACTGCCCGAAACACATCTTGTAGTTCTTCCGCTCTCACCACCCTCGATGGTGGAGCCGCTTTGGGGTATGCGGGCATCCCCTCGGTGGAACGGTCTGTGGCCATGCAACTGTGTCCAACAGCCGCTTCCACCCTGCGGGGTGATCCGTGTCTCCCCTCACGGGCCTCTAAGTATTCGTCAGGTCTAACTGGCAGTGCTTGTGGAGCCTGTGGGGAGGCGGCTTCCGCCCTCCACGCTATGGCGTTGCTGCAGGTCCACCAGGCCAAAGCACTGAAAGACCTGCACGAGGGTGGTCACGACCTGGCGGTTCTACATGAGCTGCGTGCTGCGACGGACCTCGCGCTACGAGTGACGAAGGTGACCGCACAGTCTCTGGGTTGTGCGATGTCCAGGAGCGCCATCTCTGGCTGTGTCTCGCTGACATGACGGGGCAGGAGAAGGTACTCCCGTGTCACAGACCGGCCCTTTCGGCGACGCTGTCGAGAGCTTTGCCCAGCAGTTCTCGGCAGCCCAGAAGCAGACTGACGCAAACACATCATGCGCCGGAGGAAACCTGCTGCTTCCACCCCGGCTGCAGCCACTCAGCCTGCTCGTCGCCGTGGGCGCCCCCTGCGGCCGTCCCCGCTCCCGCGCAGCCGCAGCAGCCTTCACCTGGCAGCGTCGTGGAGCCGGTCGCAGGCAGGACGCCCAGCCCGTCCAGGCCCCCGCCAAACCTGGCGGCAAGCGCAAGTGCAAGAGGCCCTGGGACGGTCGACCCAGAGATGGAGGAGACTGCTCATCGGGAGATGGTGACTGCACCACTCCCTCCCCCGGAGGAGGGCCGGGTGGAGTATCTTTTGTTCATTTTGTTCCGCCGCTGGCCCAGCAGCCAGCGGTACCCAAAACATCAGTAAAGAGCGGTCTCCTCAATCTCCGGGTCTCAAGAGGAGGAGAGTGGTGATCCGTGCATCACAGGATCACTTCCCTCCTCCTCTCTCGCCAGCAGGCAGCGGGTGGTTGCCCAAGAGCACCCCTCCTGCCCATTCGTGGAACCAGGTAAGGGCAGTAGCACTCCAGTCCCCGCTTCAAGTCGTCAAACGCCGGGCTGTCACAAGCCTCAAGCCGGGTTCCTGTGTCTCCTCCCATGCGAGGAGAAATCAGGTGAGTGCTACACTACACACCCAGACCCCGCCCCCTGCCGTCACAGGCCAGGCCGTCACAGGCCCTGGGGCCGGTCCCTGTGTTCCACCTCGCTGCCCCACCGCGGGCATGTCGGTGGGCCCGTTGGCCCCGCTGGTGCGGTCTCTCGGAGCCTGGTTAGCGCTCCCCAGCCCGTCCCGGTGGCTCCTGCGGACCATCAGACTCGGCTATGCGATTCAGTTCGCCCGGCGTCCCCCCCAAGTTCAGGGGCATCCGGTACACTTCAGTCAAAGCCGTCGATGCCCCTGTCTTGCTCGCGGAGATTGCAGTCCTACTGGCGAAGGATGCAATAGAGCCGGTCCCTCCAGCCGATATGAGGTCGGGGTTTTACAGCCCTTACTTCATTGTGCCCAAGAAAAGCGGTGGGTTACGACCGATCTTGGATCTGCGAGTTTTGAACCGTGCACTTCACAAGATGCCGTTCAAGATGTTGACGCAGAAACGCATTCTTGGATGCGTCCGTCCCCTAGATTGGTTTGCAGCAATCGACCTGAAGGACGCGTACTTTCATGTTTCGATTCTCCCGCGAGACAGGCCATTCCTGCGATTCGCGTTCGACGGTCGGGCATATCAGTACAAGGTCCTGCCCTTCCGGCTGTCCCTTTTCGCCTCGTGTCTTCACCAAAGTCGCAGAGGCGGCCCCTTGTTCCCCTGAGACAACGGGGTGTGCGCATTCTCAACTACCTCTACGACTGGCTCATACTTGCACAGTCTCGAGAGCTGTTGTGCGCACACAGGGACCTGGTGCTCAGGCACCTCAGCCAGTTGGGCCTTCGGGTCAATTGGGAAAAGAGCAAACTCGTGCCAACGCAGAGGATCTCTTTTCTCGGCATGGAGTTGGATTCGGTCAACCAGACAGCACGCCTCACCCAGGAACGTGCTCAGTCGGTGCTGAACTGCCTCAAGACTTTATCAGGCAGGACAGCGGTCCCACTGAAACTCTTTCAGAGGCTCCTGGGGCATATGGCTGCAGCTGCGGCCATAGTTCCGCTCGGTCTGCTCCATATGAGACCGCTTCAGCACTGGCTCCATGATCGAATCCCGAGGTGGGCGTGGAAACGCGGTACTCACCGGGTTCAGATTACACCGGCCTGCCGCAAGACCTTCAGCCCGTGGTCAGATCCTTCGTTCCTTCGGGCAGGAGTGCCCCTGGAGCAGGTATCCAGGCATGCTGTGGTATTCACGGATGCCTCGGCCACCGGCTGGGGTGCCACGTACAACGGGCACGCAGTATCAGGGGTTGGACGGGCCCCCTTCTGCGTTGGCATATCAATTGCCTCGAGTTGCTGGCAGTACGCCTTGCCCTGTGCCGCCTCAGAGGGCGCCTTTGGGGCAGGGACGTTCTGGTCCGTACGGACAACACTGCGACCGTTGCCTATATCAACCGGCAAGGCGGTTTGCGCTCCCGTCGCATGTCGCAACTCGCCCGCCACCTCCTCCTCTGGAGTCAGAAGCATCTGAGGTCCCTTCGTGCCATCCACATCCCAGGAGTGTTCAATCAGGCGGCCGACGAGCTGTCTCGAGCGGCACTTCCTGGGGAGTGGAGACTCCATCCCCAGGCGGTCCAGCTGATTTGGAGTCGGTTCGGAGTTGCTCAGGTAGACCTGTTTGCATCTCCAGAAACCACCCACTGCCAGTGGTTCTACTCCCTGTCCGAGGCAACGCTCGGCACGGATGCACTGGCACACAGCTGGCCCCAGGGCTTGCGCAAGTATGCGTTTCCCCCAGTGAGCCTGCTAGCACAGACATTGTGCAAGATCAGGGAGGACGAGGAGCAGGTCCTGTTAGTGGCTCCATATTGGCCCAACAGGACCTGGTTCCCGGAACTCATGCTCCTCGCGACAGCCCCTCCCTGGCCGATTCCTCTGAGGAAGGATCTGCTTTCTCAGAGACGGGGCACCCTCTGGCACCCGCGTCCAGACTTGTGGAAACTTCATGTGTGGTCCCTGGACGGGACGCGGAGGTTCTAGGTGACCTGCCCCAGGAGGTAGCGCTCACTATCGCTTCAGCACGAGCACCGTCCACAAGACGGGCCTATGCGCTGAAGTGGAACCTGTTCGTCGAATGGTGTTCCTCTTACCAGGAGGACCCCCGGAGATGTTCGATCAGAGCCGTGCTTTCCTTTTTGCAACAAGGGTTGGAGCGTAGGCTGTCCCCCTCCACCCTTAAAGTATATGTTGCTGCTATTTCTGCCCACCACGACCCCATAGAGGGGAGGTCGGTGGGGAAGCACGATCTGGTCGTCAGGTTTCTTAGGGGGGCCAGGAGGTTAAATCCTCCGAGGCCTCCCTCCCTTCCCTCTTGGGATTTGGCTTTGGTGCTAAGAGCCCTACAAACTGCCCCCTTTGAGCCATTGCAGTCAGTCGAGTTGAAGTTTCTTTCTATGAAAACCCTACTCCTGACTGCATTGGCCTCAATCAAGAGGGTGGGGGACCTGCAGGCATTTTCGGTCGACGAATCGTGCCTTGAGTTTGGGCCGGGTGACTCCAGTGCAACACTGAGGCCCCGGCCCGGCTATGTGCCCAAGGTTCCTACCACGCCCTTCAGGGACCAGGTAGTGAGCCTGCAAGCGCTGCCCCTGGAGGAGGCAGACCCAGCCCTAGCTTTGCTCTGTCCTGTACGCGCACTGCGTCAGTACGTGGATAGAACTCAGAGCTTCAGGACCTCAGAACAGCTCTTTGTCTGTTACGGAGGACAGCAGAAGGGGAAGGCTGTCTCCAAGCAGAGGATGGCCCACTGGATAGTGGATGCCATCACCTTGGCCTACGAAGCACAAGGTGTGCCCTGCCCGCTCAGGTTGCGTGCTCACTCCACTAGGGGTGTCGCATCGTCCTGGGCGCTGGCTCGTGGTGCCTCGCTAGCAGACATCTGTAGAGCTGCGGGTTGGGCGACTCCCAACACGTTCGCTAGGTTTTATAGCCTACGTGTCGAACCGGTTTCCTCCTGTGTTCTCACCTCAAACGGGTAGTGGCACTGAGAGGGCCGGCTCAGAGTCGGCTTGCGGCGTCCTTACGCCTAATTCTCCAGAGAGTTCCTTAACCAGGCAGACCCTGTTGAGTCCTCCAGCACTCCGGCGTCCGGACACGGCGGAGCGTCCGGCGCCAGGCCTTCAGCTAATGAATTCTTGAAAACTGGTGCGAGGCTAGTGCCCATATGAGAGACCCTGTCGGGATCCCATATGTGTATTCCACGGTATTCTTATTAGAGCCGTGTTTCCCCTGGCGGACCACGTTCTGCCATCTCTAAAGATGCAGCCTGAGCCATCTCAGAGACTTCCATGTGCAAAAGGGCCCTCTGGGTTACTTCACATGTTTGAATGTCACTTAAACCCCCTTTGGGAGGAGGTGACTCCGCAGTGTGCCTCTTCCAAGTGGAAGGGCACGCTTCCCAGTGTTATCCTAGTCCTACTGTTTGGGTTGCTCAAGGAACACCAGTAGTTGACCTTCTGTGTAGAGCCCGGTCCTATCGTCTGCCTTATAGGAAGGGTCAGGAGCCCTACACAGGGCACTGGAAGGGGCAGCTCCTGTGGCGCTTTGGTAGGGATCCCAATTTCGTCGGTCATCCGACGTGACTCGGAGTGACCGACTGAAAGGGGAACGTCTCGGTTACGTATGTAACCCTCGTTCCCTGAAGGAGGGAACGGAGACGTCACGTCCCGTCGCCACAGTCGCTGTACCACCGCTGAGCTGCCGGGTCGCCGGCTCGGCTCCTCAGCGAAAACATAATTGATGCGGTGCATCAGCTGCCTCTTATGCTCACGCTGTGATCAGCGGCAGCTGGATGCAATAATCGCATGCCAATGTCCATTGGCTCGTTTAGTTACACTCGAAGTGGATTGGTCTCTCTGGCGAGATCCCAATTTCGTCGGTCATCCGACGTGACGTCTCCGTTCCCTCCTTCAGGGAACGAGGGTTACATACGTAACCGAGACGTTCTAGTGACTTTGGGTGCAATATGTCTACATTGTCTTGAATTCTATTATAAAGCATGAATGTAACTACAGTATGGGCTACAGATGATTTGGCCTTCAACTTCTTATCTGTATAAATATAATCAACACATATTTGTAGCCTACAAGCTAATTTTCACCAAATCATTGACCCTGCAAATGGACAAAAACTAAATTACTTTTTATTTAGAACTGCATATATTCAACTACATTTGTTTTATTTTGAAACATTTGACCTGCAAAACTTTACTAGTTTACAAACATACAGCAAGCTATTGCTGTTGACTTGAAAATGCAACAAAATTCAAAGACTTGAAAATTGTACAAACACCCTTACCTTACACAACGAAAGCCAGCTTTGTAATGCATTCAGATGAAGAAAAACAACAGGATAATCATGAACAACTGATTTCATTAAATACAAATTCAAATTGTAAAGTGTAAATATATTTCCCCGTATAAATTTGTGGTCTGTAACAGGCAGGGCTCTATACACTATTTTACTTTATTTTCATATTTCTAGCACTTCTACATGCATTACTCTGCACTTACAAATTGCATAAATACTGTTAAGAAATTAATGAGTGTTTTCACTAGTTAGCTCACCTTAGCAGATTTGTGTTGGATGTCTTCGACATGGAAAACAATCTTCAGAATGGAAAATATGGATATTTTGTTAATAAACAATACTTTTTTGTTATTTCAGTTAATCTCATATAAAACGAGCTAAGCTAGTAGTCGTGTAAGCATGGCTAAAGGCACAAAAATTTGAGCAAGAGTGAGTCATTTACACTGGAACCGCTCCGATTGATTCAAACTCAAACTCACTCGTGACTGTTGACTTGGTTCACGAATCTTTTGATTCAGATCGGGGCTTCGGAGCGCATATCGTGAATCTTTTTTTTTATTAAATAAAAAAAAGATTTATCTTTTCTTTATTTTTTTTGTTACACAGTACAAAACATCAAACCATTAAGGCAATACATTTATAAAAAAACAATTAAAAAAAAACACAAAAAAAAGACAGAATGTTAATTATATTTTCCTACACTCTAAAACGGGTTGTTTATTGTACTGGATAGCTTTGTTAGGTGATGCTTAACATTTATTGGGTTATTTCTATAACAAGGCAACCAGCTGGGTTAAAATTTTACATTTTACTGGTTGATTGTTGCAATTATGACAGAAAATACAGTAGTAAATTAATATATAGTTTCCGAATTTAAAAAGATGAATCACTCTTTTGAGTGATTCTTTTCGGTGAACCGGCTAGCAAAGATTGAATGATTTATTCATGAGTAGGACTGGCCTTTTAGCAGCTGTTCCTGAGTAACTTGTGAGGTTTTGTCATTTATCATCAAATCATCAGAGCTCGACTGTGCAGAAGATTTGACTGATGGATCGAGAAGTAAGTTAGAAGACAAATGCAGCACGTACAGTTAACATATTAGCGATATGGTGACATTTTCAGAAATACATATGGATTTGTTTATGTTCCTCATGTTGCAATCGTCTTGGACATCATGTTATGTAACTCTAAAAACACTAACCCAAATGCTATATTGCTAGAAATGCACTATTGAGACATGACATGATTAATAACAAGTCCTGGTTGTACAGCACGAGAATATGTTTCTGTGGACCACCCAATGCTATCACTACATGGACATCAGTAATCTAATTATTTACCTTATTCTGAATAAGACAATATTATGATTAAGGTGTTTACATGAGCTGCTTTTAGAATAATCCTTTCATGTTCCCGTTTTAAGTTATAGTACATAGATCGATTAATGGCATGCGTTATTACGTCACCACGCGACGCCATCCGACGTCCCCTCCAGAATTTCACGTATAAACATAGTTTGTCTTCATGATGATGCCATATACAGTTTTGGGTGTTTAATTTTTAATTTTATGAAAGCTTCAAGTGCAGTTAATTATTTGTACGTGCAAACAGACGATGGCAGTTTTGAAGCTCTTTTATTTGCCGTCAAACAGTTGATCACTGCCGTGTGTGTATCCTGTCGCAAAATGCGGCGAAAAGTCCTACACAACGGTAATAGTTTGATTAAGGTGTTTACATGTCTGTACTGCACTTCAATAATGCGACTAAAATAGGAATACTCCACATGTCTTAATTCGATTTCTGTTTACTTCAATTATGACTTTAGCCGGATTGAGGTAATCAAAAAGCTCTGTTTACATGGTACATTCTTAATCAGAGTATTGTCTTAATCGTATTAAAATCGAGTATTGTTGTCCATGTAAACTCAGTGTTTACAGACTACTGTGAAATTAGCCTACAAATTGTGCTTATAGTTTTCTCTGCTCATTAAGCTGAGATAGGAGGTGTTTTAATACTGAAAAATTACACACTTCACCTTTAATATGCAAGCTTAAAAAGAATAAAAATGCTATCGGGTAGAACAAAAATACAGGTATAGACAGAACCCTGCAAAAAAAATTTAGATTGCAAAGTGGTTTTTACTGTCACATACATTAACTTTAATGGAACGTTAATGAGATGTACTAGCAGGATGCATTAATAAAATCAATCTCTTTGTAATATAACAAAGGTCCCATTCCCAGGTCAGATGAAGGCATAAAACTGTTGCAGCAGCCACACATGGGTTCATGGCATGCTGCGGTTGTTCTTAGCCATTGATTTAGTTTAATGTCCTAAAACCATTAATGAACCACAACAGAGCATTTGGGCTGATCTCGAGTCAGTAAGATGCAGTGTTTGCAACATTATTTGGATGCATGTTTTCTTATAACAGGCCCTTGTTGGCATCATTTGAAGATTTCTTATGAATATTAGTCAAAATGGATTCTTGTTTTGATGCCTGATGTCACCAAGTATTAGTATTAGAATAGTGGCCTAAGATAAACATTTGCTGTCATCTTCAGTGGTTTTTATTATGAAAACTGATGTGGCATGGTCCTTGCATGTGCACATTAAAATTCAACATAAAACAACTTTACATGTTGCTTTACTAATCTGACATATTTCTGAGTGAAGCAGAATACTGAATGAAGGAGAATATTGAATGAAAAATTAATGGGACATTTTCTTATTTTTGTCTTGTTTTCCAGTTAAAATCTAAATGCACAACTTTTTTTTTTTTTTTTTTTTTTTTTGCACAACTTTTTTTTTGTTTTTCTAAAATGAAAGCATACACATCACTAAATTTTGATGTTAAATTTGTTAGATTTATTCTTGAATATAAAAAACTAATTTTTGCTTTGGAATAACATGAACTAATGAACTGTTTATAATTAGACTGTTAACATGCAGTAAGAAAGTTTAAAGTAAATTTCATGTTGACTTAAAGGTCATGAGTAAAGAACCTGAAATGCCAGTTATTAATAATTTTAAGGGTGACTGTCCCGTAATAAAACAGTATCTCAGCAGCATTGAAAAATGACACTTTCTTAAAATCTAATTTGCTCACACAGTCACAGAACGTACAATGTAATTTTATTGATAAGCGGGGACGGGGACAGGAGACACTTCTTTATCTGTATTGTGCCGGGGAATGTTCTTATCTGCTCTAGGCTCCACACAGATGGCTATAAGGTGACTGGCATGAATACTAATAACTTACTACTCTTCATAATGCATAATGAGTGAGTAGTCTTGAGTGAAGTGTTTAAAGCTGACAAGGATCTGCTTGTTTTGTTCTCAAAGAAGTGCACTTTGTGCAAAGTGGCTTGTATGTTCCATTAGCAGAATGTCAGCTGATCTTCTAATACTCTTTACTTCTCTCACTGCATCCTCACAGACTTGACATTTCTCAGGATCGATATAAGCGCCACACACAGAGTGGATCATCATATTACATGAAGAGCCACTACTCAATTGGAACTATATGGCATAGAATCTGGCTTAAAAATAGCATTTTGTCTTATTTTCCAGTAAAAAAAAAAACAAAACAAAAATATACAGCAAAATATGTACAAGAAGATAGGTTTACTTGATAAGCAAAATGTCACAATATGTAAAAGTTTATACCCCCCCCCCCCCCCCCCCCCCCCCCCCAAAAATATAATCAACGTCATTTTGTTTCTGAAATGGAAGTGTAAATGCCACTTAATTTTAAATGTTGAGTTTTGTTCGATTTACACTTTAAACAAGCAAAACTTTTGTTAGTGGTTTCAGAATAATGCACAATAAATAAAAACAGACTTATTCTCTAAAAAAAAAAAAAAAAAAAAAAAGACATTCTCTGAAAATTAGTATTTGCTTAGGCTTATAGGCCTATTTATTATTAGAATATGATCATCATTAGTAAAAATGTCATAAATAAAAGGTTTTGTCATATGCTTAATTTATTTAATTTTTTTAACTTGTACCTTTTTTTCTTAATTATCCATCACTATTATCCATTTGTCCTTGGAGACAAGCCTGAAACTGTGAACACCCTTTAAGCAGTAACTATGACGGACACTAATTTACAGAATTTCACTTGAGGCTAATCGTATGGAAGATTCAATCCATCCAATGTTTTGCAGTTGACTCAGGAACTAACTCCTCATTAGATCAGGAGAGGGAGGCAGTGGCTTAAAAAAAGCCTCAACACTCAATAGACAAATGTCAGAGAGAAATCTAATTAGATTTATTTAAAGCTGAGATGTGTCCCTCCCCACGCTCCCACTAAACACAAACACATACAGGCACACAGACATACATTTAAATGCAATGTAAATCTCCTCCATTAGGCCAGAGTGCGCTTATAGGGTCATATGCAAACCTACATCAAAGCATATTTCGCTCTTTGCATGACATCAGTGCTTCAGAAATGCTGACTCTGATCAATAAACCATCCGTCATTATAAGTAAAGTCTCTTTCAATGATGTGAAATAAGATATGGACTTTTTATGGACTGAATATTCATTCAGAAATAGTAAATTCTGCACATAGAAACACACACACACACACACACACACACACACACACACACACACACACATATATATATATATATATATATATATATATATATAATATTACAGTTTGGTTATTTTAATAATAATAAATAATAATTTATTATTTTAAGCCACTCTGAAGCGCCTTGGTTGAGAACTACTAATGTAGATAGCAAAGCTCATATAATTCAGCTCAAAAGCCTCCACTTACTCTCTACATAAAATTATTTCAGTCTAGGAAAAAACATCAAAGAATCTCATTTGTGGTTTTTCTGTCCTGTAGGAACCAGTGTGTAATTCAATCCACAGTTGTTAAGCTTTGCCAATCTGATTGGAAGCAATTTTGACTCCTTTTTTGGCAGATGAGGATGCTGACTTTGATTGTATTTTGCAGTATTCTGCATGACAGATGACGCCAACAAAGGCCTTGCTGTTCACTGGTGTTGAAAACATTTACTTAAGGACTGTGGCCATGATCTCAAGATTTACCCAACTGTACTGCATCTGTAAAGCAGCATCGTCAGGCTGACAAACAGAATAAAAGCATCAGAGATTCCTTTGGTATGCTGTAAAGCACAGATTCTTTTGACTCTTTTAACATTGTGGGAGCAGTGGTCACTTGTGCTCAGTTCCTGAGCCAAAACAGATGTACAGTAATTGAGCAGGAATGGTTTAAATGTCCAGTAATTAAATGTGAAGTGTGTAACCAGCTGGGACATTTCCTGACCTCTGTCTCCTAGACTCCAGTGTTCACCGTCCTGAATGTGTTTTGAATTTAGGATTTGCACCTGCTCAAGTAAGTACTATGCAGATAGAAATCCTTTTGTTGAACCCATGGTCAAGTTATATCAGAAAAGAACATTATGTAAATAAAAGGCCTTGTGAGTGCATAACACGTAATGCACCTCAAATGTTTGTCCAGAGGAAACGCGTATGAGAGCAGTGGAGATGCGTTTGACACAACCTATCAGCTTTTCCCTTGGCTATCTAATCTCTTACGATGAAGTGAATATCCTGGAAGGGAAGGAACCAGCATTTTCCCCCTGGGTTGCTGTCGTAATCTTTCACTATCCACTGGTCCATGGTTATACAAGCACAAAATTACATCTCCAAGACTGGCCAGTTGCTGGAGTCCCTTATTTGATAGCATTCCTGTGGGGTAAAACTGAAAGGGAGGAATTCGATTACAAGGAAAGCGTTTGCTGTGAATCTCCCCAGTGCATTCAGTGCACTTTTTGATGAGATTATTGTCGTAATCTTGACTGGCAGTCTTCAGTTGACCTTTTAACTTGGTCACTTTCTGTAAGTGACACACTGTATTGGCCCAAAAGATGTCAGAAACTGCTTGAGTGAGAATCCAGATGAAGTCAGGTGGGTGAAATATATGCTAGATGGCTGAGCAGTGTGGGATGTTCTCTCTCTCCTGAGGCTCTTGTGACCCCAAAGAAAGAAAGCTCAGGGATGTCTCTCGAACAAAAACTTGAGGAATGGCAGGTCCCACCAGACTGAGGTGTACCTTGCAGTGTATCTTTTGTCCTTGATGTACATCAGATGTAGACATCTCTATCAGTTACTCACATGACTGCCGCCGCATAGAAGCACATGCTGTTCAACATTATGTCATCCTGTAGTAATCTTGTTGCTGGGAAGAATAGAGATAACATTGAACAGAACAGTTTTTTTTTATTTAATTTTCTATTGAAAAATAAGCATTGTGGTTATTAAATGTCAGTGTTATTTTAGTATTGTTTACTAAATTGTTTAGTGTTTTTTAATAGTACTTTTGCCATTGTAATGTGGTGTTATAAAATGTATTAATATTTTTAACAAACTTATAATTCAGTTTTCATTTTAATTTGTTTTAGCAATTTTTATGTGCTTTTGTCATTTTAGTTTTTTGACTTTTATATTTCTGTAAAGCTTTTAATTTGAGTAATTTTAGTACTTCACCTTAAGATAATTTATTTAAATGAGTTAAACTTATGATTCTTTTAAAACGTTCATCTAAAATTTATATCGTTAATCAATATTAGATATGTCAGTATTAGATATTGATATAATCAATATTAAACAAATTTTAGCCTATATTTGTCTTTCATTTTTTAAATTTTTTATTTCAATTTTTTCTTTAATTTTTAATTTTAGTACTTCACCTTAAGCTTATTCATTTGAGTTAAAACTTCTAGCCTAATTCTTTTACATTTTTCAACTAATTGAAAACTAATATCAACTAATTTGATATTATTGAACAATATTAGATATCAATATTAGATATTAATATTGATATTAATATTATTGAAATGATCAACATTAGATATATCAACATAAGGTATAAATATTGCTATTATCAATATTACACTAATTCATTTTAGTTTGCATTTTAGTCATTTTTATGTGCTTTTTATTTAATAAAGTTAGTACTCATTTTTCATCTAATGCTGATATTATTTAGATTTTGAGTGTATGATCTTCTTCTTTCGGCTTCTCCATATTAGGGGTCACCATAGCAGATCATGTGTGTCCATTTTGCTCTGTCACACCAAGCACTCGCATGTCCTCCATCACCACATCCATGAACCTCCTTTTTGGTCTTCCTCTTCTCCTCCTGCCCGGTGGCTCCATCCTCAGCACTCTTCTTCCAACATACCCTGCATCCCTTCTCTGCACATGCCCAAACCGTCTTAGTCTTGCCTCTCTCACTTTGTCTACAAACTGTCCTACCTGCACTGTCCCTCTAATATGCTCATTTCTGATCCTGTCCATCCTCGTCACTCCCAAAGAAAATCGCAGCATCTTCAACTCTGCCACCTCCAGCTCCTTCTCCTGTCTTTTTGTCAGTGCCACCACCTCCAAGCTATACAACATAGCTGGTCGTACTACCATCTTGTAAACTTTACCTTTCACTCTTGCAGGTACCCTTCTATCACAAATCACTCCTGCCACTCTTCTCCACCTGCACTCTCTTCCTCATTTCTCTACCACACTCTCCATTACTTTGAACAACTGACCCCAAGTATTTAAACTCATCCACCTTCACCACATCTGCTCCTTGTAACCGCACCGTTCTGCTTCCCTCTCTCCCATTTATGCACACGTACTCTGTTATATTTTGAGTATATGATATATTGCCAAAAAGATTTTTAATAGTTTTGGTTCCTGTTAACAGTAACAGTTTTAACTGGATTGTCCCTGTTATGTCTAACGCTTACTTGAATTTGTTGACATGATGTTTTGGTGCTTTGAAAGCCTGTCTGAAATTTCTCTCAGAGGAATCTTCATACACAAACCCTGTCTAAGTCGCTGAATAAGTGGACAGCGAGGCAGCTGTCTTCAGTTTGGGACACAGCTGCTGACAGGTGCTCCGCTCACAGTCAGTTTGAGTTTATTTTTCATGTGATGCAGAACACACAGACCTGTTATGCAGTCCATACACAGACACTCAGTAACCGACTCAGTGACCATTGATTTCCACACACGGAAAACGATATGTCACTTTTATAATAAATGACACAACCAGAGAATCCATGAATCGTTTATGAAACTTATTGCAAAGCCACTGCTGCCATTGGCATATGCAACTGTGTGTCAGAGTTAATGTGTGACGTTGGGAGTGTTTTGGCATTGACTCACTCGGGAACATCCTCCAGCCCACCCTAAAGCCCATCTCTTTGCCATCAGCCAGTTTAGTTGCCATGACCAGGAGGGCAGAACAATGCCTTATTATTTATGGTCACATCTAATCCACACTCCCTGCCACAGTAAATTTTGCCTGATTTGGCCCATGGGTGGTGGATTTTGCTAATTTTTATTTTATTTTTTTTTGATCAAACCAGTTTTGACACTACATTTTGAATCCCTTTAAGCAGGCTTAATTTTTATCTATAATGGATGTGTGCATGCATGCATAATGTATGCCTGTTGAAAGGACAGCGTATGTCCCCTGCTCATTTCAATAAATTTCACAGTTTGCTCTACATTATTTGTGCAGTGACTGATGCTGGCTATAATGTCATGAATTTTACATCTGTACCATGTATATGCGGTTTCCCCACAGCGGTAGATCAAACAACCTGCTTGTTTGTCTTTTACTCTGATCTGTCAGTAAATTTGCTTGTGAACATTTGAGAAATTCGCCAGACAATTTTCAGTTCATCAGATTCTAGCTTGTTTGGTGGTTAAAACATCAGGTAGTTGCTTCCAAACTTGCTGCTTTATTTAAAGGACTTTATGGATTTTTAAAAAATATTTATTTTCATGAATCAGGTAATTATGGACGTTTGTTTCCACCACTGAATAAAAATAAAAAAGAAAATTGCAATTTTTTTTATCTCACAATTCTGACTTTTTTCTCAAAATTGCATGATAAACTCACTGACTTTTTCTCAGAATTATGAGATAAATTATAAATTATAAACTTGCAATTCTGAGAAAAAAAGTCAGAATTGTGAGATATAAACTTGCAGTTGTAAGAAAATTTTATTTTTTCCGTCCAAATTGGATTTTATTGCTCACAATTTATTGTTTATATCTCACAATTCTGACAATTCTGAGAAAAGTCAGAATTGCAAGAGAAAAAAAGTCAGAATTGTTAGTTTATATCACGCAATTCTGACTTTATATCTTGCAATTCTGACTTTATAACTCACAGTTGCTAGTTTATATCACACAGTTGCAAGAAAAAAGTTAGAATTGTGTGATTAAAAAGACGGAAACCTTTTTAATTATATATATATATATATATATATATATATATATATATATATATATATATTAGAGGTGGAAACAGGCTTCAATAGGTAATATAACAATGCAGACAGTGTATGGAAATAATCCACTGTATGCTGGATGAAGTGCATCATCTGTAAAAGCAAGAAATAACAATAATACTTCAGTGTTAACCCAGATGACAGATTAATGCAGAACAAGCAAATGAGTTAATCAATGAAAACAGCTTCACACAGTCAAATTACTACAACTACACCTGTAGTTGTGTTTGCACCTTTCACATAAAAGCATGGCTTATTTTACATGATGAGACAGGCTAATCATATTAGTGTCCTGTATAAATGAAGCCAATAATAAAACACCTGGTCAATGACCCATAAAAAAAAAAAAGATAGTGTTTTCAAAGCCTGTTTGTTCCAACTCCAGCTCAATTTGAGGGTCTTCATAATACATTTATGTCAAAAGTCTGTTTCACAGCATGATTAGAGCTCTCTTGTGATGCTTTGGGGTAAAACTGGAACTGTCTCTAATATTTCAGTGGTAAGCTAATAGTCAGAAGAAAGTCATAAAATAATAAGAATTTTCCCAATGCATCCTGAATTAAATTTTAATGATCTTTCATGACATAATTACATCTGACTGCCTGAAACCTAATAAAAAAAAAAAATGTTTTATTAACAAGACTTTTCAAATGATATTCACTTTTCTTGTGTATTAAATGAAGAAATTAAGAAACACTGCAACCATGCAAGCCTAATGTCAACTATGTTGTGCTGGGCTGAAAATACCTAATTTTGTGTTACCGGCCAGAAATGACTGGTCTTCTAAAAATTGCTTGTAAATCTCTTATTATGCTATATTAGCATCAAATCTTGGATTCAGTCTTTTTGTCAATTTGTTTTCTTTCAATTAGCACAGGTTTTGCATTTACTTTTGGAACTGATTGATCGTATGCCTCATTGATCTGAGCTTATGCATCTCAGTTTTTAATCAAAAAAAACATTATTTGTGGATAATTTTGGCAATGTTGACTCAAACACTGATGTGCATAAGCGCAGATAAATGAGGCCTATGATCAGTCGGTTCCAAAAATAAATACAAAACCTGTGCTGATTAAATGAAAAGAAGTCGATAAAAAGATTGAACCCAGTATTTGTGCTAATATCAGGGCTGCTAACTTGTCACCTTTCGGCGAAATTCGCCGTTTTCACCTTGAAATAGGTCATTCACGTGAATCGTGTAGATCTGTAAAAAAAAAATCGTCGGGGTCCTCCTATCTGCGAGTCATCTGTGTCACATCACCTGTAGCGTTTTTTTCCCCTGTTGGCAAAGGAATGGACCCACCCTACTCTGCCTCTGATTGGCTTACCTTAATGTTCTTTCCCTTATCATCCAACCAATCTCACTCCTGAAGCCTAACTTTTAGACGCTGCAGCCAACTGTCAACTTGAAGGAACAAGCTAACGATAAGCAACTTATTTTTGAAGTAATTGGGCTATGTTGGTGGTTAGATTAGCCTGTTTGTAGCAAGCTAAATTAAGTTTGCTGTAGAGCAGGACGGAATGCATTTGTATCTGTTGTAAATTATGGTGTTCCAGTTTAAATGGTGATTACCGTGTGAGGGTGCTGTTTTTTTTTTTTTGTTTGTTTGTTTGTTTTTGTTTTGCATGAGGCTGCTGTTGCGATAACTATGAAGATTGTAAGTTACGTTATCGCTACACTAGTCCAAATATCAAAAAATTCTTAAATCAAGAAGCATTTTCTAGACAAGTAAAAATTGTCTTGTTTTCAGAAAAAAAAAAAGAAGTCAAAATTAAGTGAGTTTTTCTCCCTATAAACCAGTCTGACTTGCCATTGTGTGTGAAATGTGCTATGTGAATTAACTTACCTTTACCTGCGTTGGCATTTAACTAGTTCAGGTAGCCAAACTTTACCACTCACCCACTTCAATTTTTTATTGCTAAATAGACCATTTCGCATTTTGCGCTTTCACTTGTTAAATTGTTTAAATTGTTTGTAGTTCCATTTACCAGATAAAAATATTGTGTGATGAAGGTATATTTTGGTATTTTGTGTTTTACTTGAGTGGGTGTCACAGGGCCAGAGAGGGAGTCCTGTAGTATGTATTGTGTGTTTGTCACCTTTTTCACCCATGAATATAGCGTGATGAGAAATTTATAGGCAACATTTTTTTGGGAAGTTGTTATACCCTGTGTGAGCAAAGTCAAGTTTTAGTCCAATGCAATAACATTTTTCAGGAAAAAGAAAATCCTCTATAGATCAAAATGACCATGAACATAAGAGTTAATATATGTTTTTCCCAAGTTATACCAAGATTTTTAAATGATCAAATATCAAATTGAAAGATGTTACATAGTTTTTTTTTTTTGTATTGTAATATTGCAAGAAACTAACAGTGGAATCTTGTAGCAAAAATGGCAAAAAATTTCTTGTGGCAAAAATACCCCCAAAATGCATGCTTTTTGTAATTTGCTCTGTGCAGTTTCCTGTCTTTCAGGCAGGATCTCAGTGCTAGGTTTTTTTCACTGAATTACAGTACTGTGCGCACAAGTGGTGTTTAGTGAATTCACCCCACAGAGTTCTACAGATTTATACATGCTCATAAAAAGACACACAATGATGTATGGAGCACATCTTGCCTCAAACAGCAGTTCCACAGTTCTGCTCTCTATTTATTTGCACAGAGAGAGTGGGCCATTCTAGCGCCCATAATGACACCAGGCCTCATAAACCACAGACAGAGGTCTGAAGGCTCGACCAAAACCTGCTCATGATGTCCAGTTAATTCCGCACTAATTTATGAAGTGTCTCATTGGTCGCAGACACACCATATATCCCCTCACAAACCCATTCACAGCCTGACCAGCTGTCTGGACCGGCCAACGCACGTCACTCAGTATTACTCTTAATTGAAAACTTTATATCAGGATTTTAAGATCCGTTGTCTGCAGTTTTACTGTAGCTGACAGAAGTATGAAGTACAAAACCATACACAAGCAAAATCTTAAAGGAATTGATTATACAAAATGATAATTCTGTTATCATTTACTTACTCTCATGTCTTTCTGAACTTGCATGTCTTTCTGTATTTTGATCTAAAATAAGACTTTTTGAATAATGTACTGGTTTCCCTTTTCCATGCAGTTTCCATGAAGAGGTTTGAAGCTTCAATGGGACACAAAAGGATCATAAAAGTATCATATTACTTCACTATATTACAAGTCTTCTGATGGCATATGATAGTTCTTTTTTTTTTAAGAATGAACAAAATGTCAGTATTCACTGATGTTCTTGTGAAGTGACCAGATAGATGAATCAGTGAGTTGAACTCAATGATTTGATCAGTTAAATTCATGAACAAATCATATTGTTAACTAATATTATTAGTAACACTAGATTAGGGAACACACATTCTAATGAGTATTCCCTTAATAAACTCATAGCTATCCGCTTATTAAAAGTAAGTTATACTTGTTGTAGTAGTTATTTTTAGGTTTAAGAGATCTAAAATTTGGTCATGTAGAATAAAGAGTATGTGTTTTATAAGTACTAATAAACAACCAATATGCTAGTAAAATGTATACTAAGAAGCAACTACTTAACAGTGAATAATGATTCCTATCTAAAGTGTTACCAAACTATTTAATACATAGTTATATACAAAAAATACAGTTTTTGTTCATTGAACTAGTCTAAAGCACAAATGAAATAAAATAAAAATATTAGATGAAAAACTGAACTGTACTGAAAAAAAAAAGAAATGTTGGTATGGCAAGTTACTGAAATAAGTTTTAAGTACTAAAATTCCTAAAACTAAAACTGAAACAAAAAAAAAGAATTTAAGCTAAATAGAAATATAAAAAACAAAAACTAATTAAAATCACAATGACATAAGATGACTAAAACTTAAACTGGAAAAAAAATGCATAACTGAAAATATATTCAAAATATTAATAAATACCTCTATATCTATAAATAAATATTCTCTCTTGAACTCTGATGAACATGCAAAGGGTGGATGACAAGATGTTCAGTGGATAATGACTAATTTTTTTTCTTTTTTTTTTGGAGAAAGCTTGTGTGGTTTCAGAAATCCTGGAAAATATGTGCTTTATTTTATAAGCCCAAACCTCATTTACTTTTTTATATTGAATATATTCTTTAAAAAGTTCACTTGTGGAACAACATGAGGGTGAAATAATGAGGGTGAAAATTTTTGGCTGAACTATCCATATGGTCAGTGTAAAAACTGAACCTACATGGCTGGGTGTTTGTGGAACCAAGTCATGTATCGTACTGGGAGGAGAACCAAGAGCTGATAACCCATTAGCCTAATTTCCCACTATGAACACTGCCTGTCACTTTGCTCCTCTGTTAAATCGTCACCTATTAAGAGCCTCTGTGCACCGCACACTATAATCTCTTCCACCTGCTTCAGACTGGCAGTCTGTTTATAAACTGACAGACATCCCAAAAGAACAGAATCAGGCCTTAGCAAAATATGCTACATCTTATTAGCTCAGCACAAAGCACAGTTAACACACACTGATGTTGTGAAACACCTCAGTCCAGTCTTAGCTGTAAGTAGATAAAGCTGAAACTACAGGTTTTCTGGGTGAAGCAATGAATAGGATAACATTACTGAATAACATAAGGCTAAATGAGCCTAGAGGTGATTTGTTGAATGTTCACCTCCAAGGGTCTATGGCAATATAGATCTCAGTTTTATATTAAGGGGCTTGATTTGCATTTTAATGGTCTGTGTCAGGACTGCAGTTGGCCTCCAGCTATTCCGTGATGGCCTAAGAATCTAATGAAATATGCAAAATGGTACACATCATAAAACACGGCGCACATCACAACCGGACTGAACGCCATTTGCTCGTACATCATTATTTGCATTGAATATTTACAAAAGCAGAGGAGAATTAATTTTATTCAGAGTTTTAAGCTGAACAAAGAAAAGATTTCTATGGAAGCCGTTTCCACCACTGAATAAAAAAAGGTAATTGAGTCTTTTTATCTCACAATTCTTACTTTTTTTCTCAGAATTGCATGATATAAAGTATAAACTCATCATTGTGATTTATAAAGTCCGAATTACGTGATTTTAAACTCTCAAATGCAGAAAAAAAACAATTGTAAGAAAAAAAGAGTTGCAAGAAAAAGAATGGCAAAAAAAGTCAGAATTGCAAACTTATATCTCACAATTCTACTTTATTTCACACAATTGCGAGTTTATATTCTGACTTTTTTGCAATTCTGAGGGGGGAATTCAAGAAGTTAGAATTGCAAGGAAAAAAGTCAGAATTGTGAGGAAAAAAAGAATTGCGAATAAAGTCCGAATTGCAAATTTATATCTCACAATTCTGACTTTATTTCTCGCAAATTACAACTTTATATTCTGACTTTTTTTGCCATCCTGACTTTATAACTCACAATTGAGAGTTTAAATCACGCAATTCTTGTTACAGGGCGAACGAGACGTGAGACGTGTGGATCTATTTGCAAGCCTTTAATTCAAAGACGTGGTCATAAATCAGGCACGGTTTAGACAATGGCAAACAGGTACAACACAGGCAAGACAACGAGTAAGTGTGGGTCTTCGATCGGCGAACAGAATCCAGAGAGCTTGACAAAAGGGGTAATCCGTAAACACAAACAATAGTCCAGACAGGGGCAAACAGAGTCCAAACGCCAAGAAGATTGGGCAATCCGAAATACGCAGGCAAAGATCTTCACACCGGAAAACAGGCAAGGCAAGACTAGACTAAACTAGGAACTAAGAACTATGAACTAGACCGGGAACTGGATCCGTAAAGTAGCTATCGCTAGAAGAGTGATAAATGCTAAACAATACTCGGCAGTGAGAGAGAGGAAGTCCATGGCTTATGTAGGGTGTGTGACTGGTTACAGCTGTGGGTGAAATCAGTGCAATGGATGATGAGAAATGTAGTCCAGGGTATAATGTAACAGTCTGTTTAGTGTGAGAGTCCATGTGGAGAGCGGGTGACCTCTGGTGGTGAGTGAATGGAAGATCATAGACCGGATTCGTGACAATTCTAAAAAAAATCTGAATTGTAAGTTTATTTAACTTCATAAGTTTTTATATCTCAAGTCAGAATTGCGAGATGTAAACTCGCAATTGTAGAATTGTGAGATAAAAACTCACAATTGCCTTTTTTAAAAAATTATATTCAGTGGCAGAAATGGGCTTCCATAGATTTCTGTGTATTTTGTGAGGTGAAAATAGTCTTCAGTCATTCATCAATACAGTGTCTTGGTTCCATTGTTAAGATAATTATTCAGTCATTGCTGATCTGGGAAAACCATGTGAGATTTGACTGAAGCTATAATCTGACACCTGAGGCTCGGGGAAAATCGAATCTTTCTCTCTATATTAGATAACACTTCTCCCTGTGAGCTACTCCCTGAACTAATATCCAAACGTTTGCACCATACAATATAATACATGCATTATGTACAGCGTATTTATGAGGCTGTGCGCAGGCAAACGGGACACCCCCGCCACCAATAAGCAAGGGCCCCTCACAGCGTTATGAGCCAATTATGTTATGGTTAAATTAGCCTATCCAGAATGATTTTACTCTGCATAGAAGCTGCATCAAAGTGAAAAATAATATTGTTTTAACGCTACACAGAGGTGCAGTATCACAATGTACCCTAAATGAAGACAGAAATTCTAGAAAGATGAGGAGAAAATATTTCAGTACATAATTGGCAAAATACAGGGGAAAATATGGGTGGAGTCCTGATATGTTTTTGGTGTTTCTTGAGGATATAGAGTCAATGACGATTACTGACTTGACAATTTATGATGTAACCATCAAAGAAGCAATGAGTATCTTCATTATTTTAAAAATAATTTTCGAGGGTAAAATTAATTAAAATGATTCATTTGAATTAGTTTTACCCTGGAAAATTATTTTTAAAATAATGAAGATACTCATTGCTTCTTTGATGGTTACATCATAAATTGTCAAGTCAGTAATCGTCATTGACTCTATATCCTCAAGAAACACCAAAAACATATCAGGACTCCACCCACAAATGATGTCGTCATGTTAGGTTATTCTGGACTCTCTCAAATATTTTCCCCTGTATTTTGCTAATTATGTACTGAAATATATACACATATATATATATATATATATAATATGTGTGTGTGCAATTATTCAAGTAAATAAAAAAAAAAAAAATTATACAAATTTTTTTTATATAAAAATAAAAACCATATTTGTGCATTTTTAAACCTTAGATAATATAGTTTAAGTAGATCAAGCCTTATTTAAATAAATTAAATTTGTCATATATTATATTTGATACTTATTGACGGTCATGAGGGACTGCAGGTGTCCTCTATATGCCATTATTTCCTGTTTTATGATTTTTTTTTCTGCATGTTGGTTGCACCACGTGGTTTTATTTTTATTTATTTAGTTTTTCAAATATTAAAAAAGAGAAGATGTTTTCCTAATATTATTATAAAACAATATTATTTATTACAAACTATTTAAGGTTTTCTTTTCTTTTTAAAAATTATTTTAATGAGGATTTTTCTTCATTATAATATCAGGACAGTTGTATGGCCCTTATTTTTTTTTACTTCAAAATTTATGATCATTGACTATCAAAATTTATGTTTACTGTGAAATCAAAAACATCTTTAAGATGTGTGTTACTATATGTATAAATTGCATTTTGATGCATATGTTAACCATTTAGTAGATGCAGTCATGTGATTGATCCTACTCTACTCTATCATGCACGTAAAAAATGGACTTTCGGTCATTTATAATTCAATGTATTTATCATTACGGTTCATAAACCTCTCTTTACATGACTGTTATTAGACTGAGCCCACGCTCAGAGTGAAGGATGGGATTTCCAAAAAGGTCATATTGTTTACAAATAATTTTTCATAGGCTCTGAGGGTAAAGACAGCAATTACAGTGGAGAAGCACTGAAGAACTGGTGGCTTTGGATCCACCAGCAATCTTCCACCCAGTTTTTAAGGGCTGCCGTTAATTCTGCATGGCGGAGGCCATTGCGTTGTCCTCAGCTTGGAGGTTGCTTTTTATTATCTTGGCGGGGTGGAGCGGCAGTGCGGCACAGAGGTGTTCAGCATTCAGCTCAGAGTTTCAGCCCGCAGAGGCTTCTGGAGAAATGTGAACGCCACTGTCACACTTGGCTGCGGTCCCGATATTCCTTTCTTTCTCTCTCTATCTCGCCATCTCTGGGCGGAATACAGAGGGATTCTGAAAGATGTCCTCCATTTTCTGTTCATGCGCTATGCACTCGATAACATAATATGAGCAGATAGTATGTGAAGGGAATCGTCTAATATTTGTCTTCAGGAAAAACCTTTAAATGATTATAATTTATTTCTACTGTTTAATGAATTTGCCCTGTGCAAGTAAAATGTATGTTTGCAGATACACTGTAGGGGCATCCTTTTTTGTTCTTAAGATGTTTTTTTCTTCTTGATGAATAGTCATCAATTGACCTTAGCCGGGAGTTTGATTGACAGGTGATCAAACCAGACAGGAGAGTAGATTAATGTTGGTGGACTTGAACTTGAAAAACGGTGTGTATTGGCATGTTTCCATGGTTGCGAATGGTTAATTTCGTCATTCTAGACTAAAATGGAAGTATTTACAAGAGGCCATTGCACAGGTTAAAGGGATAGTTCACCCAAAACTGAAAATTCTCTTATCATTTACTAAACCCTCAAATTGTTACAAACTTGTATGACTTTCTTTCAGCTGTTGAACAAAAATAAGATATTTTGAGTAATGTTGGTAACCAAACAGTTGACGGTAGCCATTGACTTCCATAGTACTTTTTATTGTTCCATACTATGAAAGGCAATGGCTACAGTCAACTCATTGGATACCAACATTCTTCAAAATATCTTCTTTTGTGCACAACAGAAGAAAGAAACTCATACGGGTTTGGAACAACTTGAGTGTGCATAAATGATGACAGAATTCTCATTTTTGGGTGAACTATTCCTTTAAGCTTATATTTCATTGTCAGAATGAGGAGGAAACTCTAGAAGGAAAGAGCTCCAGTGAGAGCACAGAACATACTTGCTTCTCTCGGGTTTTTGATGGATTGCAGCTCTTTGTTGGGAAATTACATTGTTTTGTTGAAAATATGCTGCTGTCGGAAAGAGAGCCTAAAATAGAACCCAAAAGTAGGATGGAAAGATTCTGAGACTCTCAACGACATGATATCATTTGGGGATCTTTTAAGAAACAAGTGTTGAATAAATGATTCGTCCCTGTCTGCACTGATCTTAATCACCAGGCTGGAGATCACCGGTCTTATTCTGTTAAGGCTAATTCACGTCTCACCAACCAACGCCAGCAATCAGTAGGTTATAGTGCATCACTTATTTGACATTATATGATTCGACAAACGCTCATTGAACATGTCAAAGACCTGCTATCTATCGAGGTAATACAATGATCTGAGAAAAGAAAACCTGTCAAAAGTGTCTATTGCTGTTGGTTGGCGTCTGTCACCGCATTGTGAGTTCGTCTTTAAAGGTGCACTTTTTTATACTGTTTTACACCTAAAGAAATAAGTAGTACTTTTGATACATTTTTGAAGTCATGTACACTCCAGTCATATCAGTAACCTTTTAAAAGCTGCTGTATTTTACATGAAGCAGGTTGCCTTAACTGAATATTTCTCATTTTATGTTCATGGAAAATATTAATTAAGGCTGACTACTAATAGTGTATTTGATCGTCAATAGCATCAGTAAACATAAACTACTGTCTTTGGATGATTCTACATCCACACCACTAGATGTCAGTAGTCAGTGGAAGTGCAAGATGTCATATCATCCAACACAGCACAAGACATCAATGTTTAGCAGATTAGCATGATCATGTTAGCCTCTGCTGGTATATATATGGTAATTAAAAGTATATATGTAATTTATTCTGTTAAATAAATAAATAAATAAATAAAAATAAAAAGACAGCTACATTAAAAACCTGTTGATTGGTTAACACTAAGTTCCCTTATATAAAGTGAAAAACTGTAATAAAATTAATGCCACAGTTTGTGTAACTTTACATTTAAATTTACAGTTTTTGAGAGTGAAAAAGAACAAGTCATCTTATCAGTTACAGTGAAAAACTGAACTGACATTCCCAGAATTCCCATATACATACATACATACTTACTTACTGTACGTACTTACGTACTTGCTTACTTTATTCATTTATTTATGTATTTATTTATTTTACTTTACATTTAGGTTTAGCATGTAAATGCTAAATTGTAGCTTATTACAGTAAAGTTCTGGCAACCTCAGCTGCATTTTTAAAATTTATTTAACATTACAGTGCAATGTTATTGTTAACAAAAATTGTTTTCATTAATTTATGAAAAAATGTAACAATTTAATGAAATGAGATTTTAAGAAATTTTACAGATTACTAAATGTAATTACTAAAAATGACTAAAACTGAAATTAAAACAAATGAAATCTAAATAAAAACTAATAAAAATTACAAGGGCATGAAAACACGAAAATATAAAAAAAATGCTAATTCAAATATTAATAAAGATTAAAATAGTATATAAATAACATTAAAATAACACCGGTCTGTTCTAATGAATTATCATTTTATTCCAAGACACTGTAAATTCATTATGTTATTGATCAGTTATTTTGGAGAAGTCTTGAAAGTGTTAAATGGACTATTTGCAGCTTTTCGTGTCACAGTTGTGAAGTTAAATGCCAAATTAGTGCATAATTTGTTTGTGCATCATTTCAATATGTCATATTCATGTCATAGCAGATGCTGTAGCAGTCAACAAGTGTAATATGCTAAGCGTTGAGCCATGCAGAAGTGCTGAATGATTGTGCACTCATTCATGAGGACGTGTGTGAGATGAAGCACCCCATCCTGACCTTCAATACCCTTGTAGATGAATGTTCTCTGTGGCACAGCCACCCAGGGTTTCATCTCAACAGCAGACCTGCGGTTCTCTGAAGGGCTCCGATGCCTTTGCTGGCTCCAAACGGCTGTGTTAAATCCATGAATCCTGACCTGCCTCTGCCCGTTCAGAGAGAGCGATGTGATACAGGAGCATTTGCAGTCTGTATCAGCGCTTCAGCTCCTGCGTGGAGAGCAGATTGCAGTCTCTTTGACACAATAGTACTGCCGCAGGCAGCACATGGCTGAAAAACAGCCCTGAACCAGCCACCGGAACATAAGCCATGTGCTGCGCTATATCTGTGTATGCCTGTAATGTTTTGACATTGTGATCACCAGTGATTTGAGTCGTGCAGCTTGATGTACAGCGTGTTGAACACAGCGAATCGTGTAGCTGTGAAAGAGGGCATGAGAGCCATTCAAGCATACAGACAGAGAAATAGTTTTTGTCAAAACAGTGATAGGCTATCCATCTGTCAAAAATAAACTATGCAATTATATTAAATGGCTATAAAAACCACATATTCACCCCTAAAACAAAACTGTAATTAAAAATGAAAATATTAAACAATATAAAGATTAAAAACAAGTGAACTTTTCAATACTGTAATAACCCTAATATGATTTAAAGAACTCACATACAGTAGCGAGTGTCTGGCTGTCTGAGAGACTAATGAGAGCCAGCTCTGTCTCACTGTATTCACTGATAACACTTCACTCGAGTGTGAATCTCTCTCACTGTTTCACACTGAATGCACACTACCTTTGGTGCGTATGGAACGCGTCCAAGAGTCAGCAGAGCGGAAACTGAAAGATAAAACGGTAAATGCCAATTATAGAGGCCTAGAACTTAAAGGAGTTATGAAAGAAGTTCATAATATATACTATCAGAGTGAACTTGGACAGGGTGTGCTTCATTATTTGAGATATCCAGTCTTTAGACTTGTTCAGTGTGCAGTAAAAGAACATAATTATTTTTGTAATATTTAATTTTAAGGCACACCTCCACTTTTAGACATAATCACTCTGTTCCTATTGTACTGCTTACGTATGCAGGACAAGATAGTTAATTCACACTGCAACAGAAGTCGACCAACGGCGATAATAACACAATCATCCCACATCGTGTCTGTTGTTGTTGGTCAGTTTCTGGCAGTGCAGTGTGAAGTAGCTTAAGTGTATTACGTTGTTAGCTTAGCAATATACTAACATAAACCTCAAAGGCCTGTGCTGCTGGTTATTAAGGGGTGTTCAGGTCTTGTCAGAATTATCATACCATATATATCATATATATATGGTAACACTTTAGTACAAGGACCAATTCTCACTATTAGCTAGTTGCTTATTAGCATGTCTATTATTAAAGGGGTCATCGGATGCAAAATTCACTTTACAAGTTGTTTGAACATAAACATTATGTCCATGTTTATGTCCATCCTATAATGTTAAAAATCCACCCAGTGTTTTTTTTTTTAAATCCCCTTTCTCAAATCAGGCTGTTCTGAGATTCCTGTCAGAATAATGTAGTTCTGCGTAGGCCCCTCCCACGATAGTTGATTGACAAGCCCGTCTTACCTTAGACCCGTCTTGAGTGAGCTGTCATTCGTCCGCCATTGTGTCGACTCCGGTGCAGCGGAAGACAAGAATGTCTCTGATTAACTGACTGAGGTGTTTTGTTGTTGGATGTAATAATGAACATAGCAGTCTTCATTTACTCCCGACATCTGAGCCGCTGAAGATGCAGAGGATTAACGTTACTTTCGTTTTGAAGGGAATGCCGATCCCGATCTGCCTAAATGCGTCTATGTTCGCGCAAATCATTCGTGATCCAGCGTCATCTACAGAAGAAGTGAGTATAACGTTTTTTTTATGAATCTTTGCAAATTGCCTTTCCTAATAATGTACTAGTTAGACAGTTTAGCGGCTAAAGTAAACAGTACTGCTCGTCACCCCATGGAAGAGAGGGGCGGGGTCAGCAGAGCTCATTAGCATTTAAAGCAACATGGACTAGAATGGCTTGCTAAAAATAGAGCTGATTTTGACATGGTAAAAAAGTTGTTTTTTACACTACCATTAAGAAATTTTAACCAACGTATGTTATAGACTTTTCATTAAGACCCTAAAGAATCATATCAGCTTGTGGTAAATGGGCATCCGATGACCCCTTTAACATATTGTCTGTTTATTAGTGCTTATAAAGCACATATTCTGCATGACCATATTATACATACCTAATCCTACCATATACATAAATGAAACATTTAATAATTTTAGTCTCTCTTTCTCTCTCTCTTTCTCTCTCTCTCTGTGTCTCTCTCTCTCTATCTTTCTATAGCTCATATAGTATGATTTAGGAAAATATGGTGCCCATAATTGAGGAGGAAAAATGCCTCAGTTTTATTCAGAGGCTCAAACTGTGCAAAAATATGCAATCTGGTGCAGTTGCTGATATTTTACGACAGCGTATTAGTGCCACGTTAAAAAATAAAAAAATATCTAGGATTACCAGATTAAAGTCGTAATATTTCGAGAATAAAGTCTTAATATTTCGAGAATAATGTCGAAATTACGAGAATAAAATCGAAATACTACGAGAATAAAGTCGAAATACTACGAGAATAAAGTCGAAATACTACAAGAATAAAGCTGAAATACTACGAGAATAAAGTCGAAATATTTCGAGAATAAAGTCGAAATGTTTGAGAATAAAGATTAAAATTGTAATATTTTGAGAGTATACATTAGACTTTTGCGCATGATGGCCCGGATTGGGAGCACCGGGAGATATTCCAAAGTCTCAGCTTTCAAAATCTGTCAGTTATAGCGAAATATAAACTATATATATGTAAATAATGTGTTTTTCACGCTCTTTAATGTGGCGTGACATATCGCTGTATTCGCCTTAGTTTAAGCGGCATGTGAGTCAATCATCTTTCCGATTACAATAATGAGACATATTTTCATTATAAAGTAGCCTACTGTTTTTTTCATGCCTTCTGATGTTCACTTTTATATCTTGCTGTAAACTAAAAAGATGAAACACATTTATAATTTGTATTTCGTGATAAAACTGACAGAATTTGAAAGCTGAGCTGTGTTATATTAAAAGCAACAAAGCACAAAATTATTGCGATTACTGGCTGGCTGGCGCGCTACAAATAATGAATGGAAAACGTTAAATATTACGTCCAGTCATCTATTGTATTATACCGTGAATAAAACACCTTGTGAATAGTCACTTAACGTTATACAGCCTACCTCAGAAAAGACAACAATATTACTTATGTTAACGAGTTGGAGTCCACTTCAACCTTTAGAACATTTTATTGCTGTTTAATTAAATAGGCTACATTTGATGAAAGAAAGTCTGGATGCCACAGACGTTTTCTTGCAGAGTAGGTGGTGGGATTTTCACAAAGAAAACAGTATAATTTAATAAATTGATTCACATAAATACAGATCTGTCAAGCCACATTAAAGAGCTTGAAAAACACATTATTGTAAGACACATCGTTTGTGTTTTGCTATAAAACTGATTTTGAAAGCTGAGATTTTGTTTTATATTAAAAGTAATATAAAGTTGTTAATGGGTGGCTGGCGCACTACAAATAACGAATGCAATGGAAGACATGAAATAGTATTTCCGAGCATACTGTCCCCGCGAGTATGACACATGAGTATAATTTCTGTCAATAATCCCACATATATTTGTAGTGTATTAAAAAAAAAAAAAAAAAAAAAAAAAAAAAAAGGTTAAATAAGAGAGCTACAGCGCTCCCCAAAGGAATGTCGATTGAGTGTGTGAGCTGATGTTAAGATGAAAAATTGTTCCTTTTCAGTCTGTTAATAAATATCATATTCTTGATATTAAGCTGTTTCTGCGAGTCCTTAAAATTGACACTTCCTCATCCCAGTAAAACGATGCGGCCGCTCGGACGCAACAATATTCAGATCAATTCCGGTGACCTGGCAATTTCTCCAGGTGCTCCCAGTCCAGGCCATTTGCATGCGCAACATAGGCTATACTCTCAAAATATTGTAATTTTAATTTCTACGATTTAAATTCTCGAAACATTTCGACTTTATTCTCGTAGTATTTCGACTTCATTCTCAAAACATTTTGACTTTATTCTCGAAATATTTCAACTTTATTCTCATAATATTTTGACTTTATTCTCGTAGTATTTCATTTTTATTCTCGTAGTATTTCAACTTTATTCTCGTAATATTTCGATTTTGTTCTCGTAGTATTTCATCTTTATTCTCGTAGTATTTCAACTTTATTCTCGTAATATTTTGACTTTATTCTCGTAGTATTTCGACTTTATTCTCTAAATATTACGACTTTAATCTCATAATCTTACATTTTTTTTTAATTTTTAAAGTGGCTCTGAAATGCCGTCGTTATATTTATATGGCCAAAAAGTGAGATTCTGGTAATGTATATTAATGAGATTTTTATTACAGTGTAGCATCCTACTTACATAAAATGCATATAAATCAGTTGTCACTCTATATTTCCCAATATAATGTCTTAGTAAGATGATATTTAAATGCTCAGTTTTATCAAATCTCTGTATTTTATAGCGATGATTAAGCGATGAACAAATAAATGTTCCTTCGAAAGCCTGCATATTTGATACTCATTTCTTAACATGATTTTTTTTTTTTTTTTAACTGATGTATGAATAATCAAGTAAAGCAAACTTGCTTCAGTGAGTGTTCATCAGAGGTAATTTTTATAAAAATCAGTAAAGATTTTACAGCAAAAAGACGTGTACCATGTCCTGAAGGTGGATAATTTTACAATTATACCAAAAAGCCTTTCTTAAAGAGCATAAACTATCAAACAGATGACAAGGCAACAGGTTTTTCAGCAACATATTATTTTGATAATTTAGACGCCTTAGAAATTTGTGTATCAAATCTGTGTATTTAATAATGCATCTGCATAACAACTGTTACTTCTTGCATTGTGGCTTTGCTTATTGATTACTCAAAAGTACACACATTCATTTTAGCGTTAATAGATTTGCCACAGACTCTGAATCCAAGGACATAAATGGCTACAAGTAGAAAGTCTAGGTTGCCTTCTAGTAATTACAGTAGCTGCAAATCCTGTGACTGCAGCAGCGCTACCACTCAACTGCTGTATCAGGTGGTCGATCATGTGACCTCAGTGTCTGCATCACTTCTCATTTCCATAAAGTTCTCATCTACTCTAACAAACGCTGCTGCTGATGTTTCCAGAAAACACTAAATGTCATTGAAAACGAATGACTTCTGGTCACTTTGTTGTCGTGAACACCCAGCTGCTCGTGTATGCAGCAGACAGCAAGGCAGCTCACGAGGTTTTGGTACAGAGCCAATACGGCTCTCTTCTATCAGTTCAAGCATCCACAAGATAAACAACACAATGCAACCATTTATAAATGTAGTCATTTACAGGTGGAAAATATGCAATAAGATGCTGTCTGATAAGACATATATGCCTCATTTTTCTTGTCTGCAGCACCACAAGGTGAAATTATTTATATCTGTTTTGTTTTTCTCCCACCATCTCACTCCCACATAACGTATATGCTTTCATAGTGGGAGCTGTTTGAAAAGGATGAGTTGAGGTCCCAGTATAACTCCATCCATTCTTTAAAGCAGAGTATTTTTCATTCATGTGACAGGCTAACACACAGCTCTGTCTCTGTGCCTCCCCTGCTGTTTGCCCTGGTGCTCACCACATCACTGATCACCACGCCACACATCATATCTTCTCATGATGCTGTCAGTCTGACCGCTGCGCTCCATGCCAAAACCGCTGAAGTTTCACTACAGTTTCTTTTGAATTATGGATGGACAGTAAGAGGAAAACGGACTGGAAGGTGTTTTTGTGAAGGACTAAAATGGATCTGTTATAGTTTATATGCACATATGTTACACTTTTAGTAGGATTTTAGCAACTAATTCGGAAGATCTGCTTGCAAACAAATTATTTGGGTTAAGAGACATTAAAATTAAATCACATTCATCTTCGCTTCCAACTGTAAGTGCTCTCTCCATCCATGAAAAAGGTAAGATGTGAGAGGAGATGACCGTGAGCCATCTGTGAGGTTCTGGCTTTGAGCCACTAATGATCAGAGCTGAGCAGGACAAAGTTTTACAATCATTAAATGCTTGATCCAAACATAAATGTTGAAATCATAACAATTCATGTCAAAAAATATATGCTACAGCTACATTTTGCATTTACATTTGTGCAATTATCCAACGCAACCTTCATTCAACACTGTAAAAAATATATATATGTATATAACTGGGTTTTCGAACATGATAATGACCTCAAACACACGGCCAAGATGACAACTGCCTTGTTGATGAAGCTGAAGGTGAAAGTGATGGAGTGGCCAAGTATGTCTCCAGACCTGAACCCTATTAACTACATGTGGGGCATCCTCAAGTGGAAGGTGGAGAAGCGTCATGTGTCTAACATCCAGCAGCTCCGTGATGTCATTATGGAGGAGTGGAAGAGGATCCCAGCAGCAACCTGCAGCTCTGGTCAATTCCATGCCCAGGAGGATTAAGGCAATGCTAGATAACAGTGGTGCTCACACAAAATATTGACACTTTGGACACAGTTTTGAAATGTTCACTTAGGGTGTACTGTTGCCAGCTATTTTGACAATAATGGCTGTATGTTGAGTTATTTTCAGAGCATAGTAAATCTACACTGCTATACATGTTGCACATTGACTACTCTAAAATATATCCAAGTTTCATTTTTATAGTATTGTCCCTTGAGAAGATATAATAAAATAGTTGCTGAAATGTGAGGGGTGTACTCACTTTTGTGAGATACTGTATACACACACACACACACACACACACATCTCAAGCCACACTATTTACGACTTATATTTTGGCTATATTTGAATTGCATTTTGGACAAAAAAAAAAAAAAAATGTCCATATGGTACTCCTAGAGGCAATTTGAAATTTGGCTTCTTAAAACTCACTGATGTTCAATTTTGGAAACTATTGTTTTTGAGCCCATCACCTGAGCCATAAACGTAGTGTAAAAAATAAAATAAAATTAAAATAAACCTTAATTTGAATGCTCACATATTTCGTCAAATGAGAAAAATGCAGTTAAAGCAATCTACCAGCAGGGCCAATGAATACCATGATATTCAGCTGCCTCAATTACATCTGTTTGCTTACATGAGGCCAATTGTACATGTGACTTGAGTTTTTCGATTAAGAAAATAAAAGCAAATAAGCATGTTCCAGTTTATCCAAATAGACTCCATCTCCTTTCACACTTTCCCAATTACACATCGACCACCATCCACCAGTCCACACACACACACACACACACACAGAGAGAGAGAGAGAGAGTGAGAGAAACACGGGCACGCTCCGAACACAATTTCTTTGATAGCATTCAATGAAAGTCCTCTAGGGACACTTTCCTCCATTGGCCATGCTTAAATTAAAATCTAGTCCTTCCATCCCCATACATCAGATAGCTGCCCATTCTCATTCATTTCAAGAGCAACTGATAAGTCAAGGGCAAACATGTTTATGCAGAGGGAGAATTAATTTAAAAGTGAGTTGACTGTAGTTACAGCTCAGTGAATTTAATGAGTGTTTATACCATCTAATGGAATGGAGAGTGTGAATTGAATACAGAGCGTTTTAGTAAATAAACAAAAAAACATCTGCATCTAACCCTGAACAATGAGACTTTGGGTTCAGCTCCAGAACTGAATGCTGTATAGCTTCAAATCCTCTCTATACTGGATTTCTGTGTGTCTTATCTATAATCAGCTTCATTTCTATTATCATTAATATGCCATTAGCTTATATTAGGCAAATGCATTATCTGTGGGGTACAGTTAAATGAACTATGAGTTTTACCTCCAGGACTAACTCGTTTGGACTGAAAATGCTTCAATAACCCTTCATTTGCCTTATCATTTTAACCTTTTTTTTTTTCCCCAAGCATTGAAGATTACTCTGAGGAGGCTTTTTAATTTCACAAACTGCTTTTGAACGGAACTAGAATGAATCCCAGTATCTGGGTTTAACATGTTTCATGAATATTACCAAGCATTTGAGACTATTTGTCTGAATACTAATAACACTTCATTCAGCGATACACAACAAGAGGAGGAGCACAGACTGCGTTTTAACCAGATGTCTGTAGACTTCTCTTTCATCTTGAGGTCAGATTTTGTGACTTATGAGTAAGGAGTCATTTTTATGTCTTCCTTCTCTCTCTCCCACTCAATATCTTCCTGGCTCTATAATTTACACAGTAATATCAGTGCGCAGTCATTAATCATAATTGTAAATCCTCCCACACATAAAGAGATGAATGTCGTTATACAGAATACTAATAAAATTTAATGTCATTAGGATTTAAATGGCACCAGAAACTTTTCATACTGCAATAAATGTATGTTGGTTATTATATGTGGTGTATAGTCAAATGTTTTTGGTAAATTGACCTTTAAACTGTATATGTATACAAAAACATACACAAAAAAATGCTTAATGGGAGAGAACTTAAAAATAGAAGGTGTTAGTAAGAATTGTTTATGAAAGAAATTGATACTTTTCAGCAAGGATGCACTGAATTGATCAAAAATGACAATTAAGACATTTATAATGTTATAAAAAATATTTCTATTTCAAATAAATGCTGTTCTTTTTAACTTTATATTCATCAACGAATCCTGGGGAAAAAAATGTATCAGTTTCAGCAAAAATATGAAGCAGTACAACTGCATGAGCAGCAAATCAGCATATTAGAATGATTTCTGAAGGATCATGTGACACTGAAGACTGGAGTAATGATGCTGAAAATTCAGCTTTGCAATCAATGATTAAATTACATTTTGAAATATATTAAAATAGAAAACAGTTATTTTAAATTGTTAAAATATTTCACAATATAACTCTATTTTACTGTATTTTTGACCAAATACATGCAACCCTGGTAAAACAAGTTATAAGATCGTCTACAAGTAAAATATTAAAATAATTTCAACTCAAATCAATATTTCATGTATTTATTTATTGGTAAGTAGCCAGCCGATCATTATTGCAAAATTACCTTGTCACACCTTAGTGTTCGCTGTTGCATGTGTAAGTTTCATTTGTAATGTTTCCACATGATTTATGCTGCTCTTGTGCCATTCTGTTTTTGTTTTTGTCCAGTTCACTTTAAATTATTGTGGGAAACATTCCACATAATTAATTGGCCACTAAAAGACTTTGCTTAGTAAGTCACAGGAAGCTCTTATCTGATGTTCACATTGAGCTCGAGTCCAAACACTGTTAAGTAACATTCATTGGCTTCCTTCCTTGCCTTTCAGTGACCTACAAAGACATCAGATGATGTTAGGCTCTGCTTGAATCATTTGTCTCCCACACTGAGGCTGGAGAGAGCTAAATCTCACAGAATTAATGCATGGCACCCATATGCAATGATTGAGTTTTGACACGTACGTGAATGGACTTGACAGCTCTTTTTTTCCTGCTAGTGGTGAGTCGGTGACAGCATATGGATTGCACGAAAGCCGGCTCCGCATGGGTAAAATCTCATCCGGTCTTTCATTAACACCATTTTAAGGATTACTCATTGGTTATTGGAGGCTGAGAGCAGGCTTGTTGATTTTTGAATAATCTAAAGCAAAGCAGAGTTCAGTCACATAGGGTACCGGGCATAATCAGGACATTAGTGAGCTGTAAGTTAGGATCTCCAGTGCTTGGAGTCATCAATCACGAGACCGTGAAGTGGTGACAGTGATATATGCTTCTATTATTCTGTTCCTCTTTCTTGGCCTTTAAGTCAGTAAAGTTGGGCTTAGCTCACAACTCACGACTAGGAGTTTCCTACAGATCTACAGCTCTAGGGTGTTATCTATGCCTGATTTCTGCCACAGATTAAAGCAGTCTGAACCCTTGAAAACAATTTGTCTGTCAACAAATTGCACTTTTACAGAAATTTAATGCTGATTAAAGGAGAAAACCAGTTCAAAACCACATTCTTGTTGATTCGCTGTGATAAGCCAACAGATTTATTTTCAGAGCTGCCGGGGATAAGTTTAAGAAGAAATTAAACATTAAAATATGTGTGTTGCATATCTATGAATTTATTAATAATGGCTGACTATGAATATCAGTGATTGCAATTTTTGCATGATGGTGCATCCACACCACTAGGTGTCAATATATAAGACGACTACCATATCAATCTACCATTTCTCTAAGCAGATTTTGCATGTGATTGAAGTTTGTTAAACATTGAACATGCGAATTCACTGCGTTGACCATTATAAAGCTGTTTGGAAATGACCTCTGAGTAAGTGGCGTCTCACGCACCACTACACTATTGATAAAGGATAATTGTCCTTCTTAGCCTGCAGTTTTGCTAATGTTATTGTGTCTTAACTCTGTAGCAGTATTAAACATTTTTTTAAGTGAACTAGCCAGTCAGTTTGGGGTAGGTTTATCCATTTTTAAAACAATAGTGCAACATGCCTATCAACGTTTTCAACAGCCTTGATTCCAGAAGTATTTTCCCATCCTTTATTTCCTCAGGGATTTAAAAAAAAGTCTTTGTTTAAGATTTATAAGCCATGAACCAAACCAATCAGCTACATGGTGAACCACAACATTGCAAACTTTGATTTGAAGCAAAAAAGTATTTGAAAATTGGACAAAAACACAAGTACAAGACTGTGTTCTTAATGGCTTTACTGAGGGAAAGAACTACAGTCCCATGACTCATTAAATTAAAAACAATGAATAAATATAATAAAACTATTCGTCTAAAGTTGTTGATTATCTGTTGAAACAATATGTTTCAAGTTTATTGCAAAGTATGCACATATATAAACACATTTAATTATTTTGAGAGCACAGGAATTCGATTACATCACAACGACGCTTCATGGAAGTGGGCGGAGCTAAAGAGCTTTGCTAGCTCCAACTCTCTGATTGGTGGAATCTTTTGTAAAGAATCATGGGTAATGTAGTTTTTCACCATGAATTCCACAATTATTTTAATAATTTGAAATAACGTGAACAGATGGCCTATACAATTGATTAAAAAGCTTTATAAGTTATTGTTAAAAGTCAGTTTCCCTATGGAGAAAATGAATAGAGTTTTTACTTCTGGGACCTGACTGTTGCACTTCATGGCAGATGGGATCAGTGTTCAGGACCTGTTTGAACACGGTCATTATTTTCGCAGTTCGGTTTGATGCCGCTATAGTGGTGCAGAATCACACACTTCAGCTTTAATCAGGTCAAACGCACGCAAGCATACAGTAGCATCATTAAATCATTGTTCTTAAGTTTCCTGCGTCTCTTTCTGGTGGGATGGAGGTAATAAGATCCATAACAGCAGCAGTGGGGGAAGTGAGAGCTGCCATGAATCGCAGCGCTGACAGGATGTAAAGTGATGTCTTTGTGAATGCGGGGCCAAGACTTCCCTGAAAGTGAGGCAAATCAAATCTGGGAAATAGCTTCCAGGAGCTGTTTAAAGGTGACAGTGGTGGCACTTTCCTCTTCTCACCAACACCCTGGAGCGCTGGCTTTTTTCTCTTCTTCTTTTATTTCCCCTGCTGGTGCTCCAGGACTCACACAATGATTAATTTCCTTTCTCAAAAGCATAATCTTGCGACGTCTACTAGAAGAAGATTCCTCTGCTTATGTCAATCAGTTCTGAAGTCCAACCGGTCCAAACACTTTCACCTGACTTGATGTGATGCGTAATATTTAGATTATCATGCAAATTAGCTATGCAAATGCATGCGCTCAGACCCTTATTGATATTCAGCAGCGTTGTTGTGACATCTAAAGATGAGCGATTAGTGACAAGACTGCTTATTCGTCATTATGTACTATTGTGGTGGGGCCATCAGTCGTCTTTATATAATCTGCTACCTTGAGGGAGAAATGGCATGTGGCAGACCAAATGAAAAGCAATGACCTTCTTAAGTCATTACTGTAGTCCTCACATAAAGCTTTGATCAAAGGACATGACAAATTACAGTTACTTTTTTACCATTAATGTCTCCTATGCTCAGTGAAATAACTCATTTTATATATAATTTGGCTTTGGAATCATTGCAAAGGTTTTACTAAAAGATATTGCATTATTTGATTAATTTTGCACACTCAAACAGACATGCAGATTAATAACTGTATTAACAAGTAAACAAAATTCTTAAAAAAAAAAAAAAAATTATATATATATATATATATATATATATATATATATATATATATATATATAGGTGCATCTCAATAAATTAGAATGTCGTGGAAAAGTTCATTTATTTCGGTAATTCAACTCAAATTGTGAAACTCGTGTATTAAATAAATTCAATGTACACAGACTGAAGTAGTTTAAGTCTTTGGTTCTTTTAATTGTGATGATTTTGCTTCACATTTAACAAAAACCCACCAACTCACTATCTCGACAAATTAGAATATGGTAACATGCCCAATCAGCTAATCAACTCAAAACACCTGCAAAGGTTTCCTGAGCCTTCAAAATGGTCTCTCAGTTTGGAGGGTAAGCCACAAACATTCATTGCCAAAAAAGCTGGCTGTTCACAGAGTGCTGTATCCAAGCATGTTAACAGAAAGTTGAGTGGAAAGAAAAAAGTGTGGAAGAAAAAGATGCACAACCAACCGCAGCCTTATGAGGATTGTCAAGCAAAATTGATTCAAGAATTTGGGTGAACTTCACAAGGAATGGACTGAGGCTGGGGTCAAGGCATCAAGAGCCACATATATATATATATATATATATATATATCAGCTTGAATACTACAGTACCATTCGGCTTACAGCATAATGCACAGTATACCCTTATGCAAAGAAGATATATTTTCTTCTTATATGTTAACGATCAGTGTATTCAATTATTTAATGTAAAAATATACTTAATGTATTGTTACTATATTACAATATGTTGAATTGCTGCTTTCCATATATTAAAAAAATGTGACTATATTTACTTATGCATAATTTTATAATCAATAATAATGCAATGCATTATATGTAGATACGCATGATAAAATATTGTACTCTGTGTGTGTATATGTGTATATATATATATATATATATATATATATATATATATATATATATGTATATGTATATGTACTATATGTACTATTCATATTTATATGAGAACATATATATGTAATATACAGTATGTACATAATTATAAGCAAAATATATATTGGAATATAAATTTTATTTTCCACCTATATTGCCATGGTTTCAACAAGACATCCAATAATCTAAAAAGGTAAATAAATAAATAATATTTGTTTTCAGTAAACATTTTTTTATATACCATCACATTTGAGATGTGTAACTATGCAAACAATAAAGTGAATTGTGTTCAGTCTTATGTAACCCTTTGTTAACAAATGCAAGAGAAATTAATATGTCAATAAAGCTTTACATTTAAAAATGTAGTGCAGTTTTTTTCTTCATTGCTAATTTTTTTATACATATCAAATCAATATACAACCATACATGTTCCATGCATATACTGCAGTATATTGAAAAATACAGGCACTAGTTTCCCTTATATGGATATTTATTATTTAAAGTATCACATTATATTTTCTGGTATTCAGCATATTAGAATGTGTCATGTGACACTGGCGTCTGGCTTATGAATGGCTTATGAAATTCAGCTTTGTATCACAGGAATAAATTATATTTCAAAGTATATGAAAAATGTTTATTTTAAATTGCAATAATATTTCACAATATTACTGTTTTCCTATATTTTTGATCAAATAAATGCAGCCTTGATGAGCATAAGACTTCTTTAAAAACCATGAAAAATCTTACTGAACCCAATATAAATATTTTTTTTTCTTTGAGAGTTTGTGGCAGTCTGAGGTGTTGTTCAAAGGTAAAGCTTTTGCATGTTAAGGTCATTTGTCATTCACCTCATGTTTCTGGGTGAGACGCAGTAAAACCCACTGAGAGAGCGAAGCCACACAATAAGACCTTAGATAGTAATAAAAGCTAATATTGATCTGAGCTGCAACCTTCATAAAGACAGATCTAAAAACCTTTACAAGACACATGAGATATGTGACCTTCAAATTACTGAAAATGTTATCCTTGTTTTGTTGCCATAACTCGAAAACAAATTGCAGCAATACACACCAATAAACGCGTTTTCGGAAGTTTGCAGATAATGGCACGACGCTTCAAGATCCGAATCTTTCTCCTTAATTCTCAGTTATGAAAATGTTACAGCAAGTGTTTGTAAATAATGAAAAAGCATAGTCGAGCTTCTCCGATTGAATTCACTGTCAGCGCTAACAGGTTCGCTCTCACAGTTGTGCAGTTTGAAATTTCCATTCAGCTGCGGGTGAAAATGAGGCGCACGGAACATTAAGCTACACCTCACTCAGCCAGATCCTCGGCTCCCAGAACATGCTGAGGAGTCGCACAACTGCCTAATCATCTCCTCCCAAACTGCGGCCTTGCCGGATGGGTTTGCAGTTGCGAGAGTCATTACATCCTGTCCTTATCACAAGTACAGCACTTTACATTTGATTGTGCTTTACATGAAAATGCATTACGTCCATCTGTCTAATGCGCTGGATTCTTTTCCATTCCAGGCCGTTTACAGGTCCTGCGATTTGAAGATGAATGTTATGACTTGGTGTAATATGACAAAGTTGCCACACCATCGTTTTTTAAAACGTGGAGGGGGAAATCTGCCACCATGCCTGCCTTAGTGAGGTTTGTTTAAAGGGGAAAATGCATGCAAGGAGACATAGGCATCGCTCACAAGCAATTACGTAGCTTTCTGCGGGCGTCCTCCGCTAGCTACCTCAATATCTTTTTCTTTCCCCAGACGGTGCTCAGGGCATGTGAGCAGATTACAGTTTAGGGAGAGGATTTTTGTTGGGGAGCACAGATAAGCTATTAAATAGGCCACACTCTCAAATCAAGCCTCTCAGACTGTGGCCGGTTTTATTATATTAGATGAGCTTAATCAAAGCAGATCATTAAACGGCGTGGAAAACAACATGTCGTTCCCCTGACCAGTCCTGCATCCGTAACTAAGGTTATTTTTTTCCCTGGCTGCAATAATAGTCTGTAGTGCACTGTTTATCAATGCTATGTAATTTCAGACCTAATGGTACACTCATAGATTTGACTTACATTAGTGCTTAATTCGCACTGCAATGCTGTCGGCACATTGTTTGCTAATATTGCTGCAGTTTTAGTGCGAGACTTTCTAAGTTAGTTGCCATTTACAATTGCTTAGAAGTTTGCTAAGAATGTATCATAAAAGAAAAATGGAAAAAGTGCTATGAAATAAGATTTCTGCACTCATAATATGCAGCTCTGAACTATTAAATACTATAGAGAAGAAAATGCTTCGTTTTAAAAGGATAGTTCACTCAAAAATGAATTTACCCAACTTCATGTTGTTCCAAACACAAACCCTTTTGTTTATCTTCGAAACACATGAAGATATTTTTAATGAAACCTGAGAGATTTCTGTCTCCCAACTGAATGTCCATTCCACCAGAACTTCCATGTTTCAAAAAGTTAATCAAAAGATAATGTTAAAGTAATCTATATCTTGATATTTGAAGTCACTAGAACAAACATGCACCTATCTTGATAGCTCCACCCCCAAATTCACGAACATGCTATGCAACAGGCACCTCCCCCATCACAGGTGTGTTTTAGTGCTCGGTCTGATTGACTTTCAACAGCATTTCTCAGAAATCACTTACTGCACTTTTAATCCAAGTTTTCTGAAGAGACACTATCACTTAATATGATGAACAGATTTAATTTAGGCTTTTAGGTAGCACTTTACAATAAGGTCACATTAGTTATCATTAATTAATGCATTAACTAACATTAACTTAAGCGATACATTTGTTGCAGTATTTAATCATTTTTAAAATTAGTAAAAGTACAAGTGTTCATTGTTAATGTTAGCTCAAGTTCACTAAGATTAACAGCTACAGAACAGATAATGCATTAGTAAATGATGAAAATAACATTAACTAAGATTAATAAATGCTTTAGAAGCCCTTTAAGACTTTAGTTTAGGGATCAATTCTCACTATTAACTAAGTTTATTAGCATGAGTATTACTAGCAAATTGGCTGTTTATTAGTACTTACGTATAAAGCACATATTAATGCTTTATTCTGCATGTCCATATTTTAGATTCTTTAATCCTAAACTACATTACTAACTAATAAGCAGCAAATTAGGAGTTTATTGAGGCAAAAGTCATGGTTAATAGTAAGAATCGGTCCCCAAGCTAAAGCGTGACAGTACTTTTCATTGTAGTTCATGTTAACTAACTAATGGTATCAAATGGAACCTTATTGTAAAGTGTTACTGGCTTTATTTACATATAAACATTGTTTAACGCACATATGGTAAATGGAAGCTGAAACGTGTGAATACTTAAATTGTCATTGTCATTTCTCTGCATAATTATGCCTTTTCTATGCTTATTTTAGAATGCACTATTTTCACAAAACCCTGTGATATTTGCCTTGTACAATATTTGCCTTGAGATTTATTCAATACAATTTCAATTTAATTGTAATCTTATTTAAAAGAGATGTTTATGTGTATTTTTCTAATGATCATGGCAGCAATAACTTATCAGATCATGATGATGGAGAAGATCGGGCATATATCCAGATGCGCAGTGTAGTCGAGTGCACTTTCGGCATTTCAAAGAGCTGATTAAGGAGTCTGTGTTGCTGTGGTGAAGCAGTGCACATCAAAACCAGCCTGCAGGACGGTGAACTGCATTGAGCACATTTTTGGGAATGTTTACACCCTTAACTATTTTGCTGAATTCTTCTACTGCTAAAACGACACATTATGTGTAAATAAATGATGCTCTCAGCTGGCAGAATTTACTCTTGGTGCTTTACCCACACAGTCAATAAACTGCCCCATAACCCTTTCCAGATTTTCCATCAGAATTGGCCCCTAAGTTTTAATGTCGCTGATGAGAATGAATCCAAAGAAAGGAACACATTCATAAATCAATCAAAAACACAATTCACAGATTTTACTATTGCATGAGTCATTGAACAGAAATCAGTTATTTATAAGTTGAACAATCTTCCTTTAAGTCGTTTTGAACACTAAAATCTCTAAAAATTGATTATTAAAAGAATAGCTCACCCAAAAATATTAACATTCTTTGTTAATAATTAACATCTTGTGAAGTGAAAAGCTGCGTGTCTGTAAGATAAAAATCCATCCAAGAATGTTCAGCAAATTTTCATTTTTGGGTGAACTATTCCTTTAATATTGCATTTAAGTCTATGTAGTTCTAATACATACACATATAGGAGTGTTTAGTCTTTATTGACTGTCAGTAAATCAAACAATCTCATTTGAGACATGACTGGCACGCTCGAGATGAAATCAGTGAAGTCATAAAGTGTCCTTGCTCTCACTACTTTGTGAGAACCTTCTCAGTGACCTCTGAACATGAACCTATCAAACTGTTATTTATGAACAGCCCTGCCTTCACTGGAGAAACAGCAGGGCCACAATGGCCATGGGTATTTTACGGTTAGGGTGACCATCCTATACTGGCATTTGGGATTATTGTCCTTGTCATTTAGCATCCCTCTGGAATTTCCTTTAATCCTTTTAATGTCATTGTGTATCTGTACAAGAGTCCGGCACACAGAGCTCTGAACATCATTCAGATGGGGCGGGTGATCTTGTCATCTACAGCTCTTCACTGATTGGGCGATTCTTTGCCTCTACAGTCAGTCCAGACTTGCACACTGATGAACGAGTATTTGGTCACAGGAAGGGCATGCTATATTTTTCTAAAATTCTATGCTGATAATATTATTGTGAATTGTATATTCTTATAATATGGGATTAGTGCATCATTACAAATAACAGACTTGCTGCATAGTGGTGATGGAGTTAAAGATGCTGCTTGTTTTATTTTTCATCTCATATGATTAGAGACCGACTGTTCGGTGGACTGATGCTGATCTGTGTGGGTGGAGTAATTTATCTGTAATGGGGCTCCCAGGACTGAGTCTGCAGTTTATGCTATAATATGCCTCCTTAGGGCTTCATCTATGGGCAGAACGGAGGAATATGCTTAACGATGGTCCACTGGGAACTTTTAGAAGGAGAAACTATTTTGATTATACAGTATTGCAGCATGATTAAGTTTTGTATGTAATACAATTTAATTTCAGAAGCTTCTTTTTCCTATGGCAAAAGACAATGCTTGTTGAGAAGAGGCCAGTTAGAAAGTAGTTTAGACAGATTAAAAAAGTAAAACTTTCACAACCCATTTTGCTTCTGTAATGGAATTAAAAATGTTCTGAAAATTTGCTTGCACTCAGGCCACTCAAGATGTAGATGAGTTTGTTTCTTCATCATTACAGATTTGTAGGATTTCGCATTACATTATTTGCTCACCAATGGATCCTCTGCAGTGAATGGGTGCCATCAGAATGAGAGTCCAAACAGCTGATAAAAACATTGGAATAATCCACACCACTCCAGTCCATCAGTTAACATCTTGTGAAGTAAAAAACTGTGTTTGGAATAAACAAATCCATCATAAAGACTTTTTAAAATTTAAACTGTCACTTCTGGCCAAAATATGAGTCCATAATAACATTTCCTCCAGTGAAAAAGTCCATCACATGTTGTCCTCTCATATCAAAATACAGTGACATATTTTTTCGGAAATGTTTTTAATCTGTTTTTGCTTGTAAACGGTGTTTGATCTGTGCATGTTTCGGTAACATTTTACAATACGGGTGCACAAATATGCATTAAATAATGCTTAACTAATGCACAGATAATCATGAGTTAATGTATAACTCATGATGAACTAAACCATTTATTAATGATTACTGCATCAGCAACTAATGAACATTCGATATGATTCAAAGATTAAGTAATCAATAAATTGTTATCAGTTAAATGTGTCATAATGTATTAATTACTTAATAACTTATTTTATTAACTAATGAAGTAAATTCATATGTTAATTACCACATTGGGTCAAAGCCATGCCTTTAAACTTCCAGTTGTCTGCTTTAATTAATCATTAGCTAATGATTTGCTAAGGTATCATTATGTTATGACTTTACTTGTTGAGGCACAAAACTATTAACTAATTGTTAAGTAATATGTCATTGTGGTTATAGATTTTGAATTAGTTAGTTAGTCATGTGCCTCAAAAAGTAAACTCACACCATAATGATACCCATGCAAATCATTAGCTAATGATTAATTAAAGCAGACAACTGGAAGTTGAAATGCAACCCACTGTGGTAATTAACATATGAATTTACACTATTAATTAATATAATGTCATTAGGGAATTAATACTTTGACACATTTAACTAATAACAATTTATTGATTACTTAATCTATGAATCATATAGAATGTTCATTTGTTGCTGATGCAGTAATTGTTAATAAATGGTTTAGTTCTTCATGAGTTATACATTAACTCATAATTATCTGTGCATTTGTTAAGCATGAATTAATGCAAATTAGTGTCACCATATTGTAAAGTGTTACCCATGTTTCTTTCCTGATTCAGACAAGGCAACTTTTTCACTGGAGTTAACAGTATTATAATTAGAGGATTTGTTTCTTACAAACACACACAGTCTACAATTGATAGACTGGAGTTGTGTGGATTACTTGTGGATTAATGTAATGTTTTTATCAGCTTTTTGGACTCTCATTCTGACGGCACCCATTCACATTTACCATTGGTAAGCAAGTGATGTAATGCTAAATTTCTCCAAATCTATTCCTAAAACAAACCTCAATTAATTTTCTCATTTTCATTTTTGGATAAACTATTGATTTAAATAGTATATTCAATAAGATAAGCAAAACAATATAATGAGAAACATGCAGTTGTAAAGTATATAGGGTCAGTTAAGCAATCTGAACTGCAGTTAATAATGTTTGTAACGACTCGACGTTGTTGTTGATATTGCTGTCAGTCTGTTAACACAGAAAAGAAAAGATGAACTACATGGAGTGCGCATGTAAATGTCTTCTTGACATTATCATCTCTTGTAATAACGTCATATCTTCAGCTATTAAATCCCATGTCAGATTGTTCCTGTTTTTTCTTTGTGTCTTGTTTAGGCTACTGCAATTACTTGGTGTATTTTGGTAGTGTTTGTTACTGCAATTTGCCCTTAGGAGCAATCAACCCAGTGAGCTCTATCAAAATGACATGACTTTTCTGCTTCTAAATATTTTTTGCCATATTCACCCCTGTAGCTAATTACTAGCTCATGTTCCTAAGTAAATTGCTACCATTGCAGATAGCAACTGCTGACTTTTCTCACTTAAAGAGTTGGGTATTTGCATGCATTGCAGTTAGAACTCCCAATACAGCTGAGCATTCAAAATATAGCAATGCAATTACAATATATCTATTAGATTTTTTTTTTTTTTTAGCTGAATAACATATGCACTATTAATCCAATAATCCAAAAGGAATGAGTCAGGACTGACATCTACAAGGTGTGATGCTTTTGGCCATTTTTATTTATTATTTATTTATTTATTTATTGTATTTTTTTATTAGAGGGGTTGCATCTTCCTGCAACGCTTTCAAATCAAGCCCTGTCTGAAACCATGCACTATAGCAAACAGTGCCAAATTAAGTTTTCTTATTTACCAAAGGAAGAAAGAAAGGAAGAAAGAAATGCAATGCCTGCACGCTACCCTGCTTGACTAATAAGATGAGAGACATGATTTTGGATCTCATTTTGTAAAAACTGACAAAGCTTTGAATATCAATTTCAATTTATTTATGCATATTAATCATGTTTACCTGACACCTTCTCATTTCCTTAGTGTACACAGCAATTTATCTGCAAAATAGCTCAACGATGGACCTGACTGTCTGCCTGTGGTGCAAGTCAAATAAGCAAAACATTTTTATACCTAATCCTGATCTAGATAGAATGTGATAGAACTGTATTGTTGTTCTCTTCAGGAAACACCAAGACGATTATGTCTCTGCATGAAGGAATCACCCCTTGCTGGTGTGAGAGATGATGTTCCACTCAGGATGAATAATACAGCAACACTCGCTTTATGAATTCATAGTACAGCACGTATGAGATTAATATCTTAATTGGATTCATTATTCATTCTAATAATGGCAAGTTGTTGACTTTGTTGTTGCTCAGGGGGGGTCGATTCATCCTTTGCGACCTTTTGCCACTGTGATTCGATAAGAATATTTAGAGAAACCCTGCTTACTCCTTGTAATTCTGTAAATATCAGCCACCTCCACATGCATTAGGGAATATGCATGACCAGCTGGAGATTTTAACTTAAAATCCCATGCATAATTGACACAAATGTTTCACCTTACCTATTGGTTAATTACCCTTGACTGTTGGCTGCAGTGTAATTAAGAGCGTCTTGTTTTCAGTCGCAGCCTTAGAATCTTAATGTGGAATGCCACTGTGTAGAACATTTGACTTTCAAAGGGAGGGCAAGTTGTTTCATGCAACACCTGGTGCAAATAAGGGTCCTGATCGTCATACCCCAATGAGTTAAGCATTTTGTGCTTTTGAGTTTTTAGTGCAGATACCAAAAAATGCATATTTGTGTAATTGGATATTTGACTCTTACATTTATTGAGATACCAAACTTTTGACACCCCCAGGTGACAACTAGCCCCAATCGTCCTTATGAGCATTTTAAAAGCATTGGGATTATTAGATCATCAACAATTGACAGTGATAATGAATGCATTGTGAAATGCTTGCATTTTAAAGCAGTTTAACCTCATATTACTCTTTTTTTCCCTTTATTCAAGAATTCAGTAAAAGACAGAGTGGAGATGACAACATAAGTCTGATACTCTAATGTGAGATGTCATAGACACAAATGGATAAACTCCTGTAATGTGTTTGCGCACTGCACAAAGGATATGAATTCAGACAAACCTCAGCTGATATCAGAATATCACACATTTCTTTCACACTGGTTCACCATGTAGTGCTCATTAATAAAGATTAAATTGACTTATCTTCTAATTAACACTCAACACAGTGAGTTATGGATTTTTGTGATTGTGAGCTAAGTGGTTGAGCATATTTTTTGGTTCTCTGGCTGTCAATGGAGGGAATTTTTTCAGTGAATCTTTCTGCAGGTTACATAGTTACACCAATAGGTGGTGACAAGTGACTGTCAATATGAGTGAGTCATTTTAAGCATTCACTCAGTTGATTCATTCAAACACATTAATTCGGGAATTCCCTCAAAAGTGCTACTTTATTCAGGAAAAAAAAAACAGGTGACTGTAATTTTTAGTGAGTGATTGAATCTTTTACTCAACTGAATCATTAAAAAGTGCTAATTCATTCAGGAACAAGCGACTGTCTTTATGAGTGAGTCACTAAATCTTTTGTTCAGCTGATTCATTCAAAAGTTTTATGTATTGCTCTAAAGCGCAGGTGTGGCTTTGTTTGGCAAATTTTGTGGAAGCAAAAAGTACATTAGCAAATGGCAATACTGTGTAAGTTACTTAATGATAATTTCTTGTTAATGCCATTGGTATAACTTAAAGGTGGGGTAAGTGATTTCTGGTAGCCAGTGTTGATATTTGAAATCACCAAAACAATCACGCCCCTACCCCAAAAGGGTCTCACCCCTATTTTGATAGCTCCGCCCCATACATACGTACGCAACCCAGGCAACGATTAGTTCTGTGAAAGAAAGCAAAACCAATGTTACTCACCTATCGAGAAGAAACAAAGCAACCTCGGCGTCTGATCGCAGGCCTTCCCGCTCCTTGAGTTCTCTCCAGTGTTGGAAAGCTGATCCGATATTTACACGGGTCCTACTTCTTGCCTGATCGTAACACCGTGTCTACACCGTGCGGTGCGACAAAATACTAAAGAACTCGTTATAATCGGTGATGCTGTCTACACTGGATGCGCGACATGACAAATCCCCAACAGTAAACTGCTGCCACGTTCTATTTATGACATATTGATACAAATTTCAAATGATTTTCAACGGTCGCTTTGTCGTATCCAGTGTAGGGTTGCACGATACACCGGTACTACGGTAGTATCGCGATACTGAAGCTTAAAAATACCCACGGTGCCACTGCATTTTTTAAATGGTAGTATCGTCCATACGGTAGTTCCGTAAGATATGTTGTATGCACGGCAGGAACACTGTTTAAAACGTTCATTTGAACATGAATGCCAGCAGAAACATTACAAGTTGATTGCCAAATGTCTTTCTGCTGTGCTCTGTGTAGTATAGTCTGTGTATATGCTTTATTGAGTGTTTCCCGACGCTTCAGTTCAGTTTGCAATGAGAAGTTGTACTTGCACATCGTTGTTCATGCTGCAGTTTATCAGAAGGGTCTGATTCAGACCGTTTGATGTCATTTTTAAAAACAGCAGCTCAAGCATCACTTATTCAACATAATATCTTACAAGAACGTATTCTCGCAGTTTTGTTCATTTGACCACTTCTAGAACAGGTGTAATAGTTCGTTTCTGGAAGCATCTTTGCGATCCCGAATGCAGTTCATCAACATAGTGGCTTTGCACTTGGTTCTTATCAATCATTATATATATATGGGTGATTCTTAGACTATGGGCACTTTTATGTTCTTTGGTCATATTTTTAAAAATACATATAATTTTGGACAAATTCCTCTTTCTTTGTCAAACTAACAATAAAACCACCTTAAAAACTACCTTTCTATTATGATTTTTTCATACTTTTCAACCTCCTTATAGGTGTCAAAATCACTGTTTTCTCCTTGTCGCACACCCAGACTTTTAAACTTCAACAATGAAAATACAGTTTAAAAATATGCCTTATCTGGTAACTATTAATGTACCTGATTTAAGCACTAGTAAAATAATTAAAATACATTATAGTATTTAATGTGAGACCACTATCAATATTACTTTTTATACAAAATATAGCTGTCGCACAGTATTGGTGTCATTTCCACCACAACATTGTAATGTCCCTTTAAAAAGTTTGTGTGAAAGATTGTTTAGGTGGTTTCTATGGAAATGTTCAGTGACATCAGAGCACATGTTGGACATGGAAGAAATTTAAATTTTCATCAACAACAAATGGAAGAAAAATCAAGGTAAATATTGCTTGATCAGTTAATATATTTATTCTACGTCATTCCAAACATGCTGTAACCTTCAAGGGTGTTTTTAAAAAGCTAAACATTTTAAGTTAAATAAGAGTATGTTGCATACATGAAATGCTAAGTATTAATTCAAAGCTAATCTTCCATTTTTTCACAAAACACTACAGAAATGTCACTGCCTCTGTGGTGGAAATGACATTTATGGTTACAAAGTACAATTGATATGTTTAATGTCTTTGTGAATTGAGTTTAGTGAGTGTGATGAGTTTAAGACTTTTTCTAATAAATATCTCTGCTGTTTCTCTACATTCACGTTAATTCATTGTCATTTCCACAACACCCTGTCATTTCCATCACCACACATTTTTAAAAAAATATTTAAAAAGTTCTCATCACACATTAAAAATGTATCCATAATTTATCAGATCATGCTCTACTTAATATAAAAATTCAAGCTATATATATATATATATATATATATATATATATATATATGGGCGTTTCTTCAACTAGGGGCACTTTTAGCCTTGTGAAGTTGAAAACAGTCATTTGATTCGCTCCTGAAGGATTCAGCCGTTTTGAAAGAATCGTTTGAATGACTCAGTGATTCAATCACGAACTTTTGCCACCTGCTGGCCGTTTTAAGTTTCCCATCTAAAAGTAGGCATACCTGTATTACATTACTTTGAATTTTTAAAACATTAATTTCATAACATTATTTATGCAATTATAAATACAGTCTAAATGTATAAATGCCACATCTAAATGTCACTTCATGCAGCTTCTGTGCAGTGCTAAGATGAGTTTTGTTTAGATCATTTCATGGATAACAATAGCCAGTCATTCATTCACATTAATTAAGTATTCAGAGAAAAATATTGTCTGTTTTAATTTACATCTATTTATTTATGAAATTTTGATTCATTTTGTAGAATTGAATTTTAAATTAACACAATACTGCATGGTATCGTAATACTACTTGGTATCGTGATACTTCAGCTGGTATAGTATCGTAACACATTTTTATGGTATCGTGACAACCCTAGTCCAGTGTAGACAGACTTTAGCTGTCGTGGCGCGGCGTCCGGTGTAGACACAGTGTAAGCCTTCTTTTGTTCCACAGACATTTTCCTCTTTTGTTTTTTATCCGCCATCTTTATCTTTCTGTTGTCGCTTGGTTTGGCTAATATCCGTCCTGTGCACTGAGCTCTCTCCTTGCATCATGAGTAGACACGCCCCTTACTGCTGATTGGCTACAAGTTTGTTTTGGGACTGGGCCCAACTCAGTTTTCTAAAGCGTTTTTGAAAAAATACATACTCCACCTTTAAAGTTAACAAAAATATCTATTTTCTAAATGCATGTTATTGATCTTCTTGTGAATTATGTATTATTGTTAATACGGGAAAAAATATGCATTGCTACTTAGTACTTCCATTACATCACAATATGGGATTTTGCTTGTGTGGTATCCCTTAAACATTCAATGGAAATAAATTCAGTATTCTTGAGGAAAAATTGTATTCATTAGATTGAAAATATAATATGAATTCAGATTATATCTTTTAACATTTAGGTCTAATCATTACCCTAATATTAATTGCTAAAGGTTTACGCACTCTGCACCGATTACTCACAAGCCATTGAGAAAACTTGATGTTGTATATATTATTTTTAGCTAAACCCAAGCCTTCGATGAGTACCTCACCACCATTTTCTCACAGTCTAAAACTCTTGGCGGATGGAGTGGGCTCAAATTGTCGGTCTCAGGCTTATGAGAAGTCATCCAAATTTACTGCCCTCTCCAGATTTCAACATACGCATAGCTCTTCACCGAGCTTCCCCAAAGAGGCCTAAACTCATGTAATGCCTCCCTTACGGAGCGAGCTTCAACGTGGGCAATAACAGATAAGCTGATGATTTTTCTGGAGTTACCCCCGCAGCTGTAAACAGAAGCTGTTTTCTAAAGAGGCAGGAAGAAACAAGCACTGCTCTTGACATGGCGTGCTGTGCTCTACAGACAGAGCCGTCTAAACTGAGCCCGGCACATGATTAATAGCACAGGAATGACTCATTCGATGTAACTGCTGGATTCATACATTTTGGAAAAAGTGGAATGAAACCAGATGCCAAACTTTATGGTGTTTACTCAAACTACTGTCAAAAGTTTATTTGTGTCAAGAGAAAAATGGAACCAACAGTACGATTTCTTGACTAAACTTAAAATTGTAAAGTTTTGTCATCAAATCTGCCATCATTGTAAAAGTTACCTATTAAGTAACTGTAAGAAATCTCATGTTTTTTATGAGAAATACAGCTTACATGTAAAAGAAGAAAAGTGTTTATTGTCTTAAAGGGTTAGTTCACCCAAAAATGAAAATTCTATCATTAATTACTCACCCTCATGTCGTTCCAAACCCGTAAGACCGCCGTTCATCTTCGGAACACAAATTAAGATATTTTTAATGCATTCCGTGAGCTCTCTGACCCTCCCATAGACAGCAAGGGTGTCGTGTGATGCAGCTGACACAGAATAGCATACGTTGTTTGCGTTCAGTGGATACTCTCCAAAATGGTACCAGGGTAGTGTGGAGGAGATGAATTGTTGAATAAAGTTATTATTTTTGTCGTCTTTTGCACACAAAAAGTATTCTTGTAGCTTCGTACAATTACGGTTGAACCCCTCATGTCACATGGATTATTTTACCGATGTCCTTGCTGTTTCTGGACCTTGATCATGTAAGGATCCTAAACATCACAATAATCCACAAGTAATCCACAACACTCCAGTCCATCAGTTAACATCTTGTAAAGTGAAAATCTGTGTGTTTGTAATCAATTTTAAACCATTGCTTCTAGCTAAAATACCCGTATTCTTAAAGATTCTAAGAATCCTCTCAGAGAGTTCTAATTTAGCTTAAAAATTTCTAATTATAGGAGTTTTATCATAAAAGTGATTCAGGACCAATCTGAGAGCAACTCTGAGCGAGGAAAAGACAAAAACTTTTATCTTAGTGAGGAGGCGGGGCTGACCCAGTTGCTAGCTATGACACAGTCTTTTGAAGACTGTGATTGGTTGGTTGTCCAAGAAGGAAATAAAAGAGCGCTTTTAAGAGTAGGGTCTATTATAAGCTTTCACTTTGAAATTACAGGCGTAATTTTTCCTGTTTTACCGTACTCTCTCTCACACACACACACACACACACACACACACAAATTATATATGTATATATATATTCTTATTTTTTATTTACCATGCTCTCATACTTAACATATTTTATAGGAAATGAACAGCGACACAATAAGTGTCACGATTATGTTCAGTTCCTGTCATGTCTGTTATGAGCTCTCATTAGTTACTATGGTTTCTAATTAGTTAATTCTTGTCCAGCTGTTCCTGTTTAGTTCCCTCATTTAGCATGTGTGTATTTATAGTCCTGATTCTGTTCTATCCAGTGTCGGTTATTATTTGGTGTTATGAGTTGTACCTCCCTGGAGTTCTCAGTAAAGTCTATTTGGAAGCATGAATCTTTGTTTGTTGCCCTCATTCCTTGACGACCCGTGACAGAATAACCGACCGCATAAAAACAAACAGAAAAGATGGACTCACCAGCGTTACGTCTCCTCCTCAGACCAGAAAGCCGAAGGGGGTTGGAGTATTTGGGCTGGATGCTCCAGAACGGCGGCCTCTCCCTCACAGTCAGCGAGCCCGAGACACCAACAGGGCTTGTTCAAGAACCAGAGCCGGATACCACCAAAACCACAGAGACTAAGCGCGATGATTTGTCCACCGTAAAGCCAGGAGCGGACATGAACCTCATAGATCTGTGGTCCGCGGATCCAGTTCCCACCCAAGTACCCACCCTCAAACCTTTGTCTTCTTCGCCAGTCCCGTCCGGATTGTTAGAGGCTCCGGTCCCGCCCGGAGATCTTCCTCCTCCGATGTCTCTGTCAGATTTCCTGATCCCATCTCCTCCACTGGTTTCAGCCAGTTCCCTTGATTCATTGGCTCCACTGGTGTCGTCCAGCTCCTCGGCTCTGCCTCCGCCGCTAGCTCCGTGCGGCTCATCAGCCTCGCCTCAGGCTTCCCCTCCACCAGCTCGGTATTGCGCCGAGTTCCCGGCTGCACTTCGGCCCTCCAGGCCCATGTCTCCACCTCGGCATGTCAGTCCGCCGACTCCGCTCCGGTTCTGCATTCCTTCATCTCCACTGAGGCCCATCTGCCCTAGGACTCCGCTGGGCTCTCTCGTACATCCGGACAAACCTCGGTCAGTCGTCACTCAGCTTCCGCCATGGACTTCCGGGTCTCCGGCTGTGCCTCGACCCTCCACCCCTTCGGCTTCACCGGGCTCCTCCCTCCCTCTGGTTTCCCCATCGTCCTCGCTCGCTCCATTGTCGCCCCAGTCATCTAGATCCCCTGCTCCGTCTCAGTCACGCAAGCCAACCGCTTCACCTTGGGCTTCCAGGCCTGCGATGTCACCCTGGTCCGTCGGCCTCACTGCTCCGCCGGTTCCTCCACTCACCATGGTTCCGCCTCCGTGGATCGGTTTTTGGGTGTCGCACAGTCCTTCGGCCAAAGCTCCTCCCTGGTTCCTCCCACCTACGGCTCCACTATGGTGTTGGTCTCCAACTTCTCCAGGTCCTTCAGCAGCACCACGCCCTCCACCTAAGCCTCCGCCCTCCGTCCTCTTTTCTAGTATCTACTGTTGTGGCGTGAGGTCACGCCTTTTGAGGGGGGAGCTAATGTCACGATTATGTTCAGTTCCTGTCATGTCTGTTATGAGCTCTCATTAGTTACTATGGTTTCTGATTAGTTAATTCTTGTCCAGCTGTTCCTGTTTAGTTCCCTCATTTAGCATGTGTGTATTTATAGTCCTGATTCTGTTCTATCCAGTGTCAGTTATTATTTGGTGTTATGAGTTGTACCTCCCTGGAGTTCTCAGTAAAGTCTATTTGGAAGCATGAATCTTTGTTTGTTGCCCTCATTCCTTGACGACCCATGACAATAAGGTTCTGAAAGTGCTGTAATTGTTTGTGTGATCACTTTGCTTATAGAAGGTTGTGACAGACCCAAATCATCACTGCTGCATAGTTGCATTTTTCCAGTTGCCAAATATATTAATGTAGTGATTTACTTCCATTTCTGGCGCTATGGCATTTCTGCTCAGTGTCAGAGATGTTAGCGTGTCTCTAATAAGATCGGTCACAAACATGATCCCTGCACCATCTAATGTGTAGCGTCTTATTAACTCACTGTCATCCATTGTGCGCAACACATTTCTTCTCCCTCTTCATGTTTTGTCCATTTTCTCCACTGCTAAAGAAACTCTTAAGCCTCTTAAAATTACTCGTCCATACTCCTAACAATTTTGGACCTTAAGACCTCTTTTAAGGGCAGTGTTAATTTCGTCAACGAAGACGACGATGAAAAATATTCGTTAACAAACCTTTTTTCTGTGACTAAGATGAGACGTTGATGAGCTAAAACTAATATCTGATGATAAAAACTATGACGAAATTTATACCGCATCTTCGTTAACAAGACGAGACAGGACTCTATCGTGTAGAGGCCTATCTCACGTAAATACAGTCGGTTATGGCTTAAGTGAACATAAACAGGTGAAAACTGAATATGTGTCAGTATTACATGCATACCTTCCGTCTTAAAGGGACAGCATTCCTAATTAATTTGTGTTAATTAATGTTAACCAACAAAAAGTGTTAAATAAATGTATACTTGTTAAGTAAACCTACTGTATCTGAAAAATGAGTTTAATTTGTATCTCTACCAAAAAAAAAAAAAAAAATTAAAATTGTCATCATTTATTCCAGCTTTTCCAAATTCAATCCTTGATTCAGATTTCTCATAAGTTTAATTGATTTGGTCTAAAGAGAGAATTAATGACTATTTTTGTTTGAAGACTAATAAAATAGCTACCAAAATAAATGTTGGTAACAGCAGTTTGACTAAAATTAATGACTAAAAGTAATGAATAAAAGTTGACAAAAATGCAATGACTTTTCGTCGACTAAAACTATGAAAGACTCAAATGACTAAAGTGTGACTAAGACTATTAAGTATTTTTGTCTCAAGATAAAGACTGACTAAATCAAAAATGCCTGTCAAAATTAACACTGTTTAAGGGTTAAGATGCTTTCTGAATTACTTTTTTCTTTACTATGACCTTTTCTTTAAATCTAAAAGGAAATACCCACATTTCTAAGAATTTTCTTAGAGTTTTGTTACTAGGAGCCACTCTTAGCACTAAGATTTTCATGAATACGGGCCCAGTCTTCTATCCATAATATTGCTTCCTCCAGGGAAAAAGTCATCTCGTCTGAATCAGGAGAGAAATATGTACAGACCGATCTCATGGCAATTCGTACATATTTTACGAGGTGGCTAATTCGTACGATTTTTGCTAAATCCCTAACCCTAACCCTAACCCATTTCTTATAAATTTGTATGAATGACCTACCCCTAACCCCACCCCAAAACTTACCCCTCACTGGGGTCTAGACAAATCGTACAAAATAGTACGAGTGAGGTCGTATGAGAGACTGTGCATCTGTTGTGACTTAAATTAGTCATAAATGCTTAGTATAACGTTTAGTTATTTGTTTTCAATAATAAGAACTGAAACAGTTTAAGTATTAATTTATTGGGCTTTTCTCCTTTAAGAAAACATTACCCATAAAGCTGTTCAGATTGAGAGCGCGCTAGAAGAAGAAGTGAACTAAGTATGTGTGTACGTGCTGCTAAAGTGAATTCATCCTTGTAAACTATCAAAAAGTCCAGTAAATCAGTTCTTTTGTTTTAATTCAAGTCTTCAGTGGTCATTATTGCTTGTTAAGCGAAGAAGACACAACAGCGTCACTTTTCATGTTCAACACTGCAGTTACAGCGGAGGCCACTAAAAACAACGAAATGTGCTAGGGCTGTGTAAAACAAAAAAAAAAAAAAACGATTTCTCAATTTTAATAGATTCTCATTTTTATGAACCAATATCGATTCTTAAATCCCAATCAATTCTGTTTTCAGTTGATGAATGAACAATACATATAGTGCGCCTCCTATCCAATAAATCGCAATAGGCTAAACTTTGTGTGTTGTTACTTTTGATATGAAACAAAGTCTCAGATTTCAGATTCTGTCCATTTTATTAGGAAATTCAAGCAATAAATACCATTTTGGCGTTCTTTAATGTGGGGCGATAGATCGCTGTAGACACCTCAGATCAAGCGAAGCGGCAGCGCACTGAACTGATCATCTCTTTCGCTTTACTAGTGGGTACTTGCCTGTGTGTAATCAAACGCATAGCAAAATACTCGTGACAGTTTTATATTTGTTCTGGAGCTGATGATCCCGCGCTCTGCTGCCACACTGGGGCACACCAACTGGACAGGGTGGGAATTACAGTTGTAAATTACAATAGATCACCCTCAGTGTAATCTGCCAAAGTGACGGAGGGCCTTCAGATTTTTCCAACATTGCTTAAAAAAATTCTGTAAATGACGGAAGATTTTTGTTTAACGTGACCTCTGGTCCCAGTGCATGTTGGGAGGATGTTTTTTTAAGCATTATTTACTTGATTTTACAGTGTGTTCTAAAATACACTTTTAACTAGAGGTGCACAGTGTACTCAGCAGTGTTACTTGAGAGAAAATCTAGCTGTGAAAAACTATTCTGGCAAAGGTGAAAAATGAGGCCATTGTAAAATACTCAAGCAAAATTCACTTCAAAAACTGCAGTGGATTAAAATGTAGTATTTTGTAGGTTGCTTTTAACCTTATTTGAAATTGAACACAAAAACATAAATACTGCTCTGCGAAAATTGGTTCTAAGAGATCCAGGATCAGACTATAATGAAGAACTTGAAAACACAGATTACAGCCTGTCATGTCAGATGGACACCGCCATTGTTTAGAGTTCATCAGAAGTCACAGTATAAACAGACAACAACCAAGTGCCATTTCACCAGCATTCTGAAGCAGGTTGTTTTGCACAGTTAAAGCTGTTTTACAATGAACTTTAGTGACATTCTGTCTGCCTGCACTGGAATAAACGTTCACCATGTAAATATTGTTTATCACTTAAAGTCATGTTTGTTTGTGTCAAAAGAACCATACAAGGTTGTTTTTATTTTATTTGAGGTAAACAAGTTAAAAATAGTGTGGTGTCATAAGAATTTATATCATGGGTGATGATGGTTAAAATATTGGTTATTACCAGTTTAAATTTTCATATGCATTTATTGCAAACTACATTAAAAAATGTTTTGGTTCAACATTCAGTACATCGATAAACCATATCTGTATAGCTACTGTATAAGCATAGCCTAATTATTACATATCTGTTATAGTAACAATATCATTGTGATTTATTGAGCTATTGTTATTAAAACTGTTAAATTATTGAGACTGTGTTACCGCTGCATAATTATTTTTGATTAACTGATGATATAAAACAAAAACTAAAATAAAAATTCATGTAGGATCATTTACATAATAAAATCATGACCAAGCTATAATGATGATATTAATAATATGAATGATTAATCAAACCCTGCCATGTTTCTTCTGTAATCAATGCATTTTATGGTTGTCACTTGACATCAAACACAAACATGTAACCTCATCGTTAAAATGGCCATTTTGTTTGAAATATTTATTTTCCAGGCCTCAAACAGCAATATATTAAGGGTAATTAATGCAGCAACATTTCAAATAATGACAGCATGCTCATTTTTGCATTTTAAGAGCAGCAAAGCATCAAGTAACAGAAACATGCAGATAGTCCCCTCGCCTCCCTTCCTGCTTTAGCTCAAAAGTCTGATTTGAGTGCTGACGTGAGTGGTCTTTGCAACGTAACACTGTTGTCTCAATAGCTACAAATCAATCTGTGTTCAGACAGCCTCTGCAATGCAGGCACAAAGCTTGCACTACAAAAGCACTGCCCTGTAAGTCTGATGCAAGAGCAGGTCCTCACCAACTGGTCAACAACACAAGGAAAGGATAATCTATTACAATAACCATGGCAGCTCTGAAATAAATGCAAAAAACATATGCTTTTACAAATAGCCAGAGATGTAATTTATGTGATTTACTTTTGTGTATGTGTCTCTGCTTATCAAACTCCTTTGTTTCAGCTTTATGGCAATCATAAGCTTGCACTTCCTGTCTCTTGCTAATCATCAGATGACAGCATCTTTAGTGTTGGCAATAAATCCTTTTATTTGGTATTTTATAGCGCATTGACCTTCTCTGATGTTTGCAGCACTTTTAAGTCACTGTGTTCTCTCAGAAGGACAAACTCAAGAGTGAGACTACATATATATATATATATATTTAAAAATATATATAATTTATTACACACTACCGTTCAAAAGATATTTTTAGGCTGCAAGGCTGCATTTAATTGATCAAAAATACAGTAAACAGTAATATTGTGAAATATTACAATTTAAAATGTTTAAAAATAATGATTTTAATAATAATGATTTCTCTTTTAATAAATATTTAAATGATTATAATTAAAAATAATCTTATTAATTTCTTATCAATGTTGCAAACAGTTGTGCTGTTTAATATATTTATGGAAACCATGATACATTTTTTTTTCCAGCATACTTTGATTATTTTACTGTCACTTTTGATTAATTTAAAGTGCTGAATTAAAGTATTTTAATTCACACACACACACATACACACACACACACACACGCACACACACACACACACACACACACACACACACACACGCGCACACACACACACACACACACACACACACACACAGTGTATATATTAAAAAATAAGACTGTCACTACTTCCACTAATGATAATTTCTCATCATACAGGTTTGGATAGATAGAGTTTTCACTCTTGGGTAAACTATACCTTAAATTAAGCCATTAATTAATTTACCTTTTAATTTTAATTTACCTTTAATGAAGAATTAAGATATTGATTTGACCACCTTTTACATAAAAGGTTTCGATCTAGGCTCTAAATCACAGCTTAATAAATGTTGACTACACTTGGATCAGCACCATATGGAGAGTTATTAAGATGCAGATGGCATGCTTACCTATAATCACCCACCAAACATCATTCTTACCTTCAGGAAAATAAGATATAATAGAGACAGAGGAGGTTAAAAGTTCATTCAGAAAATCCCTCATCCTGATACCTCTCGAAGAATCTTGTTTCTCTAAGGCAGTGATTTTTATCTGTGAGGTTTTAATGCATCCATCTCGATTCCAAGTGTGGACCAAAGCGGGTCTGCAGTTCAATAAATGTATCATGTGAAAAATCTTTAACATTTATGTTGCCAAACACACCAGACTTGACCAATATAAAGCCTCTTGTGATAAATCAGCTGTCTCTAAATGACAAGTTATTATAGAATATATCATATTCAATGTCACAACTAAACTCAGCACACCGATTTTTCTATTTTTATTATTGTTTTTCTGAAGACTATGATACAGATTTATAAAAACCTTTACAGTTTTACAAGGGAAATAATAATCACATCAAACAGCATTTCTTGTTTGTTCTCATTCAATTAGACAATTATGTTTCCTATAAATGCTTCATTAAATCAAACATTTTATTGTTTGCAATGAAGATCAAAGAAAAAAAAATGCTTTATTGCTTCTCACAGAAGTTCACAGAATCCTAATTATGCAGATATTAAAAGTACTAACAATTACATCAGTTTTGCTCATTTTAATAGCATTTTTTAGTGAAGATCTAATGAGAGAATCCCTAAATCCTCCTGAAATCTTGGCGTTTTAAAGCATCTTGAATGTATTTGTTGTAGCAGTGTTTTGTGTAGGTCAGGTCTGTGTGTGTGTGTGTGTGTGTGTGTGTGTGAGAGTGTTCTGGTTAATAAGACTCTAAATAGAGCGAAGCTCTAGTGTCCTACTCACTCTTAGTAATCAATATAAGTCCTTTCTAACGCACAGCCTTGCAATTTATAGCAGATGCTGGATTGAATGTTGATAGGTCAGACTGAATGCTGCCCTTGGAAAAAAGCTTAGTCCAGCATTTCATGCCAAGGGATAGTAAAATATATTTTTCTCATTAGGTATGCCATATAGCATCAAAGTTAAGAACCCATTGATTCAGATGACCCTTCTCCGTCCAACATTTTATCTTTATAACTCGGAGTGAGATTTGATGGCGAAGAGGAAATTGTTTTTTGCCCATTGAACGGCAATATAACAGAGTCATTCTATGAAACTGGTGCCTTTTCCAAGTTGAAAAGAAGTACATTTTATGCAAGATTTTTAACATTCTATCAGACAAATAATGTATTTCGGTGTTAATTGATGGAATAGTGCCATCTCAAGCTAAATGAGTTGTGTTGGAATATAATTGTGTCTTCAGGAAGACAACAGTGTTGATGGAGCAACAGGATGAAGAATTATTTTGTACTCATAGTTGAAAGTTTAAGATGTGTCTTAGAAAGACAAATAGTGATTAACAGTGATTAAGTACTGATATTTCTAGAAATGTCCACTTTTTAATTTATCGATTCGCTAAACAAAATTTTAAGGGTTGACATTATAAGATTGCCCCCTACTGACAAACATAAGATAAAATAATAACCAAAGATAAGACTGTTATTTTATTTTTATTTTATTTTATATTTGAGTGCATGTCATTAAATTCTACTAGAGCTGTTTTTGCTTAAGTTTGCTGGTTGTGCAAATGATTATTTGCTATTTGGTAATATTTGTTTGAAGAATACTTAACTTTTTTGCATTCTAAAAACACACAGCACACTACACTGTTATTGAAAATCAAGATTAATCTGAACTTTAGTGCCATACTTGAAAAGATATAATCACCAGCCTCTGATCACATCGCACCAGGCAATACGAAGGAGAAAAGATAAATGATACAGATAACAGCCGAAATCATAAAGTATTGTTTTGCTGCTACATAAGCCTGGAGCTGCCAATAAGTATCAAGACACAAAACCCTGCAGCTAAGAAAAACAGTTTGAAAAAACAGCATCAATATGTTTTGGAAAAGTGCCTTTAGTATTACCTCAAGTGAAGAAAAAAAACAACAACAACGGCATCTTAAATTAATTGTATTTTATTTTATTATTTCCCTGAGATCATCCTACAATGTTAGTTTTTATGTAGAAACCATTACTTTGTATTTATTTACTTATTTATTTGCTGCTCCCTCTTTAGAAAGAAGCCCTTTACATGCAAAATGAGCAAAAGCGAACAGAACACTGTGTCACTGACTTGGGTTTGTTCTTGTGTCAAAAAACAGCACTGTATAGCCTAACTATAAATTAATGAAATTATACCTTAGTTGTATGATATTCCTTAAAATTATTATTATTACTTGAGGTATACATTTTAGTATACCATATTAAGTATTGCTTTCAGTTTCAGAATGAAATGGTGAAAAGATGATGAAGTGACTCTCAGAGCAGTTCTGGAGATGAAGTTCGTATATTTGTGTCCTCATGTATTGAGAAGAAGAGGCTGAAAACACCGCCAGCATCGCATGAAAAAATCGCATGAATCATTCACACAGATACACGCAGAACATGCAGAGTTAGCTTATTAGCGACAAGCACTGACTGGCTGTTGTCGCATTTATTTCTGCTGTTAGATTAATCCTTGCCAAGTAAAAATGTCCAGAGCTTATCGTCGTTATCGTCATAATTTATATCGTGACTCAATGTGATATCATTTTATCGTCCAGCCCTACATAAAATGATCCCATTAAATGAAAATTAATATGAGGTGAATATGAAATTCCCAAATGATGTTCAAAGACTGAATCAAAGCCAGCTGTAAAGTTAAATGCTTTAAGAACGTTAGAGAATAAGAAATATTTCTTGTCATTTACCCAAAGCTACCAATCTGTATAAAAACTTTTTTAGAGTTGGTGTAATCCGCTGTATAGTCAGCGCGAGTGATAAATCATTTTCTTTAAAGCTTCATTTAAAACAGGCCCGAGTTCCCCAGCATGTGGTATGATGTAAGTACACTAGTGAGATGACTGCTGTGTGAAGGTGAGAGACACCTCAGGCTCTTTCCAGCGCTATGCAGCACCAAACTTGTATGTAAATATTGTAATCTTGCACCTACTTCTATGTTTTGCATGTGTCACAAAAAACACTGGACAATTACACATTGATGTTAAAGCCAAGTGATTTCAGAGTTAGAGCTTGTGAAGTGAAAACAAATTCGCTGCTATTCTCTGTAAGTTTTAATGGCTGTCATTCTGTCAATATGCGGTTGACGACAGAGACGATGACGATGATCTGCTTCAGAACCGGGCAGAAAAATTAGATGCTGATGTTTGGTACAGTTTGTCTCGTTCCTGTTTCTTCTTTCTCTTCCTTCCCTCCATTTCTCCAGCTCCGTTCCCCCCATTTCATGCCACTTTTGGCAGCTCCCGCAAACAATCCACTAGTACCGTAATGAAGCTGCTCCCTCATTTTCCAACCCCATTCTGTCACACCCCAGCATGGTGAAATATGCATCAAACCCCACTATAAAGAGTGTGTGCAGCCAGCATGGCCACGCTATTGGCAGAACTATAATGGAGACAGAGATTTATGGCTGAGACCAGGTGTGTGTTTGAGGAATTGTACCTGATATAATAGGTTTTTTTTGCTCAAGCAAAGACAGAGGAGTTCTGAAGGTGAGGGGTGTAATGGCATTGACCTGCTAAGACGAGACTCTTTCACTACATCATGGGGAAACATAAACGTTATAGTCATTTTTGACAAAAAAAAAAAAAGCGCTCTTGCTCCGACTGTAGTCATGGAAGAGCAGAGAGACTATTTCTTTCAGTTGTCTTAGATTAGCATTGACAGTACTGGCAGTCCAGTGCTGGTTTATTCAGCCTTCCTGAGGGACTCAACCTTCATGCTTCTTTACACACCACTGAGAGGGTCCCATCGCTGGACCCTCAGTAAATAGTCTTGTATTTCTATAGACCTTTGACGGCAAAAGTAGATCCCCTGGGGCCATAAAGGTAATGGCGACCCCCTAAGGTTTTATGGGGTCAGAAAAAATAAAAACAACAAAAAAAGAAACAAAATGTATTTTAGGGCTGTCAAGGTTCATGTGTGTACTTAGAGGAATAGTTCACACATACACAAAAAAAAAAAAAAAATGCTGAAAATGTACTCATCCTCAGGTCATCAAAGATGTAGTTTTTTCTTTGTTTGAACAGATTTGGAGAAATGTAACATTACATCACTTGCTCACCAATGTATCCTCTACAGTGAATGGGTGCCGTCAGAATAAGAGTCCAAACAGCTGATAAAAGCATCACAATAATCCACAAGTAACCTACACCACTCCAGTCCACCAGTTAATGTCTTATGAAGTGAAAAGATGCGTCTTTGTAAGAAACAAATCCATCAAGGCTTTTTAACTTCAGACTATTCCTTTACACCCCTGCACTCATTCAGCAAATTCAATAGTATTATAATTTCAGTCGGCTTTCTGAAGACTTATAAACTAGTAATTAATTGAAGTTTTGTGTGTGTGACCTTGAAGAAACAACATTAATCAAATGCATATAGTTTTGTTAATTAATAAAAAAGCTAAATATTTTAAGATTTTTTTTTTACAATATGCTTTAATATAATGACCACATAAAATATGAATTATTATAGTCCAATGACAATGAACAACAATTATGACTCGCTAGGTTTATGTGTGTGAACTTAGTGCTTCAAAATATTTATCTGCACAATAGGGAACTCTATAGATGGAGTACACTGTAGTTTATATGCTGCTAACAAATTTTGACTTTCGTTACAGACAAAAAGCTATACTGGGCCAATAAAAGTCATGCCAGAAATAAATGAATCACTGAAAAAGTCATCTAAAGAAAGGCTCTTGTCTAAAAGTAAGAAACTAAACACATACTGTTGATACCTCTTTTACCTCTGTAAATCTTTGCCAAGTATATCTACGGCCAGAAGTGTCACAGTTCTGGAAAAAAAGTAACTTTATCATATATCCTTTGTTAGGCAAGTTCAAACGTTTGATAAATTAAAGAATAAAGGGGCTAACATATGGGGCTTTTAGAGATCTGATTACAGAAGTGTTTCACTTTCCTCTGAAGCGGCCTTGCACTGCATCGAGAACAACAAGCAACAAATTCCATAAAGACAGCACCCAAGATGCTCTTATCATGTATTTGCCATCTGTTCCCAATAAAACGTGTGGATGTCTGCCTGCAACATAAACGTCTTTCACTCAGCAAATCTGTACACACCACCTGCCTTTTCTATACCTCCTAAATACAAAAAGGAGAGTGTGACTGGGGATCAAGAGATTAAGCTGTCTGAAAAGAGCTTTTTGGGGGTTTTAAGCCAACTACTCAAGAAATGAATTATTTTCTAATAGACCTTAAAATGTCATGCTGAATCAAATGGCTTGAAAAAGTAAAGCATGTTTGAACATCTGTATTGAAATTAGAATGTGTGGGAGCTATTTTTAGATATTTGGGGAATACAAAATCACCTTTAAATGTTATCTTTAAGGGAAAAAAGTATGTAGCAATAGTAAACAATAATTGAGCACTAATTTACCATTTTAAAAAATCATGCTAGAAGACATTAGTGTAATGTTATAATAATGCTATCAGATATGAGTAACTGTAGACCCTAACTTCAGATACAGAGCCCCTAAGGGGACATGGTGATGGAAAAAATATAAGATGGGAGGAAATAAATATGTTTTGATGCTTTTGCATTCGTTCACCAAAAATGATGTGTTCTTTTACAAAAGTATTACGCTCCCCTGAGATACTTTGCATTCTCTTGCAAAAGGTTTGTGTTCACTTTCAAAACATTTGTGTTCTCTCTCAAATGTATTGTGCCCCCCATAAATTTAGTTCTCTCGCTGAAGTATTGCATTTCCCCCAGGAAAGTTTGTTTTAGTATTGTATTCCTTCTAGAAGTTTTGTTTGCTTTCCAAATATTTGGATTCTCTCACAAAATTACTGCGTTCAATAGAGAAATCTTGTTTGCTTACAAAATATTTGTTTCTTTTCTAGCGTATTTCATACCCCAGAGCAAATTTGAGTTTTCTCGCAAAAGTGTTGCGTTCCCCTGAGAAATTTAGCATTTGCTTTTAAAACATTTGGATTCACTCGCAAAAGAAAAGCTTCTCTGTATTTTGCATTGCTACAAAAAGTTAGTTTGCTTTCCAAACATTTGCATTCCGTTTCAAAAATCTTGCGTTCCCCAGAGAAATTCTCTATTCACTTTCAAAACATTTGCATTCTCTCACAAAACTCTTGCATTCCCCCTAGAATCTTTGCGTTTGCTTACAGAATCACTGAAATACAATATTTCATTCCACCTCATATTATTTCCGTCACAAAAGTTTAGTGGCTCCATAGACAGATTTGCAGAACCACAAAACTATAAAAGTTATTTTTAAAACTTCTCCTAATTAGGTTTCCAGATCAGAAAAATCAGATGTGAAATTTTCAGTGTCAAATAAACATGAATCACATCAAACAAACAATGCTTTCAAGGGAAATCTGGAAATGGGACACAAAAGAGGCAAGAATTTTTCCTCTGAAATGAACTGTTTCCTACATTCAGGCTGACTAACTTAATTAAACCAAGGCCATAAAACAATCCCAAGTACTAAAAGGTACTGCAGACCCTAAATGACTCCACTATGCCATAATGAGGATGTGCTGCAGCCCACTGCAGGCAAGAAAGATCTTAATGTAGGAGTTTTGTGCTATTTAGAGATAGAGCCACGGTGAAGACCCTGTCAAATACTGAGGCCAAGAGGGGAGAATGCAGGAACTATGGCCGAAAGCCAATATGAGCATTCATGAGCATTCATAGAGTCCTACTTAAGGCAATGACAGAACACAATAAAGCCTCAAGGCCAGAGAGGAGAGTATGAGATGCAACAACAAGCCCTTTCATGGTTGATTTAGCAAACAATAGCCTTGGCACAGGATGAGGAACTCTAAAAGGATGAGCTGATTGTGAACAATCTTTTGTTCTCCTTTGTTTCATCACTTAATCTCAGACTATCCAAATGTGTATCAGAAATCTGAACCAAACTGTGAAAGGAGCCTTCAAAGAACTAGATTTATCACAATTCAGTCTTCACAAAGCACAGAGATCCCTCGAGAAGTCCAGCTGCCACAGAATGCAAAAGTATGTTCAGTCCAGCACAGCATAATTCTTTGTGCCCATAATGTGTCCATAATTCAAAAGTGCCCCTCTCGGACAAATAGCAATAATATTGTGGTCAATAAAACAAAATTGAATTCTAATTAACATCACAATTTGTACAAAACAGTAACTAATCGCTCAAAAGTCGGGAAATTCCTGTTTATTTTTACATATTTGTCAATCTGAGGCGTAGCTATGGGTTGCTTGCGTTTTGCTTGACTGAGTGATATTCCAGTCTGTTCAGAAACCGAGGCTCACGAGCCATATATGGTTCTTTCACTGAGTGCCTATGGGTCGACGGAAGAGAAAAAAAATAAACCAAACTATATTTTAAACATTTTTCATCAATAATCAAAGCTAGTGTTTCAATTTAATTAAAAATCCACATATTATTTTAGAATATTACATAATTCATCAATGCCCATTAGTCATGTAGCTATAATACACCAACCAATCATTATCTGGCACAAGAAGTTCAAATTTCATTGGACAATATGTGAAGTGAAGCGGTTATTTTCCACAGTGTTGCCAACTTAGCAATTTTGTTGCTAAATTTAGCAACTTTTCAGACTATCCTAGCAACTTTTTCTTCCAAAAGCACCTAGCAACAAATATGGGTATTTTAAAAATTTATTTGGCAACTTTTAGCAACTTTTTGCTAAGTGGCTCAAACAATAAAAGGCACACATTTAGAATTTAAATTACACAAAAAGAGGAAATCAAAGATGCCTAGCAGTACACACATCACGTGAATTAAGTTAGCTGCTATTTGCAATTGTTTAATTTAATAATAATAATAATTATTATTATTATTGAATGATTTAATAATTGTTCATTTATGATACACTTTGTTAGTAGCTTGTACCTGCAACTGTCGATCAGTTAGTACACTGTAAGAAATATCTAGAAAAATAGAAAAGGTACTGGTAATATTCCAGGACATTATCTTTTATCCATTATCCATTGTAACCCTGTAACCCGAAAACACAAAATGCAATGCGTAATTAAAAATGCAGGTAAAAAAACCTGTGGAAAAAACAATACAGAAAATTCCTTCATATTAACATAGTAGATTGTGCCTTATTTTTACAGACTTTTCTTAGAGTGTAGCATACTAACTATTAATACACTGCTTAAAAGTATAATTGTGTAGTTTTACTTGTTTACTAGCTAATAAAAAAAAAAACTTAATTGTAAATTGTAATCGTTAAAAAATGTGTAAGTTTTCAATAATTCAATGTATTTAAAAATAGTTATTTTTAAATTATGCATATATATATATATATATATATATATATATACACCATATAGGCCTACCATATATACCATGCATGAAATATAATTTTTGCTATAAATCAAATTAACGTTACATCGCTGGGAAAATGTATGCTAAATGACTACAAATGCACTGCACAAAACCGTGCAGCACCAAAAGTCGCAATAATGGTAATCAGTAGGCTATTCAATTCACTTATATTTATGTATGATATACACCGTTTACTATTTGATGAAACTATCATAGTTATTTAAGCCCAAGTGCCACCTACAGGCCTATTATGTGAAGTGTAGGCTTGCGAAATGGTGACGTGAAAGGACTTTATTATATTACCATTTTTGATAATTATGCAGCATTATGAAAGTGTCTTATGCTCATCAAGCCTGCATTTATTTGATCAAAAATACAGAAAAAAACTGTAGCCAAATATTAATATTATTACAATTTAAAATAATGTTTTTCTCTTTTAATATACATTTATACTATTTTAATAAAATATCGTTTATTTCTGTGATTCAAAGCTGAATTTTCAGCATTATTACTCCATTCTTCAATGCATGGTCCTTCAGAAATCATTCTAATATGCTGATTTATTATCAATGTTGGAAACAGTTGTGCTGCTTAATTTATTTATTTTTATTTATTTATTTATTGGAACCTGTGATACTTTTTTGGGGTTCATTGATAAATAAAAAGTTAAAAAGAACAGCATTTATTCAAAATAGATATGTTTTCTCATTTTAAAGGGGTTAATCATACTTTTTTTATTATTATTATTTTTTAAAGTCTACTTATAATGTATTTTTGTGCCAAAAGGAAGTTTGGATATTATTTTGGGGGGGGGGAAAAATAATAATGGCATTATATAATACCTACATTTCAAAATATCAAGGAAAATTTTTCTAGTGCTATGATGCTTAAAATTCTATTTCCAACGCTGTTTAGTCACAATGCAGCATATTCTGTCAGAAAGATAATTATTTTCTATATTTTGCTTCTTTAATAAAAAGAAAAAATATATAAAAATAATAAACCAGATATCTGCATTTTCAAAAATGAGATGCTTGCCATGATGTTGAAGTGTTATTTGTAATTGCATTGGGCTCTGCTTTATGGTTAGTGTTTTTTGTGAAGTGCAGTGTGGTTGCTAAGGTGTTATTGGATGGTTGCTAGGTGGATGTTTACTGGCCCAAGTCAGAAAAGTCCACCCCCGGCACAAAACTACTATTAAAAATTTATTTTAATGCAGTACAATTAATAAGTGTTCATGGTCTCCCAGCAGTTTGCATAATGGGCAGGTTAGTATTATGTGATTAATCTACAATAAAACAAAAGAAAACTTAATGCCTTCATTGCCAAAAATATTTTTTGTCTTGCATTTGATAATGAAATTGGATGACCTCAGTGCAGAGTTCCTGCCAAATCTTTTTTTATATTATTATTTTTTTTTTTTATTTATTTATTTATTTTTTTTTTGTATGCCAAGGAGCAGTCATTGGAGGACATCAAGGATACACTTGATGCTTCTTTCAAAATAAATGCAGAATATAAAACTGTTTTATTTACAGAATCATTTAGTTGCTTCCTGATTTGGCTTTTTTATTTAAAAAAAAAAAATCTATTTTTTATTAATTGCTCTCTTGTGTGATATTGGTTATTATAGAATATACATCAACAATTTTTGTTACATTTTTGTATTATTCAAAATAAATAAACTGGTAGCTTTTAAATTAGTGTGGGCAAATGAGGACATGAATTGGGTTATACTACTTAATAGAATAATAAATGAAACATACAAAATTACAAACTTTAAAGGGTTAGTTCATCCCAAAATGAAAATTATGTCATTAATTACTCACCCTCGTGTCGTTCCAAACCCGTAACACCTTCGTTCATCTTCGGAACACAAATTAAGATATTTTTGATTAAATCAGAGATCTTTCTGACCCTCCATAGACAGCAACGCAACTGAAATGTTCCCAGGTCCAGAAAAGTAGTAAATACATTGGTAAAACAGGTCCATGTGACATCAGTGGCTCAACTTCAATTTTGCGACGCTACAAGAATACTTTTTTTGCGCAAAGAAAACAAAAATAACAATTTACTCAACAATTCTTCTCCTCCGAGTTACGTCTTCTGCCATTTTGAAGAGTACCCAAGAACGTATTTGATGTAATCAGCGTTATTTACGTTCGGGGGGAAAGCGCGCATGAATGTATAATCTGCGTAATAACCGTTGTTTACGCTTAGGGGAAAGCATGCGTATGTATTGTGATACTCTCTAAAATGACGGAAGACATAACTCGGGGGAGAAGAATGGTTGAGTAAATGGTTATTTTTGTTTTCTTTGCACAAAAAAAAAATATTCTCGTAGCGTCGCTAAACTGAAGTTGAGCCTCTGATGTCACATGGACCTGTTTTACCGATGTATTTACTACTTTTCTGGACCTGGGAACATTTCAGTTGTGTTGCTGTCTATGGAGGGTCAGATAGCTCTCAGATTTAATCAAACATATCTTAATTTGTGTTCCGAAGATGAACGAAGGTCTTACGGGTTTGGAATGACATGAGGGTGAGTAATTAATAGCATAATTTTCATTTTGGGGTGAACTAACCCTTTAAGATTACCAACACACAACTATTGATCCACATTGTTGCCACAATTCTGCAATTAGCAACTCTGGTGTTGTCAGTTAGTAATAATGATGTTGTGGCAACAAATCAAGGAATTTCACTCTTCTGTTTTTACAATATAACTAATTACATTGCCACATTGAAAGCTTGGTCATCAGATTACATTGCAGCTATGTAACTAACATATTACAGTTAGCTGGGCACAGACTTATGCCAAGATGGACTCCCTTTTTATGTTCTCTATACAGAAGAGTAAAACTGCAGTCTGTTTTTCTCTTTTTAATCTTTGCTGCAAGTGTGGATTATCAGATGAGATAGGGGACCGTGGTACCCTGTAGACATATTAAGATGATTGAAAAGCTTGACAGCTCCCAGCTGCACATGACCAATGGCAGCCAGTGTCTAGACTGAGCAGCGGCCAGGCCTGGCAGCACAGAGAGGAGAATCCAGAGATGACTAAGCACAACAGCCTGCCAGCTTTGAAATGCTGCTGGAGGACTATACATCCAGCTCTGCCATGCTGGACCTCTGTCGCCTCAGATTTGGTCACATAACACGTATGTAAATAACGTGCACAGTTTCCACTGATCCGTAACTGTTTGTTGCTCTCTTACCTCAGTCTTCTCAGATCCGTCCTCGCCACTGAATATTTCATTCTTTATACAGAGGTCACACACATGTAGAGACAGCCAGTACAACAACACCCTCTTAAAGGGGTAGTTCACCCTAAAATGAAAAATGGCTGTTCATTTACTCACCCTCAGGCCATTTGAGATGTAGCTGGCTTTTTTCGTAACGTAAAACAGTAAAGAAGATTTTTAGCTGAAACCGTGGTCATAAAATGCAAGTCAGCGGCTGGATGTTTTTAAGAGTAAAAAAACAGCATATCAAGGAACACGAAATTAGTAACCGTGGCTCCTGATGATATATTGAGGTCTTGTGAAGCGAAACAATCAGTCTGTGCAAGAAACTGAATGTTACTGTATTTACAGTGTTATTACCTGTAATCCAGAGCCTCAGGCAAATGGTCCGAAATGGTCTAAAACAAAACATTTTTTTTAACCAGTTCTTTTTGGTGAACTATTTGAACTGGTTCACCAAATCGGACTGTGATGTTCTGAAGCACTTTGTGGCTCGAGCAGCACAGATCTACAAGTTACTCAAACACCTGACAGTCACTCCGACTCGAAATAAGGCAAAATAGTGACATATCTGATCCTGGGTTGTTGGTTTTGCCAACTCATTCGGCGCTCCAGTTCCTCCAACAGTCACTGAACTGTTAGGAAACAGTTTGACTCGGACTGAAGACTGACGAGGTGCTGATATGCGCATATGTTTTTATGGTTTCTCATTGTTTATGTAAAAAAGCTGAGCTGATAAAGAGAAGTTTAGTCACTTTATATGCTTTGGACATGTAAAACATCCACATTTCACATCATTCTTGGTTGCTTGAATAATATAATTGCTTATTTGTTACGTCAAGGCATGATTACATAAAAGAACTAGTGAATTGAACCAGTTCATTGAAGTTAACTGTCCGGAAGAACCAGTTTGTGGAAAAGAATCGTATTTCCCAGTTGTCTGAGGCTCTGGATTACAGGTAATAATGTTGTAAATAATGTTCAGTTTCTTGCACAGACCAATCGTTTCGCTTCATAAAACCTCAATATATCGCCAGGAGCCATAAGTATTTATTTTGTATTTCTTGATATGCTTTTTTTTATTCTCAAAAAAATGCAGCCACTGACTTGATTTTATGAATCTCGACCACGGTTTCAGCTAAAAATCTTCTTTACTAATCTACTCAAGAAAAAAAGTCACCTACATCTCGGATGACTTGAGGGTGAGTGAATTAACATCAAATTTTCATTTTTGGGTGAACTAGCTTTTAAGGTGCATCTTTTATTTTGTTTATCTCTGCACAGGTGGTGGAGGGAAGAGGCAGGACTGAAGGCAGGTCTCCAGAGTGCACTGTCAACACTCAGTGTCAGGAATCTTTGTGTGCGGCAGGTGATGAGACCGGAAGAGCAAGATGGCTCTATTCACAGTTCAGGTCTGGAAATATTTGCGAGAACCTTTCCTGGCTTGTTCAGCTCCTCCTTGAGTGTCGTTGTAGATCTTGCAGAAATTCTTGTAAATCTGTGGCCAGGACAGTCAGCGTCGCGTGGCCGTACCACGCCACTCTCAGCCAGTTCCGTTAGGACTGTCACTCCACATTAAGCCGCTTCTCCTTTAATCTGCTGCTGTAGGGTGAAACGCAGTCATGCTTTTACATAAGAAATTTGTTCTTGTAGAACTTTGACCGCTTCATCCACCCTTGTGTGATTCACACAGTCTGTTCATGTGACTCAAGGACAGTGCTAACCTTTCCCTTCAAGAACTGTGTCCTTCCACACTCTCGAAATTTACCAGAGCGGTCGATCTTGTTTTGTTTCGGCACGCAATCGTGTTGCTCCAAGAGTTGGGCTCTTGATTTATGAATTATGCATTGGTTTAATATTTGTTTTTGCTACTACTACTGTCCCAGCATGTCACGAACAGTAGACGCCTGCACGTTTTTGTGTCTGCTGTTTTACGTTGTCCTTCACTGTGAGTCTCACTGAATGCAAATGAGCTAGCCATGACTCCCTAGCCAATACAGTGGTCATTTCTGTGTATAATTAGACTATTCCTGGATTGCAAATCAGGTTAGAGAGCAAGGGTAAATAATTTACAGCTTATAACTAGTGTAAACAAAATCTATTTAAGCTGTAATGCTATGAGCACACACTGTCCTTATCCTTGTAAGCCTACTGTTTTACTTTTAACTGTTACATTGAAAGATTGTTTACCCTTCAACTGTCAGTATACAGCTTCAATCTTAAGTTGTTTATCTGTACACAACTGTTTTAATAAAAGGAACTTTTTATAGTTTTGTGAATATCTTATCAGTTAGATCATCCCATTTACATACGCTACTGTTCAAAAATATGGGGGTCAGTAAGATTTTTTTAAAATATTTTTATCGGCAAGGATGCATTAACTTGACAAAGACTCATTAAAGACTTTTTCACTGTTACGAAAGATTTCTATTTCAAATAAATGCTGTTCTTATGAACTTTATCATAGAATTTTGAAAAAAAATATCACCGTATCCACAAAAATATTGCTAATAATAATAATAATAATAATAATAAAATGTTTCTTAAGCATCAAATCAGCATATTAGAAGGATTTCTGAAGGATCATGTGACACTAAAGACTGGAGTAACGATGCTGAAAATTCAGCTTTTATCACAGGAATAAATTACATTTTCAAATATTTCAAATAGAAATCAGTTATTTTAAACTGTAATAATATTTTAGGGTTTTACTGTATTTTTGATCAAATAAATACAGCCTTGGTGAGCAGAAGAGACTACTTCTTTCAACTACTTCTTTCGACTCTGAACTTTTGAATATAATTACATAGAAATGTAATTACATACATTTTGGTGCTTTTAAAAATCACTTTTTAATCCAGTATTTTGCAGGTATAATCAGTTTCAGTGGCAATAACCATAAAACGCTAAAATATTCAGAAAGTTTCAATTGTTAATGTAGGCCTGCATATATATTTATAATATATAGAAAGAAGAATGAAAGAAGGAGAAAGACAAGTGAATGGTGGGAAAAGGATATAATTATTGAGGAGCCTATGAGTATTCAGTTCCATCCGTGTGCACTTAAGGACAGAGGAGAGCTGCGCTGGAAAGATTTATAGGAAATTTCACCTCTCCACATTTCATCTGAAATGGAGGGATCGGTCCGGAGCCTTGTGCTTCGTGATTAGAATCTATAGTAAGAGAGAAAAGGTCAATGGTAATTAAAGTTCAAAACCATGGAGAAACCACAAATTTCGTAAGGTTGGCATTTGGCAAAATAATAGATTATACTGTTCTGCCCCCTTGTGTTCACAAGAAAAGAAACATGCTTGAATGATCAAATAACGGCAGTTTGCGCAAAAATTACTTTTTTTTCTCCAGTGCAGACCCAACACAGTACAAAAGTACAAGTTCAAAAATTTTCCTAAAATTAAACATGAAATTCAGTTCCTAGCAATATGAATGCAATATTATATTATTAACATGATATCTACAGGCTGAATAATAAAGTGGTCAGTTTTTTATTGCATAAAAGAAAGGGCAGAAATGTACATGACCAGCCTTACACAAACATTAAGCATAATAGGCCTGGTTTCACAGACAGGGCTTAGCTTAAACCAGGACTAGGCCTTAGGTAAATTAAGATATTTAAGCAGCTTTTATAAAAATGTCTTAGAAGAAAACTTTACAGGTGTGCATCTTGAGACAGAACAACGGCACTGACATATTTTAAGATATGTCAGAGCAAGATATTTTCATTTGAGACAGCTCATACATGCATTTTAGTCTGGGACTAGCCTTAAGCCTTGTCTGTGAAACTGGGGGTTAATGTATTAGCATTAGCTATTTTACTGAGATGAATCTGAATTTTATGCATGAGGGTTTGAAAGATTAATTAGCAGCAAAATACAGTAGAGTTAGATTGAACACATAACCTTTGACAACAAAAGATGTGGGAAACTTTTTGTCCTATTTATTGTTTATCCAGCTAAACAATTATATGGTTAGTTAGTTGTATTTAAATGTTTGCATTTAGCATAGTTTCCCCTGCTCTCCAGATAAGAATAGACGACCGTTGTAGATTTGTTGATGAAAATATTAAACTAAATAAGCTCCTGATATCTGATTCTGTGCAGGTCTAGTGAATTCGGTGAATCTCAACATTATTTTCATTATGTATTGATGTTTCATTTATTTACTTATGTGCATGTGAATATATGTATTAGATCCATTTCTGTGAATCCTGAAAATGATGTCTATTGCACAACACAATACACCTCAGTTTTTATTTGTTTGTTCATTTATTTATTTACACTACAATCGTCATAATTATTCTACAGTACTCTTAAAAGTATTATTGCGCATGCACTTTGACCTTAGAGCTGGAATGGTATGTATTTTAATGTTTGTGGGATTAATGTCCAAATGGTGACATCTTGTGATAAAAATATGTACTTACAGCATGATTTTAGCTGTGGTCAGTTTTATATCACATGTATATTACAGAAAATACTTCAATTCAGCTGTATAAGGGATTGATTTTAATGCATTTTGAAAAATTAAACTACAAAACTAAACAATACATGGAATATTGAATTTTCATATTTTATACACCACAATTATGTTTTATCAGTTCTTTTTATTTAAATAAAAATACTTGATGTTTAGATTAATTGTATAGATATATTTTTATATATATATATATATACACATTTATATGGTAGAAAACATTAATCATCTTAATGTTTGTTTGTTCTTGAATGAACACACACATCTACACATCTCTAAAATTTAATAACTGCACCAAACTCAGTGATCAGTTTATAATAAGCTTTAGGTATGACTTATTTCATCACATTGAATGAGGCATTTATATAGCACTTTATTGTGTATTGCCATACACCCAAAGCGCTTTACATTCATGTGGGGGGGTCTCTCCTCAACCACCAGTGTACAGCATCCACAGGACAACGGCGCCAGTGCGCTCACCACACACCAGCTACAGGTGGAGAGGAGAGAGAGATAGAGTCAATTCAATGGATGGGGATTATTGGGAGGCCATGACTGATAAGGGCCAGTGGAGGGAATCAGGCCAGGACACCGGGGTTACACCCCTACTCTTTACAAGAAGTGCCATGGATTTTTTTATGACCACAGGGAGTCAGGACCTCGGTTTAACGTCTCTTCCGAAAGACGGTGCTTTTTACAGTATAGTGTCCCCGTCACTATACTGGGGCATTAGGACCCACACGGACCACAGGGTGAGCACCCCCTGCTGGCCTCACTAACACCTCTTCCAGCAGCAACCTAGTTTTCCCAGGAGGTCTCCCATCCAGGTACTGACCAGGCTCAACCCTGCTTAGCTTCAGTGGGCGACCAGTCTTGGGCTGCAGGGTGATATGGCTGTGGCTATTGAATGTTTAAATCAACACAAACACAAGAATCATACAGTATCAGATCTTTCCGTTTATTATGTCAATGAATATGAATGTGCTTTGTAAACTTTTGAACTGTTGAGTTCTTCTGAGTTCTTCATTATTTTGTATGTATGTTTGGATCTACTCATATTGTAAATAAGGTTTATAGCAGGTGTTAACAGTGATTAACAACAATTAATCTGAAGGGTGGGGTTGGGTGGGGTTGCTATAAACCATTAATGCTCATTTGATTGAAGAGAAAATACAACCCCACACCTCTTTTGTTAATCACTGTGTCACACCCCCACCACACACAACACACTACACCACAGCACCATCTACAGCTCTATACCGCCCCCCTGCACCCGCCCACCACAGCCCTGCAGGGGGGCAAGTCATTAATTTCAGCCACACATTAAATTTTTAGCATTTGAGGCAAATTACTACTGTGAAATGCATCTGGCTTTACTTACCACTAATGAAGAACACACTGCCAGATTCAAATGTGCAGGTGATGATGTCACAATGATAGTCATTAACATAAATAGAATGTTCGTAATCTTTGAACTTCAGATTTAAACCTCTCAAGAGTTTCTCAGGACACTCGCACTCTAGTGAATGTGCACTTGGGACTGTAATTAAATTCTTGAGCCCCCCTGCAGGGCTGTGGTGGGCAGGTGCAGGGGGACACTATAGAGCGTAGATGGTGCTGTGGTGTAGTGTGTTGTGTGTGGTGGGGGTGTGACACAGTGGTTGATAAAACTGGGGCGGGGTTGTATTTTCTCTCCAATCAAAAGCATTAATGGTTTATAGCAACCCCACCCAACCCCGCCATTTAGATTAATTGTTGTTAATCACTGTTAACACCTGCTATAAACCTTATTTACAACAAATAGTATAGACGATCTGTTTGTTAAAAAGCAAACATATAAAAAATAATGAAGAGCATCCATTTCTGTAATTATGTCAGTATAAAACAGCACACTAGTATTCAAAGAAATAATAAACTAAAAGAACTGAAGCTAAATGATCCTTGTGTTGTTGCCATGTTTTAAATAATACCTAAACTGAATCTTTTTATAAACTTAAAATTATGCCATAGTAAAACAGTTCACTAGTTTATAAAGCATTTTTAAAGAAATAATAAATGCTGAATGATTTTTTTTTATGATTTTTTGTGTTGTTTCCTTGCTTTAAATCAAACCTAAACTGAATCTTTTTTATAAACTGATCATGACATTAATGCTGTAACTGAGATTTTAAGATTTTGTGTGTGCGTGTGTGTGTGTGTTTATTCACCCCTTTACTCAAAGGCACATAATATAGACTAAGATATTTCCTCTGGTATTTCTGCTGTAACTTGATTTCAAACTTTTTGCTAACAGAAACCAGATGTGTTAATATATTAAATATTCAGTAATAACAATTCATTTGTGATTCCAGGAGTTTAAAGAACTAAGAATAGGAACAATAATTAAGCTGAAATAATAATAGACAATAATAAATCTTTCACATGACATATGTATTTATTTGTTTGTTTTTGCATTTTAATTAGAATTTATTTTAATAACCTAATTTAAATTATTATTAAGTTGTCCTGCTGTCTCTTGGAAGTTTGCTGAGACCCCCTTGTGGGCCCCAGCTGTAAGGAGGTGATGTGGGGCCACAAAATATTTGCACGAAAAAAGTCACTTGGTGGCACTATTATACAACAAAGCCTGAAATTGGCTCTGTCAACAGAATCGTTGGTCTGATTGACTGTCTGAGTTACATTCATAGTCAGTGCTGATGCTGTGGTGTATTGAGATGAAGCTTTATGTACAATTGTAGTCATCCCTGACATTGTTATATCAAATTAATTTTCAGAATATGTTCAGTCAACATTTTTACTGATACTTGCTCAGCCCTGGATGCTTTCATTGGAATTTTTATTTATTATCTCTCTCATTATCTCTTTCTGACAAGAAGACATAAAAGTATGAAGCGTGTAATGTGAATATATAGAACATAGCAAGAGAGGAAAAATTATCGGTAACGCTTTCTATGAAGCCCGTATTTATAATACATTATAAACGTATTCTTAAGGCATTATAATGAATGCATAATGCATTATAAAAAACTTTATAATATGTTGTATCATCTCATGAATATTCATAAGAACAGTTTTAATGTATTATAATAGTTACTTATTAGTGATTATAGCTTTTAAGAGTATGATGATTTATAACGATCAACACGATCCATCCGCTTAAGTTACAATGGATTATATTTCTCATAGTTATAATGTATTATAAGTCTCATAGCTTGCCACGAGATGTTACTTTACTTAAAGCAGACAAAGACCACTTATAACTAATAATAATGACAATAATATATATTTTTTCTCTCAAACAGCCATAAGATCAGATATCAGATCAGATGAATGTGTAATATGACACATTTGCTTTGAACATTTTTTTTTTTTATAATATCAGTTTGATTATTTTGATGGCACCCTTTAGACACCTGTTGATAAGTAACTCTGCAACTACATGTTAACTAGCAGTCATGAGAGTATTAATAGTGTGTATGCTGAATGTAATGTATGCTAACATTTTATTTTGATGGTTCCTCAACAGACAAACTGAGTATAGGATACTTTGCAAGTATCCTATATATATATATATATATATATATATATATATATATATATATATATATATATATAAACATTGCACTCAAGAGATGTAGTAAGGTACTGTGCAGATCTTAAATAAACAATGTCAAGCTATGAGCCCATTATAAATGAAGTAGATTTAATATGGTGTTCATTGTGTGTTATAAATAATCAAGTTATAACCACAAATACGTAAGTACTATAATGTATTATAATTGTTGTTATGATTATTCATGAGATTTTATAACACATAAGGTTTTTTATAATGCATTATGCATTCATTATAATGCCTTAAGAATACCCTTATAATGTATTATAAATACGGGCTTCCAAATTATCTTTTGTTTTTCTGTTCAGTGTCTTTTGCACCTCTGATCATGCACTATATGACCTGTTTTTGCTGGTTATTTTTTATAGTCAGTGATCTGTCCATTTAAAGTTCATGGTCATAAAGCAGCTGTTGGGATGTTCATATGTACAGCAGGTGATCAAGGCACAGTAAAAAGTGTCACTCTTCTGCTTTACAAAAATGACTGCTTATCATTTGTTACTTGACAGGACTAAACCTGAAAGTTTGTGACATCACTGGCTTTTATCTCTGATCTAGGTCTTCACATGTCATCTCCTCACACATTACAGCTGTTCAGCATTTGCCTCGCGCATCCAGAGCCAATGGGAATTTACAAGCTGCACACACCCTCTTTATTCAAGGTTTTACAATGACGTATAAAGTTATCTAAATTACTCAACTCATTTCATTTGATCTGCACTCAGTGAATTGAACATTTATGCAACTTCAGGGGTCAAAGGAGCTATTAACGGCTCTTATAAGAACTGGAGAGGAATTCTAGAAAGGAATAATTATAGAATCATAAAAAGAGCAATGTGTGGATTGTTTGGACAAAATTCTTATTTTTATCATTATTATTATTAATAGTTGCTATATACTTAATTTATTAGTAATAGTAGTAAGAATAATATAATATATTGTAAAATATAATAATATATTCTAATCAAATATTTGGAATATTGGAAATGGAATTCATTTTTTCAGTCTGGATAGGGTTTGTACTGTCAATTTCAAAAGTAACAAAAACAAAGTTTACTGACGTCTGGTGGTGTTTGACTGTGATCTGTGTCAACACAGACCTCAGAACAGGTTGAAAACATGTTTAGTCAGGTCACTGACCCAACTGAACTGTATTTAATATCTTTGTGACAGAACAGAATGGACGGTGGCAGTAAAAAAATAAATTAATTAATTAAAAAAAAAATACAATTTTGTCATGTTCTTTCTCTAATTCTGGCATGAATTATGTCAGTGGGTCAAGATGGTGTACAAGATGGTTAAAAATTCTTTGTCTTTCATCTGCACTGAAACCTTGACCTGACCAACTTGTAATTCTAGCAGACTCAAAGAAACCCGACTAACAAGAATGTGTTTCAGCTTTCTGAAATTAAGTACAGCCAAAAGTATCATGCACATTTTTTTCTTTGGTCATGTCTTACTGTATATTATTTAGAAGAAGTGATCCTGGCCTGCAAATGGCACCCCTGATTTACTTTTCTTTTTTTTTCTTTCTTTTTTTTTTTACATTTCAAAGAAAATGCATGTGCTAGTCTATTTTTATTTGTTTGTTCCTCATTTCTCTTCTCAGAACAACACCTTTTTACAACTTTTTTTTTTTTTTCTAGCCATAATAGAAGGCTTAAGAAAACCCATCTGAAGGCTGCAATCTCTCCAGCTCTCCCAGGCATGCATTATTCATTCTGTGTCAGTAACAAAGACTTTGTTTTGTCCATGCAGTGTTGGTTTTTAATTTATTCTGCTGACGTTTGACAGAATTTGCAGCCAAGCCTCTTTCTAACACCCAAACAAATGCTCATTAGTAGTCAGGTCTACAGCAGACGCACAGGAGATCTCTTGTAGTGCATGAAAATAAGTACAAGTACATTTGAGCTGCCTAGTCAGTTATTTGCACAGACAGATGGAGTGTTCTGTACCTCACATTCTATCCAGTTTGCGGTGATAAGACGGCTGTGTTGTGTGGTTAAATATTGATCACTTATAACAACAATAGTTGTGCTTGTGAGACACTAATCAGAGACCTGAATCGCTCTTGCTAAAATCCTTAAAAAACCTTTTATTCAGCAAACTTGCATTTCAAAGAGCTCAGAACATAGATTGCTGCAATACATGAGTGGATTGCCTCACGGCCTCACCCATCTCAGGTCAGATGATAAAGAAGAAATGGCCCATACAATATGACTTTATTACTAAGAGTGAGTTAATGATAAGTCACAATGGGCCAAATAGTCAAACAAAACATTAAACCAGATTTTCTGCCATTTTGACTGCACCATTAGTGAGCAAAATGAATGAGGCAAAAATTATATATAGACGTGTAAAATGAATTTCTTCTTTAAATTCCACAGTATAACATATTGCAGTTAAATTTTACAAGTAATTATTCTACCCAAAGCCTAAGGCAAACTCTTTATTATGTACACATGATGTGTTATTTTTCATATTTACGTAGTAAAAAGTGTAACTGCCATTGTTAGCATTAAGCTTTTTTATTTATTTATTTATTTTGCATGTGTTTGCTTCCTGGGAAACTAATTTCTTCTTTAAATTCCACAGTATATTGTGGTTTTGTTGTGCAAGCAATTATTTTCCACCCAAACCCTCAGGCAACCTCTTCATTATGTTTGTTGTGTACACTTATTAAAGGGGAAGATTCAAACATTTGTGATTTTTCGTATTCAGTGGTAACCTGCCATTGTTACGTTAAAGCTCTGTTTATTTATTTCATGTGTTAACTCTTGGTAAAAATAATTTCCTCTTTAAATTCCACAGTACTTGTTTATCCTGCAGTTATACAGCTACCAAAATATTTTCAGAGAATGCTCTCTATTGTTCTGCAACAAGTAGTAACATTTAAAAAAAAAAAAAAATGTTAGACAAATGTGCAACTAAAACATTTCAGAAATACATTCCAAGAATGATGTATAAATCAATTTTTTGTGCTAACGTTTTGAGAAATTTATTAAAGACCAGATAATGTTATAAGAATGAGAATGTTCCCTTACAAGTCTTGCAAAAATAACCCCAAAAATAGTTTTGTTCATTCCCAGAAAAAGGTGTCACTGGGGCGGTACCTTTCGAAAAGGTACAAATATGTACTATTTAGGTACTAATATTTACATTTTAGGTACTAACATGCACCTTTAAGTTACTTATTTGCACCCTTTAGGGGTAAATAAAGTACAAAATTCTACCTTTTGAAAAGGTAGAAGAGTGTTGGTACAAATGTATGCATTGGTTGATTCAGTGGTATAAAATAAAATTTGTCACTTGCATAAAATGAGTTCATTTAGATGTTACCATTTTTTTCCGGTGTATATAGAATTCGCAGCAGGCCCATATGTCATAGGGTTCATTGGCTGCCTGAGTCTCATAACCATGCCAAAATGTTTTTGAGGGCATGTGAATCAACAATATATTTCACAATGAAGGGAACGTGTTTTCAGTATGATTGCTTCAGGTTAGTCAATACCATCTATACATGCAGGTTAATATATTATCTATATGATATCAGTCCACAATAATCACAGTCACAATAATTTCTGTCATTTATTGACTACTTGATTCTATCAGCTTATGTGTTTCAATCAAAATCAGAAATTAAATTGAAAGTGGGTTGAAAAAGTGCAAACTCACTGCAGGTTGTACCTTTGGCACCATTTTGATTTATGGTAGAAATTACGTTTTCAGTTATATAGCGGGTTGATTATTTTTTTATTTTTATTATTTTATTTATTTTTTTGTGTGTGTTCGTTGGCAGTCCTCATAACTCTTATGCTTATAGTTCATGTACAGAAGTTTGCAAAACATCAGTTACTTTACATTACTCCAGTGCAACAGCTAGTAACTTTCCACATGGACTTGAAGCATATTATTAACAGAGGGTTTGTTTACATCCCAACCTCCACTTTTCGTGTCAAGGACTTGGGCGATGGGGACATTAATAATGGGCAGTCAACATTATCATTTAGCAATAATGTAAATATTATTTACAAGAGAATGATTGTAAAAAAACAAACAAACAAACAAAAAAACATTGGTTTTATGTCATGGACACCACCACATTCCAGGCATTCCTCAATATATAGAGAAACTCAGCAGCCACGTTAAGAGTCACATGATAAAGAATCCTACATTTTACCAGTCATATTGCACAATAGTATGAAATATGCATGCAGCATATTGTTTTAATCAGCTAATTCTGAATGTTTGTTGGAGGACAAATCTATTTTCGTATCTCGGCAACGCCCCCGTTTACTCCCCCTTCAGCGATGTAAATATGTGGATGAGGCTGAAGTTTCTACCTCTGTTTTATTGATCTGACCAGCTGTTAAATGAAGCTTATGGATGTTTAGCATGAACAACTGAACCCGCATCAATGCCGACGCTTATGTGGAAATCTCCAGTGTAAAATCACTCTGTTGTACAATGACAGTCTTTCATTTGGATGATTTTTTAGCAGGATGGATTGGAGGTGAGTTTTATTTGTTTTGCATGCTTTGTAAAACGTTTCATATGTGTTTAACATTACAAATAAACCCACAAAACGCATTTTCGCAGAGCAATATCGTGTGATTTATCGGAAGCGACTTGAAGTTTATCTTGTTTCGCGAACTAGTTATCGTCGCGTCTATATGTAAAAACCCTCAGCTTTGTTAGTTTCAGTGAACCTACTACTTTAAACTGTTTAGACTGCTATTATCTGCATTTAAGAACGTTTTTTATTTCTTGAAACTACAGAGAAAAAGGGAACATTGTCAGGATAGAGTCGAAAACACGCTTGATTGAGAGATGGAAAGAAGCCGCGTCAGGGGCGTCGTTGCGTCTTTATGTTTATCAGCTAAGTAATGTTCTCCTGAAAGTGTAAAAAAATGAAAAAAATAAAAATAAATTGGCTGCAAGTTTCAAGAGTATATACATCCGTTTCTATTTTAACGAAATTTCTGTCACGTGTTCGTCAAAACCAAGTCAGTAAAAACGTTGAAATGCTTTGTGTCCAAAGTATTTAATGCGCAAACATCGCAGAGTTTACGCGTTTTGGCACTGAGGGGCTGACTGGTCGACATTTCTCGGCCATAAACGGAAACCTGGTGTTCTCCGTTGAAAGGAAATATTTATTTTGTAAAGCCCTAATGTGCCTGTGCACCCACCATGAAATGTTCAAAACAATGTAACTTATTCATAAAATGGACACTCTGTTCTGCAAGAAGAGCCTCGTACAAAGCTATGCAACAGGCAGAATCTATCATTATCGTGCTTGTCTTCAGTTGCAACATATTGAACATATACAACTGCTTTTGTTACAGGAGCATCCAGTGTGATTGTGGGGCATCCACTTGACACAGTCAAGGTAAGACAGATCCTTGTTTTGGGATTCATTTTGTACAAATCCTATTTTACGTATTTATTATTTATTCAAATGCTGTAGTTCATATTATGTATTTATATTTCCATTCTAAAGGTAGTCAGTTTTACTTTCTAAGTTCCCACTGGTATAAAATGTATTGGTTAGGAATGAAGTGTCAGTCGAGGGAATAATGAAAAAAAATTCCTTTGTGCTCTTTTTACAGACTCGTTTACAAGCTGGCAAAGGATACAAGAATACTTTCCACTGTGTTGTAACAATCTACAAAAAGGAAAATGTAAGACTTTATTACACTGACTATCTTTATAAATGAATTAAAAATATACTGGCAAGTATTTTTTTTTTCTCAATTATTGTGTCACAACCACTTCAAATTGCCACAGAGCCTTGTATTCGTTGAGCCATTCTTGTTTTGCTGTACATTTAGAGATCTGCATTTTTTCTCTGGTACTTAAACTTTATGAAAAGTATATGAAACTTATTTACACATAATGCAGCTATTAGAGGGTGGATCCAAATGAAAAATATAGCTGCAAGCAGCAATTACGGGCCCAAGCACTCCAGCGGCAAAATGAGGAGCTAAGCATGGCATGGAGCATCAGACCAAATGCAACGAGTAAGAAAAGCAATTTTTGGATGATTGTAATTGAAATGGCTGAAAAATCATAAATACAACCTCTAGTAATATGATTAAATGGCTTATCACTTTTGACCAACAGGTGGCGCTGTAATCAAATAATTTTGGTGTGTTCTGTGCAGTGTTGGGCAAGTTACTCTGAAAATGTAATTAAATTACTGATTACTGATTACTCCTTTTAAAAGTAATCACATTACTGTTCTGATTACTTTATTTCAAAAGTAATTATTTACATTACTAATTAAGTTTTCTCTGTGGCTACATACATGAAATTTACATGAAATCCCAGCATAAACACTCCCGATAAATATTTGTTATTGAAGCATCAACATTCACAGAACACAGTTATTTTTAACTAAAGCAAGGCTGGTTTGGCATGGCAGAATGACAGCAAATAGCGCTGCTTTTATAATCTCTAAAAAGTTCATCGCAATCTCACAAAGCTCTGTTATAACACAATGAATATATGCATAATGAATCTTTCATAATGTCTACAATTCGTGTGTTATAATGAGAGGATTCGTGAGCATGCACATTTCAGCACTGCACTCCTGACTGGCCATTGCGTTCCAGAAATCAACATTGCTCAACACTGCAAGCACATGTTATAACCTAAAATCTCTGCCTACGCTTGCGCCTGTTAATCGTTTTTTATTTTATATTAGTTCTTGTTGCTTTTGTGCAATAGATGAATAACAGTTTATTTGTTTTAGATATTTTATGTTTAGATATTTCTATTTTGCGGGAGTCCTGTGAATCATTTTATTCTCCCGCATCCCGCACACACACGAGTGTCTACCCACCCGCACCAGCACTCGCCCATCTTGTCCCGCGCCGCACACGTCGGAGCTCGCAGGAGTGCATGTCTCTAATCCACTAGCACTTGACTCGACAGTGCGTGTGCTACACCCTTTTTACAATCTAGATTATAAAACACTGCATTCTGTCAGCAATGTAACGCAGCAGTAACGTATAGAGACCTCGGCTTGTAACTATACTTTAATTAGTATTTTGAAAATTATAATGCGTTAAATTACTCCGTTACTAAAAAAGTAATCAAATTACAGTAATGCGTTACTAAGTAATGCGTTACTGTCCAATGCTGGTTCTGTGTGAGGTGACAATGGCACACACAAAGTTTGTTGTCATTATGTTAAAGCTTTGCAGGGATACAGCCTCAGAGTAAATTTGGAATCATGCCTCAAATTTGTAGCGGTGCTGTACGAAAACAGTTTCGTCTATCAACATGAAATCCATTACTTTTTGTCAGCACAGTCTGAAGATGATTTGAACCGATTTTGGTGAAAATTGGACAAACAGTTGAGGAGGGGTTTGAAAAAGTAGGTTTAAAACATAAATCAAAATGGTGGACAGGAAGTTTGGTTTACTATGGCATAATTGGTATGTATGTTGTTGACATGACCCAAGGAATATTTTGAGACCAGTTTCATTACAATAGGCTAATGCAATCAAAAGTTACTAGCATTTTTGGAAATTTCATAATTAATGGTGAATGAATGGTTTACTACTCTTAACCAATAGGTGGCGCTGTTACCAAAATGATGTGGCCTGGTCAGTGTGAGGTGACAATGGCACATACAAAGTTTGGTGTAAATATGTCAAAGCTTTGCAGAGATACAGCCTCAGATGCAGTTTGGCATCTTTCCAGCAAATTCGTTGACGCGTTAAATGAAAATCGTTTTGTATATCGACGCGAAATCCATACATTTTTGCCAGCTTGGTCTGAAGATGATCCGATTCAAATTTGGTGAAAATCGGACTAATGGTCTAGGAGGAGTTCGAAAAAGTAGATTTTCAATATGAATCAAAATGGCGGACAGAAATTTCAGCCAGTTATGGCAAAATTGGTATCGATGTTCTCGGCATGATCCAAGGAATCTATCAACATCAGACTCATTACAATAGGCTAATGTAAGCAAAAGTTATTAGCATTTTTAGAAATTTCATTATAACTTTTACTAACTTGCCCCCAAAACTTTTGAGCACCATCAGGGCATGTGTAACCGTTTCTACTTCGCCTCACTCCAAGCAGGATTCAAACTGCGGTCTCCAGCGTGGGAGGCGGTCGCTTTAACAAGGAGGCTAGAGCACCTCTTGAGATCAGGGGAGTGTGGTCTACACACAACAGCTCTTACTGGCCTATGACAGTTACACTCACCCCCCTAAACCTCACTCCTTATGACAAAATTCAAAATGACCGATGCCCAAAATGGCTGACATGGGAAAATTAGATATGGTTTGACTCAGCATGCTCCACCAAATCTAAAGAGACCAGTTTTGTGATTTTTGAAAAGTTCGAAAAAGTAGGTTTTTTGAATTATTAAAAATAGCAAAAAAATTGAATTTGTTCATTCGACTCGGCATGAGCCAAGGATTCAGAGGAAAAAAGAATTTTCCTTCTTCTGTGCCTTATGGTTCAAAAGTTATTAGCATAAACATGAGTGAAACTTTGGTCAAGTGGTGGCGCTAGAGAGTTTGAGTTAGAGAATCTAAATTTGCTGTGGTTAATGTTGAGACTGTCCTCTATATGTGTGCCAAATTTAATAACTTTCCTGCAAGCAGTTCTATGGGCTGCCATAGACTCAAGAGCAGAAGAAGAAGAAAAAGAACGCCAACGGATACAATAGGTGCCATCGCACCTTCAGTGCTTGGCCCCTAATAAAGATTAAAGTTACTTCCTTTACTCAGAGATTGACACTTAGTTTTTGGTTAGTCATTTGGAGTATTTTCATCATTTGAAATGTTGTTAATATCATACAAATTTCTACCAAAGATGATGTCACTTACTGAGGGATGATATCATAAAGGACCTGTCTTTTGATAGATAAAAAGAACGGAGTGTCTATTTACACTAAGTGCAAATAGCCCGCCTTGTTGGCTGAGGATATTTACACCAACTCCGCCCACCAACGTGTGATTGGGACAGTCAACACTAAAAAGACGAGCCCGGTCTCATGAAAATGCGAATAAATAGTACGTCCAATAAAAACGAGAACTCGTGGTATTGATACGCAAAAATTGACTTTGGCGTGGATATGATATGAACGTGTTTGGCGTGCATATGATACGCAGTTTTCGCATACATATGATACGCATCTACCCCACAACCCTAATCGTACCCATCGCGTAGCATATACACGCCAAAGTCCATTTTTGCTTATCAATTTTTGCATAACCACAAGTTTTCGTTTTTATTTGGCGTACTATTTATACGCACTTTCATGAGATCGGGTTGAAAAAAAGACACTCATTGGTCATCCGTTTCAGTGGCGTAGATGGTAAGGCGCGTGCTTCTTGACGAGACTGACCCGAATTCAAACCCACCTTTTGCCAAAAAAATTTTTTCTCCCTATTCAAATCTCATATCGCATCGGAAAGGCATTTATTTTCAATAAAAATGAAGGAAATAATCAAAAAGTTGAAAATAAAGTATCAGGTAGGGTTAGGGAGGGCTTTATTGACCCAATAAGTTGGCATCTATTTAATAATTTGAATTAAAATTATAATTTACACTCAATATGTTATTATTGCGTACCGTTTTATAATGTATTACAATACTGAGGTGCAGATAATTGCAGATAATATCACTATTTGCAATAAGTAGTATAAATAGCAGAAAATCTTGCTATTTTAACAGAGTAAATAGAATCTATAGCTATTTGCTCTTAGTGTAAATAGCATATCGTTAAAAAAAATTGCTATTTTCACTTAGTGTAAATAGAATCCATTGCTATTTGCACTTAGTGTAAATTTTAGCTATATTCTATTTACACTAAGTGCAAATATCTATAGATTCTATTTACACTATGTTAAAATAGCAGGATTTTCTGCTATTTATACTACTTGTTGCAAATAGTGGCAATTATCTGCACTTCAGTATTGTATTATATTATAAAACAGTATGCAATAATAACGTACTAAGTGTAAATTATAATTTTAATTAAAATTATTAAATGGATGCCACCTTATTGGTACAATAAAGCCCTCCCTACACCTACCCTAACCCTACTCAATACTTTATTTTCAACTGTTTGGTTATGTCCTTAATTTTTTTTTTTTTTTTGAAAATAAATGCCTTTACAATGTGATATGAGATTTGAAAAAGGAGAAAAAAAGTTCGGCAAACGGCAGGTTCGAAACCCAGGTCGTTCGCGTCAAAAAAAACACTACTCGTGCTTTACCATCTGCGCAAATAAGTGTTAATAGCTTCTGCCAACAAGGTAGGCTATTTGCACTAAGTGTAAATAGACACTATGAATAAAATATGCTATTTGCACTTAGTGTAAATAGCATCTACACTTAGTGCAAACAGCCGCTGCCTAAAAAGAATATTTCACAAGACCAACAAGATGGAAACAATATTAAAGACAGAAAAGCAGTAAAACTTTAGTTTAGGGACCAGTTCTCACTATTAACTATTTGCTTATTAGCATACATATTACTAGCATATTGGCTGTTTATTAGTACTTATAAAGCACATATTAATGCCTTTTTCTGCATGACCATATTTTAGATCCCTTTATTATACTTAACATCTATCATACTAATTATTAATAAGCAGCAAATTAGGAGTTTACTGAGGCAAAATAGTAGTTAATAGTGAGAATTGGTCCCCAAACTAAAGTGTGACCAAAGCAATTATTACAACCATAAAACAACAAATATTCCAAAAGAAAACATTTTAGCTGGACAAAATGAAAAATACTGTACGTAAACATCTGGAATATTTCCTCATAAATTGCTAGTTTTTCATGTATAAAATTAATTCAGAACTCTGGGAAATAACAAAAATGGCAACATCCACTTAAAAAGAAGAAGGAAAATTATCAAAAAGTACCCATATTTTTACTTAGAAAATAATAATGTGGTTTCATTTTTAGGAATTGTATATCATATGATTATATAATAGTCAAGTCAAGTCACCGTTATTTATATAGCACTTTTTACAATACAGGTTGTGTCAAAGCAGCGTTGCAGTATTAAAAAAGGGATATAGTGTGTTGAAATAGTGTGCCATTCTCCTCTGGCCAGACGAGACCAGCAGTTTAACTCTTGGTTGCAACAGATATCAAGATTAGGTTATATCAAGAGATAAAGAATTGACGAAAGCCACCAATAAAAAGGGCATGGGACAAAATTTGTATAAGTGAGCCAGCCCCCTTATTCCCAGACTCAGTGAGCAGGCTATATCCTCATCACAGGGTTTGGGACTATATTCCCAAGACTGCATATCATGAATGACCCGATTTTTTGGTGTAAACAGGTATTTCCTTTCCTTGGAAGCAAAAGCACACAATCCATCTCTCTTTTGTGTTGTCCCAGGTTACAGGCTTTTTCAAAGGACTGTCCTTTCCATTGGCCAGCATCACCCTCTATAACTCTATGGTGTTCGGCTTCTTCAGCAACACGCAGCGCCTCATTAGCAGATATCGTTATGGTGACGGCAGACACCCATGCAGCATGCTTGACTTGACTGTAGCGAGCATGCTGACTGGTCTGGTTTCAGTGGGGATGGGCGCCCCCGTTGACCTTGTCAAAATTAGACTGCAGATGCAAACCCAACCTGTTCTTGCAGGTAAGTCGTGGCTATAAATACATTTTAGCACCCTGTAGCTACGCATGGAGTCAGACAGCACATATTCATGTTACTTCTCAAACTTCTCAAAGACAAACATTTCTAAGGAAATAATGTCGTTTGCACAGAGTGTTTCTCATTTACTGTTTTGTGCGTTTCCAGAGAACTTTGACCTTGCTGGCAATGGAAGTGTCCCTCTGCGGTCGATGGGAATTCAGTCCCAGTCATTGTACAGAGGGCCACTGCACTGCATTAGTACCATTCTGCAGAACGAGGGCATTCAAGGGCTCTACAGAGGCGCGGGAGCCATGATATTGCGGGATGTACCTGGTTACACCCTGTACTTCATACCTTACACGTTATTCTGTAACTGGCTGAATCCTGATGGCAATGCCACGCCCCATCCCTGCTGCATATGGCTAGCAGGAGGTTTAGCAGGTAAATGAGACATGGGCCCTATTCTAAAACTTGAACCTAATAAGTGACTGATTTAATACACTTTCAAATGCACAGGCTCAACTTGTAATTGTTTTCATTAGAGTTTTATGTTAGCCTGTTGCTAAGCTAACAATGTGAGTCCAACAGTAGTCCATTTGAAATAGATAGCATTTGGTATTTAATGGATTATATGTATAATCAACATTTTCTCACTTGGTCTGCCACCTTAAAGGAACATTTCAGCCAAAAATTAAAATTTGGTGAATATGCACTCACTCTCAGGCAATCCGAGATGTAGATAAGTTTGTTTCTTCTTCATTTTTGGAGAAATGTAGCATTCTATTACATTGTTAACCAATGGACAGTGGTGGAAAGAGTACTAAGAAATTGTACTCAAGTAAAAGTATTGCTACTTAAGGAATAATTTACTTGAGTACAAGTAAAAGTACTGAAAAATCACATGACTCAAGTAAGAGTAAAAAAGTACTTTGCTGAAAAACTACTCAAGTTACTGCATTACAAAGTACTTTAATATTATTTTTCTATTTTTACCCAAAATGAGACGATGTGAGCATTATGGAGCAGGGTTAACCCTAATCCTAACACCCATGTACAGTAATGTCTGTTTCAAAAGTGAGACCCAGGAAATCCCTTATATGGACAAATGCATCAGATATCACTACAACTGAATAACAAGCAGATAGAGATGCTTTGACTGTTGAAACGTGGAAGACAATAAACACACAATTACAATCCAATGCTAATTGACATAGCTTGTATCACAGTATAGAATTTTATAAAAAATATTTTCTGTCTCACTGTGATAAGAAGCAACATGGAATCACAGAAGCTAACTGTTTTAAACATGACTGATTTTATATAGTGATTTTGGAGCAAAACATGATATTAGTCTCATAAATATATAAATATATCTTAGATATTACCTTATTGCAAAATATTTCATAGTTAGCCGAATACTATGAATGAAAATCAACAGGCTAATGAACACTAACACAAGGATGTGTGTGCAGCAGAGAAAACAGCCCATGAGTCTTCTTGACTTGAATGGTTTAAAATCACATTGAAAGTGTAGTTTGTTATAATAACAAAGGTGGACTCCAGGCACATTTTTGGTAGGACAAAAAAAAGAGAATTTTATTTAACATGTTAACCCATACCTAGGCTTAGGAATCCAAAATCTATTCCAATTATGGAGTAGGATGCTTAAGGTCAGAAATCGTCTACTTATTATAAAATTAAAATTTCGATTCCTCTTATCGATTCCTTTGTGCACATTTTAATATGACTTTAAACCATTCAAGCACAAGCGGACTTGTGCTCTGTTTCCTGTACTGCACACATAGGGGCATAGCCATCATTTCAGAAATGAGGGGGACAGAAATATATATATATATATATATATATATATATATATATATATATATATATATAAACAACAACAACTTTTGACTTTTGACTAATTGACAAGCTTTATTTTTTCTTATGTCTTTTAATTGGATAAGAAATCAAATACACTGCTGGACGATAACCAATCATTTGTTTTATGTAATATTTTTTTCTGTATTTTCCTATTGACAATTTTAGGATTGTTTATACAAACACATAATAAGGCAGAATAGTTTCTATACTGTAATAAATGGTATGTCAATTAGCACTGCATTATTCATATACTATATGTATTACTTGGAAACCTGAAATTACCTTTTTTTTTAACTACAGCCATAGCGGGATGCCTTTGTCCATGTTAGGGATTTCCTGCACGTCATAAGTTATTATATATTACTTCTACTAGGCCGTTTTGGACTTTCTGCGTGAGAGCTCCCTCCATCTTTGAGTATGAATGAAACATGCACTGCATGTTCACATCGTCTCGTTTTGGATTTGAATAAATTGTCCGGTCATACATATCTCGTTTTTTCGCCCATGTGCACACACATCCAAAGCATGCACACAGAAAAGTGATTTAAAATTTTACATTTAGTTTAACTGCACCGTTAAAGAGGGTGATTTTTACCATTCAATTGAACTGTGTGCATGTATTTTAGACACTTACATTGTTCTTGCTCCATCCATGCAATAATTCTATCAACCGAGTTTTCTATTTACTTATACTGCTGTGTGCTCTGGTAACATCAACGGTATAACCCATTTCAGGAGCTGATGAAATTACGATTTAAAATCAGAGGTGTTGGCATAGCTCACATTCACTAAAATATTGAAACGCTATGCTGATCCAAAAGGACAAAGCCGGTGATTGACAGTCAAAGCAAAGTGCGGTTTGAACGCCCCGCCCCCGCAGCTGAACTGGAGATTTTGATTGTTTTTTTTTTTTTTACCCGAGTCAGACCCCAGAAGCTGGCTCTGTTTCTCCATCGGCGCTCCTTAGTTTTTTTTTTTTTTTTTTTTTTTTTGTTGTTGTTTGTTTTTTGTTTTTTTGTACTTTGTACTTTTGGTGAAAAATAAATGTAGCGAAGTTGAATAATTTAGTTTTATTTTACTCAAGTAAAAGTAAAAGTACCACAATTTAATTATACTCAAGAAAGTAGTACTGTGTAATGTACTGTTACGAAAGTATTTGTAATTAGTTACTTTCCACCTCTGCCAGTGGATCCTCTGTAGTGAATGAGTGCCGTCAGAATGAGAGTCCAAGCAGCTGATAAAAACATCACAATAATCCACACCTCTCCAGTCCATCAATTAACATCTTGAAGTGATCAGCTGTGTGTCTGTAAGAAACAAATCCATCGTTAAGACATTGTAACTTTAAACTGTTGCCTCTGATTGCCTCTAATTGATGGACTGGAGTGTTGTGGATTACTTGTGGATTATTGTGATGTTTTTATCAGCTGTTTGGACTCTCATTCTGACGGCACCCATTCACTGCAGAGGATCCATTGGTGAGCAAGTGATGGAATGCTAAAGTGCTCGTGCATGGTCTGACAGTAAGTATTTTCAGCCCATTTTCATTTTTGGGTCAATTACTCCTTAATTTTTTCTGTGCTTGTCATAATGCATTATAGGATTGGCTTCACAAAATATACATTTAATACTGTCGTAAAATGTGGTCATATCTTATCTCATAATGCAGTATAATACAATAAACCTTGCATAAAATTCAGTTCACTAGGTTTAACAGAGCTATTCTTTTCCAGCCTGAATGTTATGCTTACCAAAAAAAAAAACACCAGATGCACTTGTAGTGTTTTTCAGTCTGTTTGCACACGTGTTGAATTGTTTAAAAGCTATGTCAGACCCTTTGTATGACACCAAACCACATCTCAGCAGTCATGCACTGATGAACAAGTGTACGTTTTGTTAAGGATAGTGGGAGGCTGCATTGTTTTGAAATTTCTCACTGTGCTTCCCATTAAAAATTTCCCTCCTGTTGGTGTGTGACGGGAAAGGCCTGGTTTAACCTAAATATGACCCTACTGGGAGTCAGGTATTTTAAGGACACAGAATACTTCACATGAGATTTCACTTGTGGCTATGCTGTTGTTTCACAGGATCCATCTCGTGGGTGACCGCCACACCAGCAGACGTGGTGAAAAGCCGGTTGCAGGCAGATGCCATGCAGCACAGGAAATACAAGGGCATTCTGCACTGCATCATGCAAAGTTATAAGACAGAGGGAATACATGTAAGTTGATGATGGATGCAGTTTCAAAACTGGAAGATTTCAAACAAAGTTGTAATGCAGCAGCTGCAGGACAGTTGCTAAACACTTACTGAAGTAGCAAGTTGAAACAAGTTCATGCTCAAACATGTTTGGTCATAAATGAGGTTCAAAATGGTTCAAAAAGGCTAAGAAATGTGGTATATATATACAGTAGGTCACATACACAGTTTATAAAGGCCTGGTATAAGTTAAAAACAACTCTAATATGCTGATTCAGAGTTTCGTGAAATATGAATGTAATACTGATGCTTTTGTTCTTTTTTCCCTGCTTTACTATCAATGTCTAATGCAGGTTTTCTTTCGTGGAGCGACTGTCAATGCTATCAGAGGATTTCCAATGTGTGCAACCATGTTTCTTGGTTACGAGCTTTCCCTCCAGTTCTTCCGCAGTTCCTAACACAGACTCATTCTGCTCCCGGAAACAATTTTAGAGGGTTCATGATTTTAATGGCATGTAGAGACTTACATGTGAGTTCATTGTTGATACAATGAAGGGTATCAGTGAAGCTTTTAGCTTTTTCTTATATTAAGAAAATAGGTACTTATTTTGAAACTATTTTGCTCAGATATAGTATTTTAATATATGATTATGCATCACGTGCATGAGAATGATACACTAATTTCTATTTGGCACATACAAATGCATATGTATTCAGCATTTGTGATTGGTCACATTTATGCATTATTGCCTAACAAACCATTAGCCTGTGCTTGAATGAGTTTTTATCTACTTTTTAAATAAGTTCAGTAGGCTGTCAGTGCAATGTGCCTTTAAAATGATTATCTGCTAATGCAATATTTTTCAAACATGTGAATAAATCAAATGATATACTGAAGTGAAGTGTCTGCTAGCTTGTTTGTATGAATCAATTTCAAACTAATACTGATGAATTTGAAAAATAGAAGTTTTGAAAACATTGCCTTTGAAAACAGTTCACGTCCTTAATATTTCAGATACTTATTATCTGCTTATTATGGAAATTGGAATATCAGCTCAAGAAAAGAGATGTAAAAAGTACATGGGTTGGACAAATAAAGTGAACACCTGGGAAATAGGCAGTATTTCATTATGAAGGTGTTTTGCCACCATTTGCTGTTAATACAGCCTCCAACCTTCTCAGAATAGATTCATGCAACTTTTAAATAGTCTCCATTTGAATGTTCATCTTGGTGCTCAAAACTGCCCAGGTTTTATGATCACGACACCATATTTTTAGTATTTTATCATTGAGATCTGTGATTAAAGTTTTAGCAATTCTTTCAGAGATGTTGGTTTTGTGGAGACAGGGTCATTAAGGTGAATACTGAGGTTTGCTGCTGTAGTTCTGTTGTTTGTTGTTCTTTAGTGTTCAACGGTCCCTATCATTCACTTTTGGTTTTCGCCCACTTCGTTGATATTTTTCTATGCTTTGTGTATACAGTATTAATCATAAAGAGTGCTGTTCTTAAAACACCAAACAGTTGGACTGTTACAGATGCCCCTACTAAATGGCCTCCTATGATTTGTGCTTTTTGGAAGTCTAACATTTCACCCATGGCTTTTACTAAACACTGCTGAACATAACTCATACTACACTGATATACAACTTGAACCTAGAGAATATATACGTATGTAGAATATATGTATAATACACACATATTAAATTTTATATATATATATATAAATTTTATATATATATGTATATAAAATATATATATTTTATATATATAAAATATATATATTTTATATATATATATATATATATATATATATATATATATATATATATATATATAATTGCAACATTTGTTTGTTTGTTTTGGTTTTTTTCCGTTTTTTACTTCCACAAATGATATTAACCCTTATAATCTTGAGTGTTCATATTATTTTACTGACCCCTGTATATAAAATGAAAGATTTTGATGTTGCTTCTGATACACTAGATGGCGCTGTAACATTAAATCAGGAAAATCAGTAGTGACATTATGGAAATGTCAAGAAAAAATGTTTCCACTAGATGGTGACACTGTATCTAAAACAAATCTTTGAGACCAGCCTTTTCTACATGCCATTGTTGAGGGGTCTTCAGTTATGGCTGAAAAAATGACAGCCCTTGTTCAGAAACAATGTTTTTTACCTGAAAAAATTTGGCACTGCAGCGAAAATACTTACATAGCTACATGAAATATCAATTAAAATGTAAACTGATCAAGATGATTTTAAAGTATATTAACCTAACATCAGTGCTGGGTAGATTTCTTACAATTTGTAGTCTGTCACTGATTACATGATGAAAACTTTTTATCGAGACGTAATCTAGTTTACTTATTTTAGGTAATATATTCTGATTACTTTTACATGACTTTTTATCAAAAGTGTTTTAAACTTACCATTATATATTGATATAAAAAAGCGAAGAGAAAGATAACACAATCCATTTTTTGATGTCAACATATAAAATGCATTAAAAATTAAATTACACCAGGGTTTCCCAAACTGGACTTAACGTGAGAACTGCAGTGGAACTGCAGTTTTGAATTGATATAAAGCTAAAAAAAAAACATTGCATGTCATTTACCTGTATGTCAAAGTGACCATTAACTGACATCAGAGAACTGTGAAAGTGAATGTGTTGTTAAATTATTTGAAATATTAACTTCCTCAGAGATATTTCAAGTAAATATTTTATTTTAAGGGGTTTGGCTGACAAAAACATTTGGGAACTGCTGCATTACGTGAACAAGATAGTGTTTCACATCTATATACATCACCAGCATTCAGTAACTTGGATAATTATTTGTTTCATACATGGTCTAATTGCTAGAGAGGTGCTTTTTTTTCTCCCAAGTATGGTTTGCAAATTTATTTACATAACATTTCTGAATATAGTCATAACTACTATGACACAGAGTAGAAAGGATAATTAAAGGAGAAAAATAATAATTAGGGAGAAGATAAATAATTTACTGTCATTGTGTGAATATCATGTAATCCATAAAAAGTAACTGTAATCTAATTATGAGCACTATAAAATGTAATATACTCTAATTTTTGGAATGTGATTATGTAATCCAGATTACATGTAATCTGTTACTACCCAGCACGGCCTAAAATCACGTTTCTGTCACATTTAAGCAGCTTGCGTTAAACATGACCTGACCTTTCGAACACAGTGCCAGATTTCTCGCAGATGCAGCAAAAGGTCTCCTGCTTTTATATATAGCCAGTGGAGTGATTGATGAGGTTTAAGTGAAAACAGCACCAGTGTTATTGTGTCTCCCTCGCTGCAGATGAGCAGCCTCCACTGAAAACTAACGCTGCTTTACTCTACAAGCCACAAGCAAAACAGCACAGTCAATCAACCCACAAGGATGATGCCAAAAACCCTTTTAGTGGTGCCTCGGTAATTATATGCTATTATATACTGTTTTGTACATTATGTCACTATATTAAAAAGGGATCTATCGATCTATCCATGTTCATCTGTTCATTGTTTGGATTTAGTTGTGTGCACAATAAAAGAGAAAGTAAAGATTAATGTATCAAAAGTGAAACCCACAGATAGAATAATGACAAAAATGGCAATTAAAAACAGCTCTAGACAGACTATGGCCCGTGCTTTGAAATATTCATATCTTTGGATTAAATGATGAGTCAGATGTGGGGGCTCCATATGCAGTGGAGATTTTATCTATTTTGTTGTTTATCTTGTTAATTTATTTGTGTGAATGAATATTGACTACTTCACATGTCACTAAACCTGATGTGAAACAGGCTAATGAAGATGGATGTCCTGCTCATCACTATCAGCTGAATAATGGCTGTTTTTTTTTTTTTCCGGGCTTTTGTACGAAAGAGGTGTTGTGAGCTGAGCTCTGAGATATCAGACCATCATGTAAATATCATTTTCTGTCGTGACAGAACAGTCATACAGTCCAGCTCTAAAGCAATATGTTGCATGTTTTTGGCAAGTTTGACTGGTGGTGAGATACCTGTGGGCTGTTCATGTGCATCATGAATTATGTTTTATTGCACATTTGTTGTTGGGTGAAAAGAAATGTGCATGCCATATGCTGTTCTTTGATAACAAGCCTGTAGCACAACATACTTAACTGCTATCCTCATTTGCATTTGTCTTTATTGTTGTACTAGTTGTAGTGACAATAATAACACATATAACATTTTTATAATAAATGCATTTTTTTTATTTCTAGTTATGTCAAATTCTAATAAGATGTTATATCAAATTGCCATTTGTGAGAAAAATAATAACAAACTCCTGTAATCACAAATGACTAGATAATTCATGTAAATTCATTGGTAATAAAAAGTGTAAACCTTCAGAAACTTTCAATGAAAACTTAAAACTGTAATTACAAAAGATAATTACTTTATTAATATATATTTTAAAATTATTTGAATTACATAAAATTTTACTTAGATATAATTTATATTTTTTATTATTATTTAAATATTTAATTAAACTAATTATTGCAATACCCCAGCAACTGGCAACAAACAAATCCTTAGCAACTGCCAACCATGCCAACCAATAAAAATTTATCTATTTATTATTATTATCATCATGTTGTATTGTTCATAATACATTTAAGTATTTGAAGTATGCAAATAAAATGCAGAATGAAAAAGATTTTCATACATACTAAAATTACATCCTTTCATCCTCCTATATATTTATTTGTTTGCTTGTTTGCTTGCTGGATGGAAACAGCTTTTAGACAGGTCTCTGAACGTTTGTCCACTGAGCCACAAGCTGTTAACCTGGAGCTCTGGACAATGTTGGTGTTGGTGTTGTTGGCGGCTGAATGTACACATGACATTAATCTGTCCAAATAAGACATGGAACTTTCTCTTAATCTAATTGCTCTACAGACATTCAAAAACGTCATAAGGTAGCTTGCTTAATTCGATTCCATTCAATTGTTTGTTGAACAGTGAATACTCATCTGTACACAGTCTCAAACAACAAGTGGAGCCCTTATACAGTGCTCATTATTAGTGTTTTCCTTGATTATTATGTTAAATTGGCAATAATACATTTGAATGCAGTCATATTATGTTTTTATCAGCTCAGTACTGCCTCCTACACATACGTCCCTTGGTTTATATTTTGGAAAAAATATTCCATTAATAAAAAATTCATACATTGCTAATTGCATTTGTACATTGTAAATGAATACATTATGTATATAACTATATTGATTATTTGATGATTATTTTTGTATATTTTCTTTCTTTAAGATTATGTTTATTGTATTTGTTGCATTGCTATACTTTATATTATTATTATTGTTGTTGTTGGTGGTGGTGGTTGTCACAGTCCTGTCCTCTTGTCTTGTGTGTTTCCCACTCCTTGCCCATATTTGGTCCTTCCTGTTCCTGTCCTGGTCAAGTCTGATTGTTTATGATTTCTTTCAGGTGTGTGTTAATTATTATGTGTATTTAGTTCCTGCATGTTCTGTTCAGTTTCGTCTGGTCTACTTGTTGCTCCCCGGTGTTCCTGTCTGTCCCAGCCTTGCCTTGTCTGTTTTGGATTTATTAAAGACTGTATTTTGAGTTTACCTTCATCTCCTTGTTCATCCCTCGTGTGTGCACCGTGACAGTGGTGGTGTTGTAAGAATTTATTTATTTTCTGTCCCTAAACTGAAATGAGCTCTACACCCTTGCTATCCCAGGACACTTGCAAATTTGCATATTTTATTCATTTAATTTTTTACATTTTATTTTATTATGGCGTAAAATAAAATTCTATAAGATGAAATGAGCTCTACATCCTTTTCCAGTTTTTTATATATTTATATACACAGTAAGCTGTGTAAAATTGTAACAATACTAAGATTTTTTTTTATTAATAAATAAAATTGTAATTATTCTTCCATACACTTAATATTGACTATTAGATATTTCCATACATAAAGTAATACCTGTTTTTACCCATTGTTGGTTGTTGTTTTTTTTTCTATAACATGCACTCTGACACATTTCCAGAAAGGTCATGTCCTGTTGTTTGACCTTGATATGAATCTGTTTTGGTCACATAATAGCAGAGCATCCTTCAGTATGGATTTTATCTCTAAAGGCTCCCTCACGGCTCACTCTGTGACATATTATGATGATGATTTCATTGCGGCTCCCATTACAGCTCCCTAAACTTCATTGTTCTCTTGTTGCAGACATGATGTCACAAATGGTGCAGCTCTCTGAAATCAGACCCCATATGGCTGCTTGATGGTCTGCTTTGTTTGGACTGATTGTGCTGTTCAGTGTAGCCTGAGCACCTGTCAGTAATATTTGTTCAGCTCTATGTACAGGAGGTAATGAGCGATCAGTAATCACTGTACACAGGACTTACAGCAAGATCCTGCCGACCTTCAGAATGGAAAAACACTGCCATGTAAAGTCTAAAATAGCTGAATGCACATAATGCCACGTTGCAGATAGATAGTGTCACTGAACATTATTATTTGTGATTGCGTGTTGTTTCTGTTCAACACACTTTCGGCTCTTTTGTTTGTGTGTTGCTGTACAGTGAGAGTGGGCATGTGCCTAAAGACAAGTTAATAAAACAACAGCAAGTGTTACCCAGAGGAACTATCACCACGTCAACACTGTAAGGTTTCAGGAGTGACAACAGCATTTAAATATGAGAGGGAATCCTCAATGATCGTTTCGTGTGTGTACGGAACAGAACTCACTCTCGAAATTGCAGTGATTGACACCATTGACACCTTCTTTCTTTCTTTCTTTCTTTCTTTCTTTCTTTCTTTTGTTTTTACAACAGCCTTAATGGTTTGATGTTTTGTACTGTGTAGCAAATCAGCTCAAAAAGGGAAATGTATATAAATAATTACAAGTAATTACAATTATTTATATCGGCTGACAGTAATAAACTGTAGCAGAATTAAATTGCCATCAGCTAATCTGTTGGTTCAGCGAACATTCAGTGTAAGTTCATATTAACTCTAAGAAAGGATATTTCCGTGGCCACAGAAAATACTTTCCTATTAATGCATTAGAGCATGTAGCGAGGGTCAAAATCGTAAAGGGACAATTATTTGCAAGGCAAAATCAAAAACTCATGTAATTTGTCCACAAGAGTTTTATTAACTAAACACTAACACACATAACTAATCTAAACAAACAAACGAATAAACATACACTCACGCATAAATACAAAGGGGAGCTAAAGTGGATGAATGAAGCCATTAGAGAAAACAGAGAATGCAGTTATGGAAAGAGTCAGTTAACCACCTGAGTAAAACCATCAGCACCTTTTATAACGGGGTTTATAACTTATACTAAACCTCTGTTTCGTTTAGTTAAATGTACGATACTTGCATTGCCTTGATTGTTGACGAGTGTCCGGATGCAGTCTCGGATGAAAGTTCTGATGGTTTGAAGGTTTGGTGGTGTTGGAGTTCTCCAAGTTCTTCTGGGCTGAAGAGTGATGAATTCCAAAGATGCCCTGACTCGATGGTGATTGGGAGTTTCTTCCCAGGTTAGAAAATGAAAAAGAGCTAAGAAAGAGCCGGCCCTGGGACCTAGCAACCAGAAGACGAGTGAAGAGACTAAAAGACTAAAACTGAAAAACCAAACTAGGCGGGTCACTGAAGTGAGGTCTTTTAAACCCTATGGAGGTCACACCCCTCGGGGGTCAAAGAGCCAATGGTGACTTTCACTTTTGGAGGGAAGTTTACGGCCCTTTGTTTTAGACCATGGTATTTTGCATATTATAATTTGCCTGGGGTTAATGCAAAAACTACTAAAGATTCTTAGGACACTAATATGTTGCATAGGTATCAACATGTAATATACACTGTCATTTAGATCATCCGAAGATGAATTGATAGACGCCAAACATGTATAAGGTGATATTAACTAGTGATCTATCATAAACATGCATAAAACAGTATACAGTATACAAGAACATGTACAAGAACAGTAGTAATCATACACAAAGACATGGGGATATGCATGGTAGGAAAGTCATAGAAAAATTTGTCTATGAATTAATGAACGACGTCATTTCCTATAGCAGTGTGTGTCGGTTTTAGAGAGAATTGCTTAGGGAGGAAGATTCTCTCTACATACTTTTAGGTCGTAAAGCTTATCAGATCTGGCTGAGGTGTCCTGGCCAGGAGATCGTTCACAGACATATAGGCACCGAGTCTGGTGTTGGGTGAGGGGTCTGTGACTGTTTGTTAATCTAATGAATAATTGATTTAAATCTAACGAACAAATGTGTGTCTGATTGGTCCAAATGCTACAACTGTTTAATAAAAAAATAAATAAATCAGAAAAAGTTTTCGCTATATGCGCTCAAAGTCCATAAATGATTCACGAACCCTCCCCGAAATTCCGATCTAAATCAAATGATTCACGCTCCGTGCTCCGAAGTCCCGGTCTAAATCAAATGATTTGCAATCTATTCTCCGAAGTCCCGATCTAAATCAAATGATTCATGCTCCGTGCTCCGAAGTTCCGATCTAAATCAAATGATTGGCGATCTATGCTCCGAAGTCCCGATCTAAATCAAATGATTCATGCTCCGCGCTCCGAATTCCCAATCTAAATCAAATGATTGGCGATCTACGCTCCGAAGTCCCGATCTAAATCAAATGATTGGCGATTCACGCTCTGAAGTCCCGATCTAAATCAAATGATTTGCAAACCCGCTCCGAAGTCCCGATCTGAATCAAATGATTCGTGATCTGCACTCTAAAGTTCCAATCTGAATCAAATGATTTGCGATATGCTCTCCGAAGTCCTGAACTGTATAATGATTCACAAATCAGCTAAAAGTTCTGATCTAGCCTAAATCAAATGATTCATGCTCCAAAGTTCCGGTCTGAATCAAAAGATTTGCGAATCCGCACCAAAGTTCTAAATCAAATGATTCGCGAACCATTATTTCAGATCGGGACTTCGGAGAGCGTAGGCTATCATGAATGTTTAAGTTCTCCAAATAATTCGCAAACCTGCTCGATCCAAAGTTCAGACATACAAATCAAAAGATTTACAAACATGCTCTGAAGTTCCAATTAGGGGTGGGTGGATCGATCCTAATATCGATAGAATCGATACCAACGTTGGTATCGGTATCGGATCGATACTAGCCTGATTAGATCGATACTTTAGGTTAATTTTCTCTCCTCTACACTTAATATATTGCTTAATACATTCAACAAAGAATAGACATGTCTGTGTGTTTATATACCGCTCTTTTCACGTCTGGTATGCAAACATTACTGCTCCTCCCCTGCTTTAGTGTTTTGTTGTTATGCCATTAAGTGACTCAGCGGCTCCGAGCGCAAGCGGATATTATTCATAGCTTTCAGTCACGTGACCGGCTCGAAGACTTGGAGGGCAAAACATCCATAGAACCGCAGCACAAGCCTGTCAATTTTTCATCTGTTTCCCAGCCGCCATTTGCAATCCATATTAAGCACCCGCAGCAATATTTCAATCATAAACAGTGCGACAAAACATTGTAAAAACACTTAAAGTGCCGTAATATATTTAAAACGGTAATATTGAAAGATCAAATTCAGTAATCTCTATAGTTAATGATGCATAGTTTACATAGGCAAGCAGATGAGGCCGGAATATGAATGCAATCCGCTTAACGGTTCAGTGTTTTCCTTATAATGGTTTTCTATGGGAAGCCATGTAAAGTGAAACTTTGCACATTGCGTTTATATTCTGGCTTCATCTTCTTGCCTGTACAAAATATACATTATCAATAAGGTGTTTACTGAATTTCACCTTTTAATATCTGCGTTTTACTACATTATTACTTGATGCAATCTGTGTAAAAATAACTGACGGTCAGTGGAGCAAAGCTTCGTTCCCCTTCGAACGTCCACTTCACCTTATGTATGGGAAAACTTCTGTTTTACTCTGTACTGAAGCCTGATTTGTTCACGTTTGTGTAGCTGCACAAACCAATGGCGCTTTGGCCTGCCAGAAAGGGCGGAGCCGACCACTATATAAGTCGGCTCGCAGCGCCATACATCAGATCATTCTCCTTCAGCGATGAGGATCATCTCTTCGCTGACTCTGGAAGAAGCCGAGAAGAAGCCTTGGAAGAAGCTCCAGCTCTGCTTGCTGCCGTTGAAGATGCCGAAGCAGCGACGCGACACGATCCCTGCGGCATCCGGCACCTCAGAGCATACTAGAGCAAATTTCTAAAGAGCAAATTTCAGCGCACGTTGTTGCAAATGTTGCGCCGCGAGTGTGGATCGTGCAAGGGGCACTTGCACGAGGAGGACGGTCACAGCGAGCGCGTCGCCTGTCTCAGCAGTGCCCACGCAGAGGCCGCGCTCGCTGACGGCTCATTCTCTTTTTGCGAGAGTATGAGTCTCTCCCGTCTCCGCTCGCAGATCACCTTTTTCCAGGAAGGCAGTCCCTCCCGCCCAGCCCTCCCATCTTCTTCCTCTCCTAAGAGGAAGAAACAGTGGGGCAGCGGATTCCTCTCTGCGGGCTCGAGCGGTGTCACTTCGGCCCAGCGCCCTGCGTCCTCTCACCCCAGTGTGCTTCACACAAGAGGACCAGCGCCCCTCCTCGGTTGCGAGTGGCTTGGTCTCATTCGGCGCTTCTGAAGAGGACATTAATATTGAAGACGTCACCGCCGACGACTCTGTGTCCTTGGCGGCGTCTGATGCAGAGGAGTGGGACGATTCTGGTGAGGAGCCCGAAGCCGTTCTCCCCTCTCAAGTGCTGAGACCGAAGCCGGATGCCGAGCTCATCCGCGTCCTCGCTAAGGTGGTGGAGGACCTTGGCCTCGAGTGGTCGGCTCCAGATGAGCCCGCCCATGGCCTTCTTGACGAGTGGTATCTGCCAGGAAGCCGTCAACAGTCCTCTCGCCAACGCCCCGCCCCATTGCCTGCAGTTCACAATGAGCTTACCAAGACATGGCTCGCCCCCTACTCGGCCCGAGTGAACCCCTCTGCAGCAGCAGCTCTCACTAACGTGGACGGCGCTGAGGAAAAGGGGTACAGCAAGCTTCCCTCCCTGGAGGAAGCGATTGCTGCACATCTGTGTCCACCATCTACCCTTGGCCTGAAGGCCCATGCAGCGCATCCCTCTAAGCCCTGCAGGACCACCTCAGCGATCGCCAACAGGGCTTATGCAGTGGCTGGCCAGGCCGGCTCAGCGCTGCACACGATGGCGATTTTACAAGTGTTTCGGGCCAAACTTCTCCGCAGCTTGGATGAGTCTGGCCAAGAGCACCAGGAGACCTTCAAAGAGCTGCGCACAGCGACAGATCTGGCTCTGCGCGCCACGAAGGCAACAGCACAGGCGATCGGCAAGACCATGGCCAGTTTGGTGGTGCTGGAGCGCCATCTATGGCTAAATCTGACTGAGATCAGGGACGCCGAGAAAATGGCCTTCCTTGACTCACCGGTCTCGCCGAAGGGGCTGTTCGGTCCTGCTGTGGGTGGATTCACAGAAAGGTTTTCGGAGGCTCAGAAGACGTCGCAGCTTCCTCCCTAAACACCCTGGCCCCGCGGCTGCGGGACGCCAGAAGAATCCCGCTGCACAGCCTGCAAAACCAGCGCAGCCTCAGCCCTAACGAAAATCAGAGCCTGGGCTGCAACAGCGCTCTCGGTCGACGAAACGCTGCCCTTTTCTGAGTTGTGCTGGACCCCCGAGCCACCGAAGCCATCCTGATGCGCTAGAGAGGAAGAGGAGGGCTCCCGTTCTCGCCTCGGCTGGAACACCCCGAAAAACAGCTCGCTTTCACTCTCCATCCCTCCGAGCTCCTCTGAGCGATGGAGTTTTGTTTCCAGCGGGTCACGTCCTGCAGGTGCAACGCGTACCTGAATGTTTTACCGCTGTGATAGTGGACCCACATACATTAAAGAGCAAATTTTCTCTTCATACTCTCGGACGCTCTCACACGAACGCAAGCTCCCCGTCTTCTCAAGGCGAGCTCGCGTTCGAGAGAATAAATCTTCTCGCCTCCCATTTCTCGGCCTGGGCAGCCATTCCAGGAGTGTCGAGTTGGGTTTTAAAAACAATTCAACGAGGAGACTCACTACAGTTCGCTCACAGGCCGCCTCGCTTCAGAGGCATCCTTCAAACTTCTGTTCCGGACAACGATGCTATTGTTCTCCGACAGGAGGTGCTGACACTGCTTGCAAAAGGCGCTGTGGAAGTAGTGCCCCCGGCGAGCAGCGAGTCAGTCTTTTTCAGCTGCTACTTCCTCGTTCCAAAGAAAGATGGCGGGCTCAGACCCATTTTGGATCTCAGACATCTGAACCACTCGCTTATGCGCCGGTCGTTCAAGATGATGACTATCAAACAGATTCTCGCGCACATTTGCCCTGAGGACTGGTTTTTGACTGTGGATCTGAAAGACGCGTACTTTCACATCCACATTCACGTCACAGACCGTTCTTGAGATTCGCGTTCGAGGGAGTGGCCTATCAGTATACAGTCCATCCATTTGGACTATCCCTGGCCCCACGCACTTTTACGAAGTGCATAGACGCGGCTCTCTCCCCTCTGAGACAGATGGGAATCCGTGTGTTAAATTACCTCGACAACTGGCTGGTTCTAGCCAGATCATAACGGGAGCTAATAGCTCACAGAGAGCTATTATTCAGCCACTTAGAACACCTCGGGTTGATCGTCAACCCACACAAGAGTCAGTTGTTACCCAGACAGCAAGCTGTCTTTCTGGGGACGATTTTAGACTCTGCCAAAATGTGGGCGTGGCTTACGCCGGAACGATCCCTGATAATTCAGCGATTGGCGGCTTCCCTCAAACCGGGGACGTCACGCCCCCTGAGGATTTTTTCAGAGGCTGCTCGGCCTTATGGCGGCCGCGGCCGCTGCCTCTGTGATTTCTCTGGGCCTGCTTCACATGCGGCCCCTTCAGTTTTGGCTAAAAGCCCGTATCCCGCCCCACGCCTGGCATCTGGGGCGGTTTCCTGTCAGGGTAGACCACCGCTGTATCAAGGCCGTGGCCCCCTGGAAGACCTTTTGTCTGTTCCAAACAGGAGTGAGGTTAGGCCTGGCCTCCAGAAGGAAAGTGATCACAACAGACGCGTCCAACTCGGGTTGGGGCGCGCTGTTGGAGGGCAATCCGGCACTTGGCTCCTGGGCAGTTCAGCAGCGGTGCCTACACATCAACTGCCTAGAGATGTTGGCGGTTTTCTTAGCCCTGAAAACTTTCCTTCCAGCCATGAAGGGTCACCACGTTGTGGTCCAGTCGGACAGCATGACGGTGGTGGCTTATATCAATCGCCAAGGCGGCCTCGGATCACTCACTCTTTACAGAATGGAATCGTCGCCTCCTTTTCTGGGCACAGAAAGAACTCCTCTTGCTAAGGGCGGTTCATGTGCCAGGCAAATTGAACCTTGGTGCAGACATGCTGTCCAGAGGCAATGCAGCCCCGGGCGAGTGGGCGCTACACTCTCAGACAGTTCAGGAGATCTGGACAGTCTTCGAGAGGGCAGAGGTCATTTTTCTCGATACAGCGAGATGCTCTGGCCCACGACTGGCCCATAGCTCACTTGTATACATTTCCCCCGATCGCCCTGATTCCTCAGGTCATCGGGCGGGTCAGAGAGACCAAGTGTTCCCTCCTCCTGGTGGCCCCCCTCTGGAGAAACCAGGCTTGGTTTCCAGACCTAATGCAGTTCTTAATAGCAGCCCCGTGGCCCATTCCACTGAGGAGGAACCTTCTCTCGCAAACGAAGGGCTTGATTTGGCATCCCCGGCGGGAGCTGTGGAGCTTTCGTGTCTGGTGCCTCGACGGGAGTCTATTCAGCTCCCAGCGAGAGTAAGCAGTACCATTTTAGAGGCGAGAGCGCCGTCCACGAGACAGCTCTACAGCCAAAAATGGTCAGTCTTCCTTCATTGGTGCTCTGCACGGAAATTGGACCCGGTTTCGTGTGACGTGTCCTACGTGCTGAATTTTCTACAAGAGCTGCTGAATAAGTTGCGCACCACCTCCATGCTCAAAGTATACGTGGCAGCCATCGCGGTGAATCATTCTCCCGAGGCTGGCCATTCAATAGGCAAAAATGACTTGGTCGTTAAATTTCTGAAGGGCGCAAGGAGGCTGAATCCTCCGCGCCCTCAGACTGTGCCATCCTGGGACTTGTCGTTAGTCCTGCGGGACTTGAGAGGCCCCCCTTTTGAGCCACTCAGCTCAGCCGACCTGCAGCCCTTATTGCTTAAAACGGCCCTTCTCCTTGCTCTGGTGTCAGTTAAGCGAGTAGGCGACTTGCAAGCGCTGTCAGTCAGCGCCTCATGTCTTGAGTTCGGACCTAATGACTGTAAGGTCATTCTGAAACCAAGGCATGGCTATGTTCCTAAGGTGCTCTCAACTCGTTTTAGAGCTCAAGTGATCTCCCTGTTGGCGCTCCCCGTTGCAGACGGTGAGCAGGGACCGAACACGCTCTGCCTTGTCAGGGCTCTGAGAGTGTACCTGGAACGCTCTAGGCTGTTTAGGCAGTCTGAGCAGCTGTTTGTTTGCTTTGGAGGCCGCCAGAAGGGACTGCCGGCTACAAAGCAGAGACTCTCTCGCTGGATCGTTGATGCGATAGCCTTGGCTTATGCATCAGAAGGTTTGGAATGCCCCATTGCTGTGAGGGCCCACTCCACAAGGGGAATGGCCTACTCCTGGGCGTGGTCCAGTGGAATATCTATCAGTGAGATCTGTGCGGCCGCCGGCTGGTCGTCGCCGTCCACATTTGCCAGATTTGTCCCTGCCTTGCAGGCGCGAGTTCTATCTGTTTAAATGTCCCACTATCCCCCTTGGGTGAAGTGGTCATAAAAAGCTCTCAGCTATAGCTTGGGGCGAAACATACTCAAGTTTTAAGAGGTCCTTTTAGTGCCTCGAGACTGGGCTTACAGAGCAGGATGTCCTGTGTCTGCTCATAGTACGGCGTGATTGGATACGTTCCCCATACATAACGTGAAGTGGACGTTCGAAGGGGAACGCTCTGGTTACTGACGTAACCTCAGTTCCCTGAGATAAGGGAACGAGCGTTATGTCACTTGCCGCACTATAAGCTGCGCGAATCGATGACTGTCGCCTCAGTCAAATGATCTGATTTATGGCGCTGCGAGCCGACTTATATAGTGGTCGGCTCCGCCCTTTCTGGCGGGCTAAAGCGCCATTGGTTTGTGCAGCTGAGCTACACAAAGGTGAACAAATCAGGCTTCAGTACAGAGTAAAACAGGAGTTTTCCCATACATAACGCTCATTCCCTTATCTCAGGGAACCGAGATTACGTCAGTAACTGGAGCGCGTTTTGCCCTCCAGGCAGGCGTTCCTGTAAGGGTGTGACGTCATGTGAAAACTATCAATTGGCTGCAGCGAGAGATGGAATGCTAGAAATTCGCTACTGTGGCAACAGCACCAAACTTATTCACCTTTTTCAATGTGGAAGTAAACTTTTTTCATAGGCTGAATGTGCGAGACATCTACTTCATTAGGCTCGGTCAGGAAATCATGAGAAAAATAACAGTGCAATAAACTGTAAAATTGTTTGTGCTATCCACCGTGTGTGTTTATAATTAAGACAATACATTAAAATAATATGGTAGGAAACACCGGTTTGCAATACCAAGCAAGCAGCAAAACGAGCTGTTTTGTACAGTTAAAAATTGCTGGAAGCGAATGAGATTGGAAGCCAGACCCATTAAATTTACCGAATTTGGCCTTTTTATACAGTATTACTGCCTTCAACCATTAAGCCACGTTGTTGTTTTTTTCTTTATAAAGGTTTTCTATCAGTGGAAAACACTTAACATGCATGCGCTTTGCGTTCATATCCTGGGCTGCTTGCTTGCATATAGTTTGCATCATCAGTATACTGAGTTGGCCTTTGAATATTACTTTCTTAATGCATTAGGCCACGTTAAGTATTTTTTATTTATTTATTTATTTATTTATTTTTCCTTTATAACTCTTTGCTATGGGAGGAAAATGCTTAACACGAAACTTTACGCATTGCTTTCATATTCTGGGCTCCTCTGCTTGCAAGCCTCTTTCAGAAAGGCAAATAATATCCACATAGCTTTAAGGTGAATGTAATATTTTAGTCATATCAACATAAGTTATTGTTAATTTTCAAAGTGTAATTGGTCATTTAAATGAATGTTATTAAAAATGAAAATGTATCAATATCGGTATCAGTATCGACGATACTGGCCATGTATTTACTTGGTATTGGATCGATACCAAAATTTGCAGTATCGCACACCCCTAGTTCCAATCTAAATCAAATGATTTGCCATAAGAGCTTTGAAGTCCCGATCTGAATCAAATGATTCCCGATACGCGATCCCAGTGGAGAGCTTCGAAACAATGAATCATTTTGCGACACAATGGTTAACTGATTCAGAGTTTCGGCTACGTGCTTTTTAAAACTTTACAAGCGTTGTCGAAATTCGAAAATGAATGGCTCTTTTGATCTGTTTTTTGCTAGTCAATCGATTTTGAGTTTAAATCAATCGGAGCGGTTCCAACATAAATGACTCCGTCAATTCAGTCTTGCGCGCCTTCAGTCATGTTTACACGACGTCTGCCAGTATTGCTACTGACTTAACTCCCTAGTTTTATGACATTACCTGAAATAGGCGAAAAAAGTATGATGTTTGCAAATAAAATATTCATATTTCCATTCCGAAGATAACTGCTTTCCACGTCGAAACATCCAACACAAATACGAGCACATTCAGCTGAGGTAACCAGTTTACTGCTAACAGTGAGAAGTTGAAAACACTCCATTAATATGACGAGCTGCACCTCAAAATAGCTTACATGTTAGATGGAAACATTGTGCGTTATGATCGAGTTTCGCTATATTTTAAACTGTTTTGCCCCTGCAGTTCAGTTGGTTACAGTTCAATAGGAAATAAGTTGAAAGCATCCAGTAGTCTCATACCATTGAAGTGAATGTTAGATTTATCAGTATATAGCCTACTTGTGATGTCAGCATGTATAATTAAACCATAATGACAGTACTTGTGTTCCGGCGACTTACCGCATCCAGAAGTGCGAAGCTGCGTTCTGTTGCTATGACTACCTCCTCCGGTTCTCTGGCGTCTGTTCGGCGACGCGCTCTGACTAACTTCTAAATGGAACTTTGGTGTTTACGGAAACATTTGAAAAGCGTACATATGCTTGTACTTAAAAACAACAGTCCGCACACTTTTGGAGTTCCTTTGGGGGCTTTCAAACCTCCTTATAACGCTGTAGCAGCGGTTCTTGATGGCAGAGGGTGGAAGAGGGGCGGGCGCGGGAGAATCTGACAAGAGAAGAGGGAAGGAGGGAGGGGGCGATTCGATACGGAGCAGCACACATCAGACGCTGAATTCAAAGCAGTCAGGACCACAGAGCCACCACATCGCTCTCTCACATCGCGGAGGTTTGTAAATGTTCGCTCCTCGCATGCTCTCTTTTCTCCATCCGTTTGCTCAGAGTCGGCGCGCTGTTGTCGTTGAATGCTGCATGTTGCTGAACGCTGCCATGGTGCAAACTCGGCGATGGAGAGGGTTGCGCACGCAGGGTAAGGCGTGATCTGCCAGTTTCAGCTCCATGTTTGTGAGAAAAGGGCGAGTGAAATGTGAGCTGCCTGCAGCTGCCAGGTGCTTTGAGATGCCTTGTGCGTTTTCAGGTTAGCCGTAGAGACAGAAGCGCGCGCGACGTGCATGATGAGGGAAAGAGAGAGAGAGAGACCGACAGTATGCGCAGGTGCAGCAATTGATGAATCTGTCAGCTGATGAACTGCATGATTGCATTGTGTACTGGTGGAGGGCAAGGCCGAAAACAGCTGAATGGGGTGCATGATCCTACTGTTGAGCTTTTATGATAGTGGGGTTGAGCTTCAGAGGTCTTCTCTGATGCATTGTGTGAGAAACCAGTATCTGATCCTACAGTTGTCTTGAGCTCCAGTACAGTATGTAGCGTTGCCTGGTATATAGGACAGCTCATTCCCTATATATGCTCTTACTGTACATTGTATTGACTTATTATGTAATTCTTCAAATGTTAATTCTTAAAACGTCTAACTGTACAGTTCTAAATGAAACATAATAACAATGTTGGAAATATCTAATATTTTGATTAAGTAGCATGAGCAAACAGACAGCATATATAGTATATGCATGCATTAGTACCAAATAATTCTGTAATCAAATTCTGTTGAAATGGACAAAATAACACTAGAAATTAACCTCTTAATTTTATCTTCCAATTCTTTAATATGCTACTTAAACAAGGAGACATATATTAACATAAATTAGGCATGCATTTTTCATTACTGTGAATGTTAACTGATATAGTAGTCATTTTGGAGGTTAATTTGTGCAGTAAAATACACTGTAATATCTTCTCAAATTTATAAATGAAACAGATTTCTTGAGTATATTTTGTAAGAAAATACTAGTTCAGTTTTTCTACTGCTAAATTTCATTTTAATTCCATGTTATTTGCATTGTCTTTGTAATTATTTGTGAAATTTACTAGCAATTTTTGAGTGAAATAAACTAAAACACTAAAATCTTATTGATGCTGGTGGGAGTTTATTTGATCATGTACACATTTGTTCATTTATTCATGTTCTTATATGGGATTGATTACACCCTAAACTTAAGTAATGTAATATTTTAATGTAGGATGTTTTAAGAATGTCATCAATATGAAATTTAGTTTATAATCGGTTCTCATGAGGTTAAAGTCTGAAAACCTGATACTTTAGTGTTACAGTAATTATGCTCTGAGCTGTTGAAATGGCTTTTGCATGCAGCGCTGTTATTCTTATACGCATGAGACAGTAACTCACGCTTTCAAAAGAATTCCCCCTGATTGGATGCAGAAAATGCACATTACTGCTTCTTACTTTCCACCCCAGGCAAGAATGGGAATTAGGCCTAACCCTTGACCATTATTCATGTGCTGTCTCTGAGAGACTGGGAGTGAAAGGAGTGGATGTATAGTACTGGAGCAGATAAGATCACATTTTTTCTGCTTCAAAAAATGTGTAAAAACTTGTTTTAGATTGCGTATGCTGCTTGATGTTTACTGTCATGCAACTTTGCAAAAGAAAAGTACAGCATATGCACCATTTTTCTTGATTGGTGTCTTAAGTGCATATTCATGAATCATGTGTATGTGTGATTATTGTGGAGAATATTTAAAGGAATAGTTCACCCAGAAATTAAAATTTGCCAAAAAAATGTACTTACCCTCAGGCCATTCAAGATGTAGGTGATCACTCCAGTCCATCAAATTACATCTTGTGAAGTGAAAAGCTTTATGTTTGTAAGAAACAAATCCATTACTACGACTTTTTTAACCTTCAAACCATTGCTTCTGGCTAATGCATGAGTCCTCTTTCCATAATGTTGCTTTCTCCAGTGAAAAAGTTGCAAACAGGTGAGAAATATGCACAGATCAAACACCATTTACAAGTGAATACAGTCCAAAAACTGTTCTAAACAAATATGTAGGTTATTTTGATGTGAGAGGACAACAGGAGATTGACTTTATGGAGGAAATATTATTCTGGATCATGGCCAGAAAGATAAAGCTAAAATGCCGTAATGATGAATTTGTTTCTTACAAAAAACATGCAGTTTTCCACTTCACTGCACTAATTAATGGACTGGAGTGGTGTAGATTACTTGTGGATTATTGTGATGTTTTTATCAGCTGTTTGGACTCTCATTCTGACGGCACCCATTCACTGCAGAGGATCTATTGGTGAGCAAATGATGTAATGCTACATTTCTCCAAATCTGTTCTGATGAAGAAACACACTCGCATCTTGAATGGCCTGAGTTTGAGGTTTTATTTTGGGGTGAACTATTCCTTTCACTATTTTTTCCTATAAGATTTAGCTTTCACTTGTTAGATTTTTTAACTTAGTGTATTTTTTGTGCCACTATAGCATCATCGAATAGAGCTGGAGAATTGGTCTGCCTACCATTAGCCATTTAAAATAACCAGGAGAAATTCATACAGGCATGAAGTTATGATTCATGACTCTTTAAGTCAATCGTATGGACACATCTGTCCTCCAGCGCGAGTGGAAGGAGCGTCTCAGTGAGGTGTTGTTTGTGACAGATGTGGAGTGGTGGTTTTGAAGCCTCCGCTGTGTGTTTGGTGCTGAGAGTCGTCAGGAGAGGTCTAGCTGCAGGGGATAAATCAAGTGCTGAATTATTTATAGCTGTGTCCAAACCTCCATCAAATTGCATTGTGAGGCTTTATGATCATAGTCCTTTTTTCAGGCTATGCTTCTGTTGTCGCCATTGAAATGCTGTGAAATAAAACAGCTGCTGAGTAAAACGGCCAATAGGTGCAGAGTGACAGGTGATACCGCAGGTGATTATTGCGTTTTTTTTTTTTTTTCATCCACGATAATAACTGTTTTATGAAATTTGAAAGATTCTTACTTCATTTGATTCACCACTTCATATTGTCGCACCTCGACAGAAATAGACTTATTTGATATCGAAAGCCTAAAAGAATAAAGCTTTGACTGCACCTGGTCAGACTGGATGATTTTGTGAAGCAGATGTATATGCTACCGAGTCAAGCTGTGGAAAGATGTTAGAGGGGTTGATTATAATTGAAAAGACCTTTAATCTGGCTAAATGGTCTGAAGATAATGTTTTTTGGATGAAATGCTTGCAGCAAGTATTTCAGCTGAAAGCTTATCTCTCTTCTCCAGATTTTTACTGCCTCTGCGCGGTTAGCCGTTTGGCAGACACATACAAACAACGAAAACACTTCAGACTCAAGAAAGAGGTCTGAGTTAGCTAAAATGGACAACCTACGGGGTCAGCAGATATGCATTTTTTAGTGCAAAACCAATATGTGTGATCTGGAAGTATGAGAGCTTGTGGCTGTAGAATAATATAATAATTAATTAAATGAGTTTGAAAAACGCAGAAGACTTTTACAAACTTTTCTCAGTCTCCTATGACGCTTATTCAGGCCAAGAACATCCCACTTAGACAGGAAAATACCATCTGTCTGACATGTAAAACGATACCAGGCATATTGTATTACGCATACATCCTCATCTCTTTGCACAGGTGGTCCAGTGTTTCACAATATGTATACAGATTTATTCTGCCGTTTTCTCAAGATTGCACACAAAAATATTGTGTGCGTTCAGCGCAACTGTTCATTTTTCACAGTCAGGCCCATCTGTTTGTTATGCACACCCCCTGTTTGAACACAATGCAAAGTGTGAATCAGGTGTTAGCAGTGCAGTCAGCAGCAATATAGTAATGTGTAGATGACATGCCAACTTTAATGTGACAAGAGTTAATTGGCCCCCTTTGGAGAGGGGAGTTCCCGTGACCTCTTGTGTGAGCCCGACCCAGCACGCAATGATAGGCTCTGACAATTACATAGCAGGAGGGCAGTGGAAGTAGCTGCAGACCCCCTTCCTGAAATCAAGTGTCCTCAACTGCTCTCACGCAGCAGAGGGTGTAATATTCATATTCATATGCTGGCTTAAGTGGGTCTGTGCTGACTCGTGATACATTGCTGTAAAGTATCAGATTTTTCTTCTGTGCCAGCAATTCCCAACCAGGGGCTGTACTTTGGTTGTACTTTTAAAAAAAGTGCTTTGCTTTGTTAAACTAATAAGAAGACATTTTAAAATATGCAGGCTGTTAAAAGACTAAAATAAAACAAGTTGTGATAAACTGTTTTTTTAAGGAAAACAAAAATTAAATAATATTTGTGTCAATATAAATACGTCTTTTTTATGAACATGAAAATTCCTACCATGGTGTCATTTGCACCGCATCTCAAATGATGTGCTGTGTTTAGCATTCTGCGATAGAAATGACATTTTTAATACGTACTAAAATGACTCTTTTGTCTTGCTAAAGCGAATTTTACAGCTAACATTATGAAATTAAATAATATTATCACGCTTTTTTATAATTAATTACAGATAAAATTCCAGTTTGACTTGAAATGGCACACAATAAAATTATTTACCTTAATTTTCTGCTTTTATTATATACTTATATAACTATGTTACTAACTAATTATTATAATTAAAAACTAAAACCATTAAAAAAACTTTATGTATAACTTAATAAACCTTAAACATTTTATTTTAGCTAGTTGGCAACATTTCTCATTTACATTTAGTTTAACTTATACTAATAACTAAAACTAAAACTTAAATAAAAATAATAAAACAATGGACATAAAAAGCCTAATAAAATTGAAAAAGCACAACAAAAAATTACTAAAACTATATAAGTAAAATTAAAAACTAATTGAAAATATTACTAAAACTAATACTAAAATAACACTGGTCAAAAATAAATAAACACTCATTTTACAGTGGATATTTGGCAGTTTATGTGGATGACACTGTGCATATTTAAAGAATTGCAGACAAATTGCCGAAGCAGGATTAAGAGAAAGAGTTAAGAGAAACCTCAGAAGTGCTCTTCAAGAACAAGATGCCTGTCAAAACCCCAGTGGCTTTTGCTTCACTTGGCGGCAATCTCTCTAAAGTCAAAAGCAAAGCTTTCTTTTTGGCCGAGCCAGAAGAGTCAGAGTAATGAAGAGCTCATGTGCTGGATTCCCTGCAGCCAGTTCTGTACTTCGCTTTTTCTGCACTGCTTTCGGTTGATGTTTCATATGCCCTGGTAACAACTCCACACATCTGTTTCTGTACCGCTATACTTTTATGAGACGCACAGGAAGATTCTGCTCAGGTGCATCAAGAGCAAAGATTGAAGTTTATGAACATGGTTTCTATTCACACTGATAAGACCCTCTTTCTCATGGTTTATTTTGCTTATAAAGCTTCTTCATTAAGTAAACATTAACTTCCTTTATATATCATGTTACATACAACATTTAGCATTTCTAACAAATAACATGATGATTTACATGTTTTCAGGGTGCGAACTACGGGAGAGCTAGGGGGAGCTCGGCTCCCCTTAATAAGACATGGGCTCCCCTGAAAACGTGATTTGTGAAATTTTGGGGGGTCTCAAAAAATATTGACAATGTGTTATTTTGACGTGCAATTTCAGTTTTGTCTAATGTGATCATCATGTGTAAAATTGCAAAAATATTCATTCATGCATGACGGCGATTTAAACCTAATTCGCTTCAATAAAGATAACTATACATGCTATTCTCGTCATGAGCATCAAGGTGTGGGGCGCTGCGGTGCAAATTCCACTCATGTTTAGTAAGTTAACTCAAAAGATTCGTAGAAAAAGTATAAACGTTGGAGGCCATTGATCTTTGCGCGGAGTCCTTGAAATCCATTCAGACCTCTGTGGTCGATTCTGTGTTAAGGTAAGGCATGTTATTCGCAATTATGTGTTGTAGCTGCCTGGGTTGTTATAGGTCTACGTGACTCTCGATGTCTTAGGTCTAATTGAACGGAGAAATTATGGTATTCTTCTGTAGCCTTACGAGTAACTTTAACCGTTGTTCATGTGAACTCAAAGACAGCCTGATGCTTTGTTTATAGACTATTTGTGGGTGGCTGTTTGTTGTTGCACCTATCAATTCGTGTCGATAAAGTATAATAGGGTAAATCCTGTATCTTTATGTAACTGTTATGTATCTCTCTGTTAGCTGTTATGCAAAAACAAAAAAAAAAACAAAACAAAAAAAAAACTAGCATCTGTGGTTGTAAAAATAATGTGACGATGTTTCTGTTATTATGAATGCCTACTGTTTATATTTTACCACTTTTAGTTGGGTTTAATTAAGTGATATGTTAATATCTATTTGACAGTGTCATTATAGTTATCTAAAACTAAAACAAAAACCATAAAAAACAGGAAAATATCTAAAACTGAAATAAAAATGAATAAAAACTATAACATATTAAAAACAGTAGCTAATAAAAATTGACAAAAACACATAAAATTACTACTTTAAGTAAAATTAAAATGCAAATAGGAAAACTTCAAAAATAAAAGTATTTTACAATAAAATTACATGTAATGAAAAGTTAATTTTTTTCACTGTATATGGTAGTGCAATTTTTTATTTTATTTTTTTTATTTTTGCATGTTTCCTTTAACATTTCTGCTGTTTCATGAATTGCTTTTACTGTTTAAACTTTGCTTAAAAGCCTTAATACTTTGTTTAGTCACAAATTCCACTATGAAAACGTACTAAAATGGTGTGACAGCACCATTTTTTTTAAAGGCATAATTAACTGCTGGCAAGATGGGGTTTTAATAAAAGCTGACTGTCTGTACAGTATAGAAACATAGACAGTTTTCACATGAAAACTGGTTTTCTGAGTCTGTGTAAGAAATATTGCTTCCTTGATAGATCACGATGTACCTTTGAGGATGCCTTTTCATCCAGCTCTGTGGCATTGCATGACAGTGTTTGTGTAATATAGCACCGCACCTGCAGCTCAGGACACATGTAGGGTACAGTGCTCTGCATTAGATCTGTGTTTCGTTGTGCTAATAAATGCCGATCCCCGGCAAAATGATTCCAGGCACGACACATTAATATACATGCTGAGAATGAACAGATTGCTTCCCTGTTCCTGTGTGTTGGGATGGATCTGTATAGTATTGTAGCCAGGCCCCATGCCACAAATTGAATCTCATCGTGAATGGTGCTTTTCTGTCAGAATGGCTTTGTAAACCAAGCAGAGCTGCTCTGAGTTTAACCTAATTACCCTTCATGCCCTGCCTTCCTGTTTCCCTCCCACAACCTCCCATGTCTTCTCTTGTGCGGGAAGTGTATCAGTTCCTTATTTACTGTCCAGACGTATCTACAGCGGTTTGCTGTAACAGTTGCATAATCAGTGCTTTTATCTTTGTTATTTTATATTATGTTATGACTATTAAGCAAAATTATGGCAATCGGCATATGGTTTAAAGATTTTGCGCTGGCAGACTTCCAGGCTCCAGATTGTGTGCATGGTTTCATACTTCTACATGATAATTTGGCATATTCATTGCAATTTTTGGTCTTTTAATCAAGTAATAATTGAAGCACAAAGTGGTTTGGCAAACTCAGCAGAAATGTCACAGAATAAATGTAACTGCTCTTAGTGTACGACTAGCCATAGGCATCGTGGACATGCAACTCAACCGAAAAATATTGCTCATCTTCATTTCAGGCTTGTCTTTTAGGCTGCAAATGTCAGAAACTATCAATAATTAATAGGCCTATATTTTTCATTTTTAACAGTTTTACTCAACCAGACATGTTTTTTCCCTCATGTTTTATCCTCATATTAAAAATGTATTTTCAATTAATTTTTTCACTTTGAAACAGTGGTTATTGGTTATTTGTAATGGTTTAAACATTTCATAAATGCCTAAAAACATTTAGTAAATGTCAGGCATGTTTATTACCCTCAGGTAAATATTGTTCTTGCAGCTTTTTTAACTAAATACAGGAAAACATCCTCATTCTAGAGTACACAAAAGATCTACTCACCATTTATTTTCTCTGTAATGTGGTCTAGTTAGTAGAACCCCTGTCCTAAACAAAATTTTGCAAAATGGCTAGCTGGTTAGAATAAACGCAATTTCCCTTATTTTGTGTTATTTTATTTTATATATGCATAAATAATACTGGTCTATAAAATGTCTGAAGTGCACTCAGGCTATATGTAATGCAATATATAGGCTACAGCTATGCTGATATTTGACAAAACTGCAATATTGTGAGTGTGATATTGCATTTATATAGTTGAATAAACAAACAGTTAATATTCAGTAACTCACAATATTTTATGTAATATTGTCTGTATTTCGTCCACCAACGAAAATAGTTCCGGTGGTGTTTCCTTCCTGAATCAATCAGTGTTTGATTCAGTGTTTGAGAAATGATTCAATGACTCAGTCATATGTTTCGTTCTTGAATGAATCAGTGTGTTTGAACGAATTAGTTGGATGAATGATTTCAATGAATCACTCATTAAGTCACCCACTTGTCGCCACCTACTGACATAACAATGTAACCTGCTGAAAGAGTCAGCGAAAAACCCCACCACTAGGTATAGAGAGGTTACTTGATTTACTTGAAAAAATGATCATCACTAGTAGCCTGTGTGCAAGTCGATGTTTTACAGATTGCAAATAAACCTGCAAATGGTGTGTGGAGTTAGGAAAATGATGGCATGCACAAAAAGTAGCTATACTTTGGGCTTTCTGGAATGAACAAACACAGAAAAGCGGAGTGACACAATCTGTCAAGGAACAAGAAAGGATGCTGAAAATGACTGAACATGCTGTTATTTCCTCAAGGTTTTGATGCTATTTTCTCTCCCTTTTGCTTTCAAGTCTTCTTTGTGGATAAGAAACTGCTGGTCAGAAAGGTTTTCGAATTTTGATGTGTTTTAAAGTCATGTAGTTGCCTTGAAGCTGAAAGCTCTAGGGTTGTGGGGAAAGTCAGGAATCTTTCCTTGTCCGTATCTATTGATTTGAATTGGCCCCAGGCGTCTTTTACCTGACTCATTAAGCTGTGGCTGAAGGTAGCTTCCAATAGGCTTAATGGATGCAACCAGGGACCATGTGTATCACTCCTAAATGGTTGTCCTTGAAAGGAACTGTAAGAAGATAAGAAGGATGTGGAGAGAATCATGGAGAACTAATCTTCACTGAAGTCATTAGTCCACTCCATGAGATGCATGCCTGGAGTGAGCAATTTACCACCAGATAAATTCAGTTATTTACTTTATGCAACAAGCTGTCCATGCAAATCAATTGATTTTATGGTGCTCATACAAGAAATGTGGGGAAAAAATATCTCACGTAACTGCTTTGCTGTGATCTGGCTGAAGTGTTTTCTCACGAGGCAAATGTGAGATCGGTCTCTTATAATTGCTTTTTTGATTTATAGGCATATTATTGCTGGTTTGTGCATGAAAGTACACACAAAAACCCATAAAAAGTATCTGTTATTTTTTTACCAAAGACTTCAGAGTGATTTCCTGTGTATGTGGAAAAACCATGTTTCTATTCATGCCTTATCATGTTGCAGAATTGTGTAAATGTTAAAGCCTTTAATAGGAAGAGTAATAATTTCATGCTTGGTTGGGTAAAGTCTCAGTCAGCTCCATCCATGCTTTAAGCAGCTATGTTGTTTTCCTGAGACCTCTGATTTCAAAAATCTATCACACTATTTAGTGCAGTAAGCATCTCAAATTAATTGTCACATTATCACAACATCACTTTGTGCCACACATCAGTGATTTTCTGTTTAGGAAATCAAACGCTTTGCGGTGATCTTGTAGTTTGCTACTAAAGTAGCGCTTATGTAAGAATCCAGTAATAGCTCAGAAAGTATATGGTGTCTGCTCTTCTTCTTTATCTTTAGTGTTAAACTATACAACTATCCTGTGCAATCTTGTGTGCTTTAGGATCTTAAGGAGTTTCATAATAAAAGACGTTGTTGCCAAGTCCATGTTTTTTCTGCAGAATTAGGCTACTTATAGACTGCTGCCGTGGGGTTTTTTTTTTAGTTCTCTGTCCCCCTGGAATGCGATTTTGAAGCAATTTTGATAGCCATTTCCCCCTGGAGCATGATTGGTCTAGTTTCCGCCATGAATGGGCTGGTTTTGTTACGGCAGACTTGGCAACCCTGACTTTTGAGTTTCAGTTTATGCTTTCATTTGGCAAAAACTGTAACCTTGAGGCTGTCATTCTAATCCCATTATATCATTGTAGAAGCTCAAAGATGGATTAGATGCACCAATCAATCAGAACGTCGCTTCTCCTTGACATATTCCCACCATTGTAGTGCATTGTGAGATTTCAGATGACATATATCCTTTTGCTGTCTTGTTTTTACAAATCTCCACATTCGGATGTCAGATTATCATATAATTTACATTTCACCAGGATGGATGCTTGTGCTGGCTGGAATGTGGTTTTATCAGAGATGACAGAAAAAGATTTATAATTAGATGCAAAGCAATGTTTGATAATGCAAATCATTCAAAGCAAATGGTTATTGCACCACATCTTTTTCAGTCTCTCAAGTCATTACTCAAGTGAAAACACTCTGAAGACAGTTTAATGGAAGCATTTATGTACGAAACACTGGCAAGACTCAGCTACAGTACATCAGTGCTGTGTGTGTTGACGTGGTAGAGGTTTTTGTACTGGAGGCAGGTTGAATTGAACTGGTAAATGGCTCACAAACTCAACCTCAAGGTCATAGAAGGACACTTTGTGTTATGCTAATCAGACCTGGTGGGTGTTAGCACAGCCCCATTTTGACTTGAGAAAAGAAGGTCAGCCACTGCATGTAGGGATGGGTCAGGATGACTAGTTTTATGTAAAATTGATTTAGAATTCTAGATTTAGAATTTTTGTTTAAAACTTTAATACTTTTATAAAAGCTTTAATACTTTTCTTAACATTTTTCTTACAATCTACTGATTTTTTGTGCTTTCGTGCCTAAAAAGTGATTTTAATCTTGGCACTATATAGGTTTAGTAATAATAATAACTAGGCCTATTGCATGGTGGAGCTTTAAAGAGGATAAATATATGGAATTTTAGCATTCCATACTATTTTGCTTTCAATCATCTGCTGTAGAGCAGCATAAATTCAGTGCCTACAACAATACATTTCATAACTGTTGAGCACAAATATTCCTGTTTTTACCCATAATACTTAGGTTTTGTATTTTTCTAAGGACTATGATCAGTTTTTATTTGGTTAGTTTATTTGACTTTCTTTTGATGTGACAAATTGATGATGAAGAGAAATTTTATATAAAATACTGTAGTAGATCAAATAAAGTAGTAGAATTAGTAGAATACATTTAAAAATTTCAAACAATACATTTTATATTGCGCACAGGATGTGCCTGTTAGTATATATAATATTTAGGTCTGTTTTTTTGTCAGTTTTTATATATTAAATAAATATATTATTATTATATAAATTATGTATATATTAAAACTAGAGCCCGACCGATATGGGTTTTTTGGGGGGCCGATACCGATACCGATATTAGGGCGTAAAAAGGCCGATATCGATATATGTCGGGCGATATTCTTTGTGTATATTATAGTACAGTAACAGTCAAAGGTTTAGACACTTTCCTATTCCTGTGTCCAAACTTTTGACTGGTACTATATATAGAATACTATAGTATATACATAAACAGAATATATATACATAAACACATTTATTGCAATGATCACTCAAATGTGGTGATCAAACACTTATAATGATGTGACAAAGATATGTAATGGATGCAGGGCATTTAACAATTTAACAATAAACTTTATTATCCAAAATGAGTCTGACATCAGTGCACTGAACAGTAAAGGTGAAGTTTATTTAACTTTATTTCAATTCAATTCCATTCAACTTTATTCCGTTGAAGTTTATTTCACTTCAGAACATTCATTCACGGATTTGCGCTACTGTCTTCACACACTTACTAGAGAAGTGTGACATAATATACCACTGTAAATAAATACATTTTAAATTCACATCTCGCGCACTTTAATGCCCTTTGAATGTAACGTGTACATTCCCTTGGAACTGGAATCATGGCGGAATATCATGTGAAATCCACTTCGCAGGGCACTTACGGTCAAATAAGACAACGCTTGAATGCTGCAGCCTGAACAAGAGACCTCTTTACTGAAGTTAAAGTGCTGGCTGATGTCATTATCTCGTGAATGCGGCCGCGGATCTCCACCAAATTTGGGGGATCCCTTCAGCTCGAGGAGCCCTCTCGAGCGCCACCCTCCACGCCTCGGTAACCCCCCGGGATCGCCAGATCGGTCGGCGCCCAACCGCAAATTTAACCGCCCGTAACTCCCGGACCCCGGGGGCTATCGACGGGGGGGTGGTCTCATTCGAAAGGGGGCCTCGAGACGTACACTCGATTCGGCGTTCGAGAGGGTTCCTCGAGCTGAAGGGATCCCCCGAATTTGATGTGCTGTTACAGAGATATGGCCGTTTAAATTTTCAATGGTATTCCATACACTTAAGCTTTAAAGCGTCTCATCCAGGTCGCCAGTAGCAAACAATGGAGCGTGCTCTGTTGGACAAACTATGTAATTACACCATATACAAGCATTTTATCTGCGTTTCATGTTCTGTAAAAAAGTGTTCATATCAGTGGCATATCGCCGGCATATTCGCCGATACCGATATATGTGCAACAGGCTCATATCGGCCGATAAAATCGGCAAAACGATATATCGGTCGGGCTCTAATTAAAACATAAAACATGCATAACAACCAGGAATAGATGACAGTTTGAAGAGATTCATTTTTCTCTGTAAAATACTTTTATTAACATTTTTCTTACAATCTACTGATTTTTATTATTTTTTTTTTGTGATGCATTTGTGCAAAAAAGTTATTTTAAATTCAGTATTTTCTGTTATTACAAACTACATTGGTAAAGCAATGTTTAAGTAATAATAATAAACATTTTTCATGGTGGTGCTTTAAAGGGGATTCATTTACTGAATTTTTGGAGAGATTTTTATTGTGACATGCTGTTTTCTCTTTATCTATAGACCTAGATTAAGAGCAAACATATGCCAACACAATATATATATATATATATATATATATATATATATATATATATATATATATATATAGAAACAGAAGTGTAGGTGTATATACAGTAATATTACTATAGGGAGAATACACAAAAAAGATGTCATAAAATTAAAGAATTGTTTGAAAAGCTATTATATACTTCAGGCAAACTGAAACATGCAGTAATTGGGGTAATCCGTCCTTTAAATTTAGCAGAAGAAACTTCATTTTACTGAAGGGAGATGGAAAGATGAGGGGGAGGAGTGTGGGCGAGTATGAATGAAGCTACTGGAGCGACAGACAGAGAGAGCGAGAGACACAGAGAGGTGGATTATCAGGACGCAGTGTGTGTTTGTTATGTTCCAGCTATTTGAGCATGTAGTTTTCTTTAATGTTCAGTTAGGAATCCTTCAAGAAGAACAAATTGCAAGTCAGTAAGCTGGTAAGTGGAAGCAGACTTAAGTAAATACATAATAGGAACTAATTAAAAAAACATAATTTCAGCTTGTTTAATGTTTCTTTTATTAATTTACCTGCTGTTCTTTAGTCTTGTGTCTCGTGTCTTTAGAGGTGTTTGGCTGCCATATAGGGTTCTGGTTTGTTTTTTGTTGTGCGGATAGGGAGTTTTCAGTATCCAAAGTCTTAATGAAGCTCTTGGCAGCTTTGTAAAGCTGACAGATTTTCTGCATGTATTATGTCTCAAACATGTCATGGCCAAACCAGACAAACCATCTCTTGTGTGTCTACAGAAAGTATTTCAAATGAATTCAAGCTTTTATAGAGGTTCAGAGGACTTCTTAAGATGAAATCCGCAATAAATGTTTTGACATTTCCACTTAATGTCACGGTGTAGCTGGAAATGTTCAATGTGTTCCTGTAAGCAATAATTACTTGGACTTTCTTGAGTTTTCAGAACTGACTGTGAATTCGTTTTAAGCACCTGCTGTGTGGGATTCGTCTAGAACAGGGATAGGCAGCGTCAGTCCTGGAGTGCCGATATCCTGCAGAGTTTAGCTCCAACCCTAATCAAACACACCTGAACAAGCTAATCAAGGTCTTCAGGATCACTAAGGCTACAGGCAGGTGAGGGTTTTTTTCAGGGTTGGAGCTAAACTCTGCAGGACATCAGTTGCCTATCCCTGGTCTAGAAGCTCAGCATAACACTAATGTGCATTTGTGTGCAGATATTACTGTTTTGGGGGGATTTTTAGTAGTGTTGTTAAATTTCAGCTCAGATGCTCACAGATGTGATGGATGAGGTTGTATTGACCCTGTAGAGATCAGTATTATCTAACTGAACTGTCAATAATTCTGATTTACATCCCTCTTTTCCCAGTAGGTGTGAAGGATTCATAAGGACACAGGAGACTGACACACTGTGGTGGACCGTCAGAATCAGGATCACAGCTGGACTAAATGCAACGTTCTCTTTAGCTGGAAGAGGACCACATATCTGATTGCATCATGGATTTTGTGATGAAGCAAGCGCTGGGCGGTAAGTGTCATGTTATCAACCATTGAAAGGCATTTTGCATAACACATATTTCTACAAAGATGTACCGTATATGAATTAGTCTCAATTCTAATGTCAGTTTGGTCAAGACCAATTTAGATTGTATTGATTCTGTATGTAGTATTTATTTTAGTATCATTACGATACTATTATGGTTTTTATTCAAATTAATTTTTTGAATGTTTTCTATTTTCACTTTTAGTTAAAGTTTTTGTGAATTAGTTGTGTGTTTTTGCCATTTTTATCATTATTATTATTTTTTAAATATGTCTATGTTGTTTTAAACATTTATTTAAATTTTAGTCATTTTAGTACATCAAGTTACACTAAACAAAATTAAGAAATGTTGATGAGTTTTTTATATGTTTTATTTTAGTTCAGTTAACATTTATTTATATTTCAAGTAACAACATTTTTTTTATGGTTTTAGTTTTATTTGTTAACTGTTTGACACGTGGCAGAAATTGATGAGTTTTTTTCTTCAATGTAAAATTAAAATAATTCTTTAAATAAAGCAGTAGTAGAATAATATTAGTTAATAGTAATATTAATTATTAAAAGTTCATTTTGATGTTACCAAATATATTTATTAAAAAAATATATAAATAATATCTAGGTCTATTTTTTTTGTATTTTATATTAATATATCATCTAGTTTTTTATATTATATTTAGTATATATATATATATATATATATATATATATGCATGTATACGTGTGTGTTTATATTATATTTACTATATATATATATATATATATATATATATATATACGCATGTATACGTGTGTGTGTGTGAGTGTGTGTGTGTTTTAATAAGAATTTTCACTTCAATAGCATGTAACCAGGAATTGAGTTTAATAGAGATTTTTACTGTACTAAAATGTGATATTGTGCAGTTAAAATAGTTGATTAAATAAAAACAACAAAAACAACAATATTTTTTGGTAATTAAATAATTAAGACATTACAATTATTTTAAAAGTATTTAGTTGTAATTATATCAGTTAATTTAAATGGTACCACATTGTAATTTGGTGCAAGACAGTAAGTCAGCAATATGTTTTTGAAATTCATACATTTTTAACAATAACAAGGAAAAGTGCTTATTGATCTGTGTGTAGTTTTACTTTATTTGACATGCTGTTTGTATATGTTATAGATTTGCCCCAAGTTTGTCTAAAGGTCACTGAGCCCCTAAATCAATTTCATGATTTGGTTTTATCAGCTGAGTGACTATGGGCAATAAAACAAAATGTATTTCTCCCCTGTCAGTTCCCTTGAGTGAGCCAGATGTAGCAGATTGCATTGTGACCACACAATGACCTTCTGTGCACGGTGTCTTTAAGAAACACAGATTGTCTTTTCACCACACGTCATATTTTACACACTTCCTTTGCTGTTCCGCATGGATGAGGCTGAGACATCGGAACGAGACTATGAATTGTGAAACATAATATGAAATATGAAAGAAATGTGTCGTGTGGCACTTTTAATATTTCAAAAAAAAAAAAAAGAAAAAAGATTTGATATGTAAATGTGACCTGAATTTGATCCCAACATCTAAAAATCTTTATCAAATGTGATTATATATTTTTTTCCTTTGTTTGGAGCATAACTCTTATAAACTAACATGGCTTAAATTCTGCTTCGTAGCTCTGAGGTAATGGAGCATGATTTACTCACGAAAATCATCCATTATTAAACAGACTTTCCCTAGCCTGATTTCCTCAACCCTTGCAAATTATTCAGAAGCATATAGAATTTCTTCAAGATCCCACAGAGAAGAGTCCACGTTCAGCAGACTGTAAAAAAACAACCTTTATGTTTGCTGTCTGTTAGTGAGAAAGACTTTTATTAAAGAAAGATGGAAAACAGAAAATGGGAATGAAATGTAATAACAAATGTTCTGCTTCAGAACAGCCCTGCTTATTAACTCTGTCAAAAGCCGCCAGCATTTTTGATCGTCTTCACAAAATTATTATTTATAATTCATATTTTGTTGTATGAATATCTGAACATGCAATATGTCAAAAGAAAGAACCTCTGCTTTTAAACAAAACAAAAGTTTTATTCTAGCTTCATGCATTCTTTTTTATTAACACTTAAATGTGGGTAAGTTTAATAAAAAACAACATTTTGAACAAAAAGCCGAGAAAATCAAGTCTACTTCCGGATCAGATTCAGAATGATGGTCAAAACACAGATAGAGTCGATTGAGTTCATCAACAAAGCTTCACAGTCCCAAACCACTTCCTGGCTCATCATTTCATTTAGTAATGTTAGGCAGTTTTGATTTATTTGCTGTTTAATGTTTGATGATCACGTTAATTTACATATGCATCTGCTTACATACAAGATTGCGTTTTTCTGTTTCTTCTTCGGTGTGTTTTGATCCAGAGATTCAGTACTCTTTCAGAAGATGTGTAATAGCACCCCCTACTGTATAACAGTGAAAACACAGAAAGCCAGAAAATTCCGTCAATGGCAAGGAAAGAGTTAATAGTTATTTATCCATGCTTGGATGGTGTAAGTTTACGTAACATTATAAAAGGACATTATTACCCAAAATATCTCCAGATACACTCACCAACTTATTAATCATTCTCAGATTCCTTTCTCTTTGTGTGACATATTTTATTCAAGGTGTTTGTTTTAGAGACTGTATGAAACGCTAGCAGTGCTTGTGTTATAAAATACAAGTGACCTATTTTACTACTACTACTTTACTGTTATAAAAGAACTTAATTAATATGCTAATTTCCTAAGCTCTGATAATTCACATATCATTAAGTATTAGGCTGTTTCCAGAGATACTGGAATACAGTTCGGCCGCTGTGCCATCGTTATGCAGAGCCCAGATTTGCTCTTCCATCCATAACCATCGCTGCTGTTCCTGCCAAGTGCTTTGATGTAAAGCCATGAAGTATCTGATAGAGGGATGCAGCTCTTTTGTTATGCTAACCAGCCTCTGTGTGGCTTTAAACAGACAACAGGACTACATTCAGTGGCCTACATCTTCTTGTAAGCTCTCAGGAATGGCAGTTGCATTGTGTTTTTAGAACAATTAATGTTATGTGAAAATCTGAAGAATGTTTACCGCTTAAAGTCGAAGTGTTTTTTTTTTTTTTTTTTATTAGTTATTATTGGTATTTTTATTTAGTATTTATACATCCTGACTGGCCCGACAACAGCAACAGTGGCTTAACCAATGGTGTGAGTTTAGGGTGGGGCTGTCTGTTTAAGCAACCAATGGCAGAAGAGAGGAGTGTTCTGGAAACCTGTTTGACAAAAATCATACTGTTTGCCATTTCTTTACACATACTGTACATATTAGCTGTCAATGTGCAGTTGATATTTGAACAGATGAATGTGATAACAATAATAAAAAATAAAATAAATACTGCAAAAATTATATATTCGATTATATTAGAATATTATATTAAATTTATTTATAAATTAGCTTTCTTTTCTATATTCTATCTACTTGTTTAAAAAAAAAAAAAACCTTGCTACGTGTACTGCGTTAGGCTAACCGAGACTTGTCATATCGCTTGCATGTTGTTGCTCTTTTGTTGGTTTTGATTGCTTCTATTGTCCTAATTTGTAAGTCGCTTTGGATAAAAGCATCTGCTAAATGACTAAATGTAAATGTAAATGTAAATTACATAAATGAAGTATTTTGTATTGGCAAATTGCTTCTTTAAAAAAAAATCATAAACCTTAATTAACGTAATAATATTAAATACGGCAAAAAATCTTAATCTGTATTTTCCAGTAAAAACATATTAAAATCCTGTAACAAAAGATAAATATACTTATATAAAAGCAAAAGATAATATTAAATTACTCAAATTAGTGTTTTTCTTTCTTATTGGCAAATTGTTTCTTTTACATTTTTTTTTAAAAAAATCATAAACTTCCATTAATTCAGCTTGTAAAAAAAAAAAATAATAATTAAATACTGCAAAAAATTCTTAATCTGTATTTTCCAATAAAAACATATCAAGATCCTGTAAAAAAATATTATATAAATATACTTGAGAAGTGAAAGATAATATTAAATTACTCAAATTATTTTTTCCTTTATATAGTTTTTCATTAATATAAGTATATAAGATATATATTTTATATATCTTTCATATATACAGACTTTAATATATTTAAAGGCTGTAAAATCCTTAATGTCTTATCATTTTAGAATTTTTTTTTGAAGTTCAAATGTAAAGTCTTAGATTAACAGTTAGAGTGACAGTAAGTGAGCCAAAACTGGGCAGGTTGTTAATTATCGATCCAGATTTGGTTTAGTGTGGGCTTTGAATGACCTGATGAGGCAACAGAAACTGAATTACTTCATACTGTCCTTGGGACCATGGGAAACCTGCAGCTTGACATGATATGAGCTCTGTTATGTCAGCTCAAGCTGTCCTCGACATGCACACGCAGACGGTTAAAGGTCACTTAAAGTGTACTCTGCCACTCCTTTCCTCTTCAGTGTCATACAGAAGCAATTAAACACATGTGAAGGTAAAGCGTAGACCTTGACACTGGATTTCAAATGCACACTCATGCATTATAAATGACTGCCATTAATAATGAATGAGTGTACAGTTGCTTGTAGAGACACATTGTGCACAGCCATTATGCAAGTGATTAATGACTATTAATGACTTTAAGCAATAGTACAGCATTTGCAGCCAAATCTTGCTGAGACCGTTCACATCAGTCTTTATGATTCTCAAAAACAACTGTTCTTTGCGTTTTAAAACATATGGTTAAAGTGAACATCGAGGTATATGCAAACAGCCTTAAGAGCATTTATTGCTGCACTACCCATAATGACCTGCGGCTGTTGTTTGCTGTAACCAAAACATGATGTAGAATACACAGCATGATGGGTAGAGCTGCACCAATGAAACAGATGGCAGAGAGAGGAGTGGCACATGCATCATTCTGGTGTCTCTGTTTGCTTTCATCATTTTGGCTCCAGTATATCATCATAAAAGGAGATCGCACAGTGCAAAACGTGATCAGTCTCTCTTTGGAATTTGTGATTAAAATATAGAATTACATTAGCGTTCAAAAGTCTGGGGCTTTTAAAAGAAGTCGCTTACGTTCACTAAGGTTGTATTTGTATCATCAAAAATCCAGGAAAAAGAGTCAAATTGCAATTTTGTATTTTAATATATTTTAAAATGTAACTTATTCCTGTGATGGCAAAGTTTTCAATGTTGAAAACAGCTGAACTGCTTAATATTTTTTATGTAAACCTTGATATATATATATATATATATATATATATATATATATAGACTCTATATATATATATATATATATATATATATATATATACTGTGTGTGTATATATATATATATATATATATATATAATTTTTTTTCTGTATTATTTGATGAATACAAACTGAAAAACTTAAGAATGCCTGAGAATGCTGCAAAACATATTCTTAATTGGTATTTTTGTCTTGCTTTCCACTCAAAACATCCTATAAACAACACAAATATACTTGAGAATCTAAATATTGTAATAAATAGCATAATATATCTAAATATATTATTATATATTATCTATAATTATATTTTTCTTTCCCAATTGGCAAATTATTATTTTTTCTCTATTTTATTAAATTAAATTTACTATTTAAATCACACACACACACACACACACGTTTGTTTCTGTGAATTGCGGGGACTTTCCATAGACTTCTATTACTTTTATACTTACACAAACCTGTTTGCATTGTTACACTTTCAGATAAACATCATTTACTATTTTTAATCATTTTTTTCCTTGTGTCCCCACAATGTCAAAAAATTCAGGTTTTACTATCCTTGTGGGGACATTTGGTAGCATAAACAAGTACACACACACACACACATTTTTTTATTTTTTATTTTTTAAGAAATTAATACATTTATTTAGCAAGGCTGCTTTAAATAGATTAAAAATTAAAAATGACAGTAAAAGACATTTATAATGTTACAGAAGATTTCTATTTCTTCCTTCCTTCCTTCCTTCCTTCCTTCCTTCCTTCCTTCCTTCCATATCTTAAAAGAATATCTTATGGAATTTTTTGGGATTTAAATTTTAGACATTAATTTTATATATGCTTTACTGTGAAACAGGACAAAAAAATATTTAAAAAAAAAAAATTACAGATTTATTTTACCATTTAAGAATGTGTTTTCCACATTTCAGGTTTCTTCCATGAGCAAAATTAAAAAAGAAAATATGAAGAAAGAAATAGAAATCTTCTATAACATTATAAATCTCTTTTTCTGTCACTTTTAATCTATTTAAAGCAGCCTTGCTGAGTAAATGTATTAATTTCTTTCAGAAAGTAAAAGAAAAAAAAAAAGAAAATCTAACTGACCCCAAACTTTTGGATGATAGTGTGACTAATATTTCAGTATCAGCCATTGAAAACTGCTTATGATGTCTTTGCTCTTTATTGCACAGGAGCCACCAAAGACATGGGGAAGATGTTAGGAGGAGAGGAGGAGAAGGACCCTGATGCCCAGAAGAAGGAGGAAGAGAGGCAGGAGGCGCTCAGACAACAAGAAGAGGAGCGAAAGGCCAAACATGCTCGTATGGAGGCCGAGAGGGAAAAGGTCAGACAGGCCATTCGAGATAAGGTATGCTTTCCACATTTCCCGTCCACTTCATCTCCTTGTGACCGCTGATTAGACCGAGACCAAGACGTTTGAATGAATTGGTAAACATGGCAGCGTTTGCTAATTGCTAATCAATTTCAAACTAAAGCAGGATGAAGCCATTATACCTTGATGACAGGACTTAATGATTTATGTGTGTGTGGGAATAACATCAAATCAGAATCTCCATTACACTTTAATGAAATGTCACATTTGCAGGAGGTCTTAATGTCAGCTAATTACTGCTAATTGAACAGCTCCTTCTTAAGAGAGGAGAGTAGAGTTAGTGTTAGCCAGAAGTATAAAGTCATTACAGGATCATGCACAATCCCAAATGATCATGAGAAGCACCATGACAACATCTGGACACCAAAAACTGAGAGCCATAGGGGACTTTAAAGGGATAGTTCACCCAAAAATAAAATTCTGTCATTTTTTATTCACCCTCGTGTCATTCCAAACACAACAGAAGATATTTTGAGAAATTTTGGTAACCAAATCATTTCGGTTCCTATCGACTTTCATTGTGTGGACAAAAAATACAATGCAAGTCAATGGGAACTGAAACGGTTTGGTTGCCAACATTCTTCAAAATATCTTCTTTCGTGTTCCACATAAGATGTACAATTAATGACTCAATAAATTTAAAGCATACGGCCATATCAGACTCTCTAAATATGAGCTACTGATACTGAAAACTGCCCCAGCACAAGTCTCATCCATGCAATCCCTGAATCACCAAAGTATGAAATGAACAAAGGTCAATATCTGAATTTAGAAAAAGAACGAATGAAACACCATTAGTGCTGGGTAGTAACAGATGACATGTAATCTGGATTGTGTAATCACATTCCAAAAATTTAGTGCTTATAATTATATTATGTTACAGTAATAATAAGTGCTAATAATCAGATTACAGTTACTTTTTTACAGATTACATGAATACATATTATATACACAATGTAAATTGTTCATAATGTGTTTATTCGTCATAATTTTTCTATTTTCTCTCTTAAATTTTCCTTCCTAAAAATCCTACCTCTTCTATACATTTGGAAAGTCTTCCAGTTTGGAACAGCACACACCAGCCACTAGTCATATGACTATAATTACACAGAAAATGGAATGGCCACACAATTAGTTTAATTTGACATTTTATGATTATGATTAATTATTAGCTTTTCATCACTTCACGAACCCCAGTTTGGGAAAATTTGAAACTTGTAATCAGAAAGGCTCCCAAATCTCAATTGATTTTTTGATTGGTTAAAGTTAATAGAGAATATCTCATGTTTTTGGGTGCCCCGGGGGCTCAAGTACACATAATATCAGCGCCTATTAACATGAGGGTGAATAAATGATGACAGAATTTTCATTTTTGGGACAACTATCCCTTTAAGGCCAATATGATAAATAAGGGCAACAGTTAAATCCTACTACAAGATTAATGTTTTAATGTTTGGCCTTTATGGCCTGAATAAATCATGAATGTACAATACAAAATAGCTTTTGAGTTTCAGTCTTGACACAGCAATGGTCTTAAAGTTCATAAATGAGCTAAGATGATATCACTATTTGATCAAAATAAAGCAGGAATTGATCATCTGTTTTTCTGTTAGTTACATTATATAGAATATTATATATCAACTATTGTGGTATATAGTATAGTATTACTCATAGTATAGTACTCAGTCAAAAGTTTGGCTTGGTAATTTTGGTAAAGTGACAGAAAAGATGTTTGCAAAAGATTTCTATTTTAAATAACTTCTGTTCTTTTGAAATTTCTATGCATTCAAAGATCCTGAAAAAAATGTTACATGCTTTCCACAAAAAAAAAATATGAAGCAGCACAACGGTATTCAACATTGATGATAATAATGAGTGTTTCTTGAGCAGCAAATCAGCATATTAGAATGATTTCTGGAGGATCATGTGACTCTGTAATAATGCTGAAGATTTAGATTTGATCACAGGAATAAATTATGTTTTAAAATATAAAAACCAATAGAAAACAGTTAATTTAAACAGCAATAATATCTCACATTATTACTGATTTAACTGCTTTTTTGATCAAATAGTATAGTTAATTATATAATATATCATATAGCATATCATATAGTATATTATATGATATAGTATATCATATAGCATTGCACTGACATTTTTTTTTTTTAGCATATTGTTGAATCTTTGTAGTTCTTGGTATTTTATTATTTTTATTTTATTTTATTTTATTTTATCCATAAATAAAATACAGTACAGCTATGAGAAATGGCATCATTACAACATTTTCAACAGTCCACTGCTCCTTTTCTTCTCATGTTTAATTACATCTTCATATTTTATGTATGTTTATATAGTATGGACTAAAGAAGAAAGAAGAGAAGGAAGCAGAGGAGAAAGCAGCTATGGAACAAGCGTGCGAAGGCTCCCTGACTCGACCCAAAAAGGCCATCCCAGCAGGCTGCGGGGCGGACGACGACGAGGACGAGGAGAGCATTCTAGACACCGTTCTCAAATTCCTGCCCGGACCTCTGCAGGACATGTTTAAAAAGTAACAGACACAAAGCTGTTTCTCAAGAAAGATGGGTGAGGGGGATTTTTGCCAAACAGGTGAAAGGCTTTTCACTGCCTTGACGGAATTTTATTTGTTCCTTTCTTATGGATAGATACACAAATCATAACCCGAAAACGTTTGGTCTTTTCACTGCCATTCAGGTTCAAATTGTTTACACTTTCTATAGATCTCTGTGTTTGTTTACTGATCACCAGGGTCTCTGATGCTGCCTTAGGTACTCAACGATCAGCCCCACAATAACAGCACAGTGATACTGAGCTCTGGCACTGGGAATATGATGCTTACTTAGATTTATTTATTTAAAACACAGTGGGGTCAGAGCATTTTAAAACAGTAGCTTGATACAACTGCCCCTTCTTTCACAGAAGAATTGTCAGTGAAGTGCAGAATGCAGCCATAGTGCTTTCAGTAGTTGCATGAGGTCAAAATATTACTATCTGATGAATCACGTTTGCCATCAGTGAATTTGATGATACGTTGCCATATGTAAATATGGGAGACGCTGATATACTGTCTTAGATGTGCCACGTTAGACCACCTGAATGCTCAAATGGTTTGCAGCCTGGCAGTTCTCGTTTATCTGTGATGTATTGTTATTTATTTTGATTCTTTCTCTGTTTTTGTTTGTGTGAAATAGAACTTGAATTGACCACAAGTAATATTCACATTAGCCTTGCCAGCAAACATCAGGAAAAGCTCAGTAAGTGTCTCTGATTATCATTTTACAAACTGGACCAAATCCTCTTTACAATTAAGAGTTATTCAAGATCTCAAAAGCATACAGTCAGTCAGTGTTTCACAGCACATTCATCATTTTCAAATCATGCAGATCTGATGTTAGATCACTCACACGACAATCAGAAATTAAGTGGTCTCATACTAAAAATAAAAAAGAATCATTTTATGTTTGTTATTTGTAGGTTTCACTTCAAAATTTTATTTAAAACTAAGCAAGGCTCACAAAAATATTTGGGATGTTCCGCAATATTAGAACACTTGCCTTAGCTGAATATTATGTAAAGGTCTGACCTGACTTGTAATATGCTTTTAGAAAAAAAGTAGGCAATTTTAACATTAAAAAGCAAAAAAATATGCCTACATGTATAATGAATTTAGTATTATTGCATAAAGTGCAGGCATTGTTTTATATGGAAGCCAGTTTGGAATTTAAAAAAATATATAAAAAAGGTAATTGCATCTTTTTATCTCACAATGCTGACTTTTTCTTGCAATGGCATGTTTATATCTCACAGTTCGGACTTTGTTTCTCACAATTCAGAACTCTGAGATGTAAACTCAGAATTTGCAACATGTAATCGACAGAAACAGTTTATTTCTCACAATTCTTTTCTTTTTCAGAATTCTGATGAGTTCTTTTTTTGGCACAAAATAAAACATTTAAAAAGTAATTGTTGCTTTTTATCTCAAAATATTTTTTTCCTTGCAATTGGGACTTTATGTCTTATAATTCTGACTTTTCATCTTAGAAATGCAAGGAAAATTATGAATTATGAAATATGAAATTGCAATTGCAAGAAAAACAACATGGTTCTGCAATATCAGGATACCTGCCTTAGCTGAGTAGTTATGTAAAGATAAAACATCGCAATTACCTGGAAATTATGGAAAGGGGCTTACAAAGTTTTTGAAAAGAATTATTAATCAACGAAAATATATGCTAAATTAATACTGAGAATGCATGAGCTTCAATCACAACAGTAAAAAATACCAAAGAGAGAATGAACTATAGTTATACATCTTAGTACAGGACTGACAGTTCAACAAACAGCATTTTAAATGATCTATCACAAAAATATATTATGACAATATTTTGAGAAACCATTATATTCATACAGCTGATCATCAACAATCATTCCTGCTGTGAAACACAATATATAAATATGGTCATTTATAAAAATACTGCCCAAAATATTCTTCTAACTGCTGGTAAAATCTGATGTGGGGTTGCAAATATGATAACTTAAGGCTTTTTTATTTACTTCATTTATTAATGTTCTTATGTTGTTAAGCATTTAGTAAACACTGCCATTTGATAAACATGTTGGACACAGATTTTGGGGAGGGAGAAATGTTTACATAACTGTTTATGAAACCTGGGCTAAAGAGGCAAACATATTTTGTATAGTGATGCTCAAATGGGTATTGTATTGCATGATGGGAAATATAAACCTATAGATAAGTTTTCATTGCAAAAAGTCGGTAGTTGTATGTTTTCCGATCAGTCAGATTAAAAATGTGTCCCTTTTTAAACTCTGTTAGCAAATGATATGCCTACAGGAATGTATCTGTACCCATTAGGCTGGTTGTTCTGTGATCAAAATGCTTCGAAGATTGTAAAGTAATTGTTTAAAAAAAAAATCTTAGTAAGAACAGAATGACATACTTTAGAATAACACATGCTACTCTCAAGTAGACTTTAATTTTAGCAGTACGCAAGTACATTTTTTAAATTAAACTATAAAGAAAGAATGAGATTGACTTTTTCATTTTTGTAGTGCTAAAAGGTTTTTCACTAGTCAAAGCCATATTGTTAGACTGCAATAATTAATGAAAAAAAATAATCATCTTGTAGTCATGCATCTGTAAAAATATGTCGATATCTATTTAACTCTTCAGTACGTCAGAAAGTGTATATACTTTCCGTAGAGAGAGAGAGAGAGAGAAAGAGAGAGAGAGAGTCTTTAAAAAAGATTGCTACTGTAGTACAGTCTACTGTATGTGCTGTGTTCTCAATGTAAGTGTGTATTTATGTGCGTCTCTACCTGTTTGTGCTGTACAATGTTATTCATGTTGTACCGTTGATGTGTTGATGTGTGTACAGTCTAAAGCAGGCTGTGTCCGCTGTCGTGAAGACGGTGGAATCGGGGTATATGGGAGTCCTAATGTTCATGTATGCATGCAGATAAACTTTGCATTAAATACCAAATCCGAACGTCAGGTTGTACCTGTTTATGTATCACTGTCCCTGCAACAGAAGCTGCACCCTTTATCCAGGGATTAGTTCCCATCTGTCTAATGGGATGTGATGAATTATCAGGCCTATCATTCAGGTTGTTTGGTTGACAGAACGGAGATATCATTTCAAAATTGCCATTGCTACTACTTAGCTAGGGTCATTTCTAGTCGTTTATCATTCACAACTTGATCTCAGTCAAAAAATGTGATATTATATTAGGTGTACTACCAATATACCTCTTGGCATAAAAGACATTCTTGCATTGTGCCGCCACAATGCAGTGGTTAATCACTTCATGACATTTAAACACAAAATCACCCTAAAAAGTATTTGGACACTTTTGGTTGTACTTAAATGTCATTAATATTGGTTTGATATTAAATATCAAACCAAGTGTACTCCGCAAACAATTGATTCTAGACCCTGAACTTCAGTTCATGACGGTTCATCACATCTAATGTTGTTCAGTTAATTTTTTGTCATGTTATAGAGTGCACAAAGAAACTCATATATGTTTAAGTGCAGCTCACCTGTTCAAATACTTTTTGAGGTCACAGTATAGTGTAGTTGGTTGATTTACCACAGAATCAAAACATTTTAGTTGTCAATTTCCACTTTAATACTTCCATCATTTCATATGTATCACAGACATATTTGGAATTTTCATTTTATGTAATTTTTCTATTACATGAAGATTACATAATAAACTGGGTAAAAGGGCTGACTGTGTTGGTGATTCTGTGATCTTTAAGATGCTATCGGACTGGAGATGTCCAGCAGTAGAAAACAAACCATTTATGGATCTGAAATGATTTTAATGATGACATCTGGAGCATGTGAGTTTGGTTGAACATATCAGCTTATTGGAATAGTTTAACCAAAAATTTAAATTTACTCACCGTGAGCCCATCGGAACAGATTTGGAGAAATGTAGCATTACATCACATGCTCACCAATGGATCCTCTGCAGTGAATGGGTGCCGTCAGAATGAGGGTCCAAACAGCTGATAAAAACACAAAAATCCACAAGTAACATATTTGTAAAGGTGATTGATCTGTGCATATTTCTCTCCTGATTCAGACTTTTTCATTGGAGAAATCAATATTTTGGGTAGAGGACTCATATTTCAGCCAGAAGCAATGGTAAAATTCTTCACAAGGTGTTAATTGTTGTACTGGAGTGGTGTGGACTACTTGTGAATTATTGTGATGTTTTTATCAGCTGTTTGGACTGACGGCACCCATTCACTGCAGTGGATCCATTGGTGAGCAAGTGATGTAAAGCTACATTTCTCCAAATCTGTTCAGATGAAGAAAAAAAACTCATCTAGAACTTGGATGGCCTGAGGCTGAATACTTTTTCAGCAAATTTTCATTTTTGGGTGAATTATGGCCAACATAATTAATGAATACAAAAGTGAACTGACAATTTTGTGATGAATATGATCAATGCACAGCTCAAAGAGATTTCATTGATGAACACCAATGAGATTTCAGTTAACTAACAACAGTTAAATTATATTGGGATGTTTTAATATATTTAATCAATATATAAAAGAGTAATGATGCTCCAAGCTAAAAATGTCTATATGTTAAGGGCTATGTTTCACATTTCCACCACACCCTTCGGTTGGGTTGGACCAAACACTTGCATGCTTTCATTTATTTTAAGAATAGGGGGAAATGAGCAATTTGTTTTCATTCTTTGGCTGTGAATGCATGATACCATGAAAAATGGCTATTATTTACTTTAGCACTGTCCTTTCAATGAATTTGCATAAATGAGAAAGATTTTGGATGAATCTCTGCAAACATTCAATTAATTAAATACATTTATTTATTGTGATTTGAACATCACTCTTCAACACTGTCAGCTGGGGAACTGTCAATCTGCAGGCTATGACTGGTCTTTTTGTTTCAGCATGAAAAAAATATATTAATAATTTTGTATATATTAGGTGTATTGGATTTTAAAAATACCTACCAATACATGAACATGACATATGCCATTCATATGGGCATTTGACATGCATGTTTTCACATCATATCATTTATTAATCTGAGAATATTTGTTTATGCCATCATTTTGTGGCTGTACAGGATGGAATAATGAAAGCAGGGGTCTAATCTATTCAACTGAGCTAGTTTCTGTTGTCAGGGACCTGAATGAATTTGTAATAGTTCATTTCAGTTTAAAGTAGTTTCTTAAACATATGTAAATTACTGGTACATATGATGTAGTATAACTCAGATTTTTATCCTCTTGCTGTGTGTTTGGGGCTTTGGTTTATAAAACAACTTTAGAATGTTATTTCTTTAAAAATCAATTACATACCATATTTAAATGTAACTTTAGTAGAATGATTTACTGTTTACTGCATCTCTGATCATTTCTCATGAACTCTGGATCAGAATAAATAACTACTCTGTCAAAATTAACCTCAGCAACCTTTCAGCTTTATCTGATCAGAAACTAGGTGAACATGTTTATAAAAAGTGCAGTGGACAAAAACAAGAGTGTTGCACCGAGGCACAGATATTTTTGTGTTTCATCAAAAAAGTCCTTTATATTTTATGAGTATGCTGGTGCTGTAATTAGGCAAGTTTTTGTAAGTTTGAGTGTGAACAAAAGTGTAGTTTGGCCACAGTTCATCCTGAGGCACAATACTGGATGCTCAGTGTTATTTATAGCTACAAAATTACACTTCTAAGCTGAATAAGCTTTCATGTTTCAAACTCATATAGTCAATGAATGCGTAATGCTGCCAGCATCAAGCAATACCATTTCTTTTCATTCCAAAATGCTTAGCAAGTTTGCATCTTTACTTGAAATGTATTTGAAAAAGACTTAAAGAAAATATTACTGAAAATGTACTCACTCTCAGCCCATCCAAGGTGTAGATGAGTTTTTCTTCATGGGAACTGTTTCGGAGAAATGTAGCATTACATCTCTTGTTCACCTATAGATCCTCTGCAGTGAATGGGTGCCGTCAGAATGAGAGTCCAAACAGTTGATAAAAACATCACAATAATCCAGAAGTAATCCACACCACTCCAGTCCATCAGTTAATGTCTTGTGAAGCAAAAACTGCGTGTTTGTAAGAAACAAATCCATAATTACTTCAAATTGTCTCTTCTGGCAAAAAAGTCCTTCATCTCTTGTATTGGTTTCTCAAGTGGAAAATTCGTCTTGTCTAAATCAAAGAAATATGCACAGCTCAAACACCATTTACAAGGGATAACAGATTAAAACAGTGCTAAATAAATATGTCAGTGGATTTTGATGTGAGAGGACAAATAGAGGATGAACTTTTTCACTTGAGGAAGTGTTATTATGGATTATGAACTGTTGCCAGAAGCAATGGTTTAAAGTTAAAATGCTTAGTTTATGGATTTGTTTCTTACAAACATGCAAGTTTGCTTCACAAGACGTAAATTGATGGACTGGAGTAGTGTGGATTATTGTGATGTTTTATCAGTTGTTTGGACTCTCATTCTGACGGCACCCATTCACTGCAGAGGATCCATTGGTGAGCAAGTGATGCTAAATTTCTCCAGATCTGTTCTGATGAAGAAACAAACTCATCTACATCTTTAATGGCCTGAGGGTGAGTACATTTTCAGCAAAATTTCGTTTTTGGAGAGCTTATTTCAATTGCCTCTCCATATGTACATTAATTCATTTTCATTGCATAAAAGTATGTCTATCATATGTGAATACGATAAAGTTGAAAGGTTAAAAGGAAAAAAAAGTTTTCTGAGAAGCACTCAGCCGTTTGAGGTTTTGATCCAGGGTTAAGAGTGTGGAGAATGTAGAGAATGATTTTCTTATTGCATGAAATGTAATACAACATCTGTCAAACCAAATCACTGTAAATCTGTTACTTTAATGAACCTAAATGACCTAAAGTACCATTTTTTGAAATGGCAAATAAAAATGCTTTATAAAAAGGTTTAAATGTTTATATGTTTTTGTGAATTTAAATAAAGAGCTAATAAGATGGTCTGTCTAGCAATAAAAAAGGCGAGCGTTTCATATATAACATCTCACAAACATCTCATATCTTTGCCTTAAAAACTCCCAGTTTGACAGTAAAGCTCCCACTGATTTCCTGAAATGTGCATGTATTAGGCAAGGTTATGATTGAATTTCATGAGCAAATGCTGACGTGGGACTTGCTCACCGAAACCCACTCACATTTATATATATACATCATGCTCCTATGAGACTGTAAGGATCTGATGATGACAGGTTTGTGTTTGTTACTTCAAATGCTTGTCCTACTTCTCAAACTTTCTTTGAGCAACTTTAATGAGTTGTTTCTCTCTTTTATTCAAACATTTCAAAAATATACTGTACAGTGATCAGCCGTGGAAATGTAACTGTTTCACTTAAATATATATATTTTAGACTATGTCAGGTTTTACATGGTTTAAGAGCGGATATCCTTCCTAAGTAACTGCAGCAAACAGTTCCGAATCCATGCCTCCTGAAGAGGCAACTAACTAGTTAAAGTCTGCACACAAGAAGCAGCCTGATTACAGTAAGAACCGTAGTCCAATCTGAATATTTGAACACAAATAGTGCAGGAAAGTGGCCAAGCGTAAAATATTGCTCCTGCATGTGAATTGCAAATTTTATTCATTCAAAAGCTGTTGAAAAAACAATGTTCTGAGAGGCTGAATTGCTGAACTGCAAAGGTTACTGTGGGCTGCTAATAAATTGCATGTCAGAAATATTTTGTTTCACATCAAGCCCCATAAATTACTGGAGCAAGAACTGAAAGACAAATTGGAAGAGTAACGAAAGCCAATAATATGGCTGGTGGAGAAACTAATCCATTAAGACCTGAGGGACCGAGAGAGTCTCATAAGTGACCTGGAAGCTCTATCTATTGAAATGGAAATTAGGAGAGATACGAAAATGTGTCATGTCATTTTCACAGAGAAAAGCAGAAATCATTTCACGTCTGCCTCTTCATTTGTGTTTGTGTGTGTGTTCTGCTGTGGTTTAAACCTGCGGTGTTTTATTATGACATATGTAGGACAATTTGAACACAATTTAATTATTACATGAATCAAGAAAAATAGACAAATAATTGTAAAAGGCACATTTGGCTTTTTTCATCTTGGCCAGTAAAAGTGTAGGGCTACTTTCTATAGGTGAGAAACATATTAAAACTATATCTTCAACACGGCACACTCACATTATCCTCCTCATGTCAGCGGTCCTGATAAAACGCTGTGAATTTAAGCTCTTTTAAGACAGATTCATTCTCCCTCTGTCATTTATTTTATCACTGGTGGCTGTTCATATAACAGTTCAGATTATACTTCTATTCTTAATATATCTCTGTTCATTTAAAGGCAAAAACCCTCATCATCTGATTTTATAACCATCATAAAATTATGACTCATTCTTATTCAATACATTATGCAAATGTCAAACAATTTTAAAACTAGTACAACATCCAAAATTGAAACATTCTAACAAAATTAGGCAGAATACTGGATGCAAAGCAGGTAAAATGCAGCACTTGGATGAAAACAATCTTTAGTCATGTAACATCTTTAGTCATATAACATCGCATTTAACGTCATATAAAAGTATCATATAAAAAGTCATAGTCATTAAAAAAATGGTTGAGAAGCTAATCTGAATAACTATTAACTATTTAAATGTCCAGTGTTAAGTTTAAAGATATAGTTCACTCAAAAATGAAAATGTGCTGAAAAATTACAGATTTGGAGAATGTGAGTCCAAACAGCTGATGAAAACATCACAATAATCCACAAGTAATCCACACCACTCCAGTCCTTGCACATGAAGCTGAGTGTAACCCGTTCTGGTCAGCAGAGCCGTATCTTGCAGCTCTGCAGCATATAACGCAGTGCAAACTCAGAGCTTCCTCCTGAGAAACGCTTCTGATCCCACAAAAAGCCAAAGGCAAAGATTTACTGACTTTACCTTAAGAGGAGAGAAAACAGTAAGAATGTGAGTGTCCCGTATGAAGGAGGATGCCACGGCTTAATGTAGGATTTATTGTGTCATACAGAACCATTTAGAATGTGCTTGGAATATAATAAAGCATTAGATATTGATTATGGCACCAGCATCTCAATGAAGCGTACTGCGAAAGAATCGTTTGATTGAATAATTCAGCGACTCACTCTTAAACTATTTTTTAACTGAACACAGTAAACAAATTTATAATGAGATTCATAAATGCAAATAAATAATTTAGCAATGCACACCAATACATTTGGGAGAAAAAGTGTACAAGTGTACAAAGAAGAGTCTTTTCTTTCATAAATAATTTTTACGTAATCCCAGCAAATCTGTAGGCCTGTTTGCTTTCAATGACTGAAAATGGTTACAAACATTTTTGTTTTTTGTTTTTTAATTACGTAAATAAGGTTTGGTCTTCATACACTTACATTTATAAAGATATAAAAATGAATATTCCAGTAATTCTGCTTTTTGTCATTCAACAACATTTCAAATCCAACTTGATTTCTAGAAAAAGTGATTGACTTTGTCTTCTATGTCTTATCGGTTGGAAACAAAGGTTTAATGACTTTCTAGAAATCATATTGTATTTGGAATGCTTAAGCATAAAAGATGATCAGTTGTTGTTTTGGTCAAAATTACTGAAAAAAATAAAATAAAATAACTAATAATCAAAAATAACTGAAGCCTTAAAAACTCACTTTAATATATGACTTCAGATGCAAAAGATTTTTCTCTTTTAAATTTGCATTTTTATCAGACTCCTGTGATTAGGTTCAGTAATTTCACTTTAATGGCAAAGAAAATCATTAGTCAGTTTTTTGCACCTGTAATCTCCATATATGGTTTCCTTTAGAAGCTACTGCAATAATGATCAGGGCCAGATTAGGCATAAATCTGTGGGGGTGGATTTATTAAAATAAAACAGCAAGAGAACCAAAACCCCAAAATACGTTGACCAATAAATATAACAAACAATTGAATAACAGCTCAGATAGTACAGACCCACACGCGCACAGAAACTGTTGTCAGCTCTGCAGCGTTAATTTCTAAATGAAATAATATTTTCGCAGCAGAAAAGCTGCACGTGGAGGTGATAAAAGCTATTTCTGAAGCAGCTAAAATTACAGTTTCGCCATTATTTTTTTCCCCCTTCAAAACAATAAATTCAGATGTCTGAACAATTAGTTTCTTGTTCACATCAGATTTGAATTTCTTATTAATTTAAGAAAATTGCGTGTTTTGGCACGTGTGTAAATGAGTAAGTGCAATTGTCTAAAATTTGCACAATAACTAAATGCACAACTGAAGAAGAGCTAGCCTAATTCTCAGTGAAACTCTCAAACTCTTCACAACTTATAAAGCTCTTTCATCGTGTGAGCCTTCACATGCAAAATGATCCATCAAAATCTATCAGACAAGCGTGTAAAGTCCATAAATATCAGACAAGGTACAGTACATTTATCTGTAGAAATGTAGCCGATGGAATAGGAATAGCAATAAGAAGATGTGTAGGAATGTGTGGTGGTGTTAGTGTAAGGGGAAGACAACAGAGTGTGTAAAAATGAATAAGCGATAGTAATTTTACTTGTAACACAATTCTACAAAAATAAATGTACTGTATAAATAAAAATTTTAATTTCCTTTTTGTGTAGGCCTACTAGAGTGTTGATTTTTCCCAATACAGGCCTACTGTTGAAATATGTATCTAAAATGCTCAGCGAGATACACAGAAAAACTGACATTCTAGTACAGAAAACAGTCTGTCAAAAAAAAAAAGAAATAAATAAAAATAAAAAAAATGCATACAACAATTATGAAGTTTAATTGCATATAACAAAATTAAATTTGCATATTGCACAAAAAGAAATTAAATGAAATTTGCATACAACAAATATTTCCATTGTGAAAAAACATTTTGAACAGTGTGGCTTACACAATGACAAAAATGCTTTTATTTTGGTGGCATTGGCCAAATCACTGACGCAACTATTATAGGTTCTGAAGCATGAAGGTGAAGCACTACCTTTTGCAGACATGCAACAGGGTTCTGATGTTTCAGCAAACAGTTTTGGCAGTTGCACTTACAGTTTAAAGATTGTTAAGACTGCTTCGAAAAAATGTGCCAAAGCAATTGAGGAAAACTGTAATCTCTACTCTGCATATCCGTTATTAGCTCTAAAATGAGGTTTTGTAATTAGCAGCGGGAGGCTTGACATAAATTAATCCTCCACACAAAAGCATTTTAAGGATCAAAACCTGACAGTCTTGAAATAAAACTTGAACAATGTCCTGAGGTGTGGTAACCGTAGTGTAAGCAGAATAATTATGGTCTGTTGAATAAAAAAAGATTCCTTTATTTTATTACTTAATTATAATTAATTTATTCTGCCAGTGTCACAATAAGAGGTAAACCAAGTGTTTTATATTATATATTAGTTTATAAAACTGTTAATGGAAAAGGTTGCATTTAATTTGGACTGTAAAACGGAAACAAATCCTAGTGAGTTCAGACAGACTTTTATACATAGAAATAATGAACAGCTGCAAGATTAACAGTAATAAATGGATTTAAATCCCCAACCATAAACAAGAGGATGACAATAATGGTGATGAGCCAAAGCCTGGAAACTGGACATCACAAGGGAAATGGGCTCTGCTTAATGAAATGTAATTAAGCAGCAATCGAAGGACGCCTGCAGCAGCGTGTCATATGTAGGAAGTGGCAAAGTGAGACATCCTGGAGCCTGCTGCGGTGAATCAGCAGAGGAGGTGAGGACAGCTGCCACCGGCCAGACTACAGGCTCCTGAAGTGAGCACGGAGGACACGTGTGCTGCTGAGCGAGTCTGTCACAACGGAGAAAGATTAATGATGGGCTGAACCTAATCTCACTTACCAGCTATTCCCTGCTGACCGGAGACTGCTCCAAGTCTAGACTACCGCTGTTTGCTCCACCTCCAGTGACCCTCCACCACACCGGCGCTTAGTAAGAGCCAAAGAACACAAAAGTTCTGAATAGAGGCACACATCTATTCACACTTTTTCCTAACAACTCCTTGTCTGATATATGAAATGAAATCCTATTTAAATTGCCATCATGAAATGGCACAGACAATAATAAAGTATTCTGCTAAATCTGTATGTATAAGCCTCTGCCAAGTGTAGGATGTTCTTCTAATAAATCCCAAACAATGAACAAAGGCAATAGTTTATATACCGTATTTTTCTTTTACTACATGTTATTTTTCATGACCCATTACATAAATAAATATAGACTTGCAAATGTCCAGGCCAACATAAAAAATAAAAATAAATATAACCCTTTGCAATTATATGAACCAACTAAACAAAAACAGTTTTGTCCCTCTTCTATTTGTGTTTTTCTTCTCACATGCAGTGATGTTAACTAAAACTATTAAAAAAAAACATTTTCATTAATTGAAATATGAATCAATTTATAATAATATATAGACGAAAATCTTAAAATAAGAAATGTTGCCTTGGCAAATAAATAAAATAGAAGTACTAAAGTAAAAATATAAAAAAACTATCAAAAATGTTTAATGCACGTAACAAAAGCGCTAAAACTTAAACTCAAATTGAAAATGTAAAAAAATAAAATAAAAGCTCATTCAAAATATGTATAAATACTATAATAGTTGATAAATAATACTAAAATAACACTGCTCACATGAAAATATTGTGCTTTGTATTTCCCCTCCAAAAAAAACTAAAAAAATGAAATTAAAAAAGCACAACTTGTCATATGGCTTTTAGGTCAATCATACTTTATGAAACACTTTTCATTTAAAAACAGTACATAAAGTTTATTTCTATATATATATAAAAAGGGCAAACATACAAAATTGCCCATATTATACATTGCAATGCCATGCCTTGTTTCCTCTGAGCTTGTGATGCCCTCTTCTGGTCACTTCTGAAACTGGAGATACAAGACATGCATTTGAACAAAAGATTGTTAAGATGAAACAAATCCAGTACTTTTTTTTTTTTTTTTTTTTACAAAATGGCAATGGTCAATTATGGGAAACAACAACATGCTCTGCAAGTCATCTACACAGATATGATAACACTGCTCAGATTAGACTTCCATTCACGTCACCAGGCCAATTTTTGGAAAAAGATTAACATAATTATTTAGTTCTGTAGAGGAGCTGCTGGCAGTAGTTATTTGCGCTTACAATTGATACCTTGATCATTCAGGAACTCAAGTAATATGAAAGCTGAACATCAAAATATCTTTGAACTATTTACAAAGCAATAATATCAAGTGAAGCATCCATTAAACCTCAAAAGAGGCAGAATATGCCTAAACACATGACGACTCTGGTCCTCAGGAGTCATTGGGAAGTCCAAAGAGCTTGACGGTGCCTGCCTCTCGGTTGCTGTCGTATTTGCCCTCTTTATCGTCGCAGGCGTACGCCAGCAGCGGTCTCTTCGGATGCCACGCTACAGTGAAGGTTGGAGACTCGCACTGAATCTCCCAGAGCTTCTCACCTACAGCAACAACACACAACAAACATCAGTCAGACAGAAAACACATTTCAAGTTTTCGTGATCATTTCAAAATGAGTCTGCTCACCTGTTTCTACTTCAGCAATGTCAATGAAATGATCCTCAGAAGCTGACGCCAGCATTTTCCCATCATGACTGAAACTAAGTGTCCGCACAGGCCAGTCTAGTCTGTGGGATTCAGAAACATTATGATAATATTATTATTATTATTATATGTAATGTAACATGAAAATAAGGCAAATGTGCTTGTCTGTCAACAAATTACAATCAATGAACTTTCATCTTTGAGGAATTGAAAGTGACCAAAACAATTCAAATCACTTATTACACAATTTACATACAGGTTACATTAATTTTTTTCCATTTCCGTTACAGTGAATATTTAACAATTAAAACAACGATATATAATAATATTGTTAAATATATTATTCATATTTTGAATTAGCTTGTATTTTTATATTTCAGGTTATGTTATACACTTTCACCATTTTTTATTATTATCATTATATATTTATGTTTAGTTTTAATTTATTTCTCAGTTTTAGTAATTCTACTACCAGTAACCTAAACTTAATTTTAGTTAGCTGCCAAGGCAACATTTCTAATTTATGTTGTTCCCACCTTTTTTTATTTATTTTTTTTTTAATTTCAGACTGATTTCAGTTTTAATTGTTTCAGCTAATAACACCACATCATCATCAACTGACCTAGAAAATAAATTATGAAATTACATCAAAATTGGCATACTGCAAAATTATTAGAAATATTATGCATAAAAATGCATAAAAAGTCTTTTTTTATTTCAAAGGTCCATTTTAAAAGTGTTTATGACATAAAACGTAAAAACTATGGGATAAAAACTATGGGAAGTTAATTTTGATTATTTCAGAAGTCAAAACAATAGTTTGGACTATATATATCTCATAATTATGAGACAAGTAGTCAAAATTATGACAAAAAGCCATCTTTATTTCAAAAACTTATTTCATAAAGTCTTCATGACATAAAATGTAAAAGCTATGTATAAATAAGTAAAATTATGAGACAAGTCAAAATTGTCAAAAAGCCATGATTATAAAGCAAAATTCTTTATTTTAAAATGTCTTTATGACATAAAACGTAAAAGCTATGAGATGGACAGTCAAAGTGACATACCAAATCATAATTGTGAGATAAAAAGTCCAATTCAAAGACAAAGTCATGATGAGCTGACCTGGAGAAGCAGCGCACACACACCAGCTCCTCCACATCCCACAGACTGACCAGCGCATCTGCACTGCCGGTGGCAAAATACTTGCCCGTGGGATCAAATTTAATGCAGATGCAGTTGGACGGATGGGCATTAATTGACTGAATGAGCTTGAGATCAGGATAACTGAAACAAAGACATACACATGACAATTGATTTCATGAAATCACCAACAGCCTCTTACAACTACAACCAAACATACCTTAATATATTAATACAGCCGTTTCCGTTTGTCAGGAAGAACATGTCATTGTTATTATTCCAGGAGATCTCATTGACCTCAAACTTGAACTGCTCCTCGGCACGGGGACGGTGCGTCTTGGCATCAATGAAAGTCACAACATCATCCTTGTTGCCGACAGCAATGGTCTGACCATCAGGACTCCAACATATATTGATATTCTCTCCTAAAAGTTGTCAGAGAAAATCCCACGTATGAATAAAGCTCATAAGATCAACAGATATGACAGATAGGTTCAGTGCTTCACCTTTGGTGCTGACCGTGGCCATGCATTTGGTGGTCCGTACGTCCCAGATGCGGATGGTCTTGTCTCCTGATGCGGTGACGAACAGATCAGGGTTGGTGGGATGCCAGCACAGCTGATCCACACTGTCTCCATGCCCTCGGTAGTTGTTTTCCTTCACCTGATACGTGAAATACAGGTTCAAAAATGAGCAAGATCACGTCTAATAAAGGCTAATGATCACATATAGCCTAAATGCTATCTGAAGTATTGTAGTTCAATTACTATGGTTTTAATTACAGTGGTGGCCAAAATGATCAGAACACTAGTATTTTCAGCAGCTAAAAAAAAAGTTTTTAAATCAGTTATTTCTATCTTTTGCTGTAGTGTGTCAGTAGGAAATATCAGTTTACATTTCCAAGCATTCATTTTGCCATTAATTGTAATAATCCAGTGAGATGTTTGTCTGACAGCAGCCAGTGCTCCACACAGAGATCTGATCTGATCATCATCAGTCTGTCTGGAATGACATGAAGAAACAGAACAAACTGAGACAGACTAAATCCAGAAGATCCTTCAAGAAACCTACCTGCAAAACTACCTGAAAAACTATGTTCAAGTGCACCGAGGGCAAAAGCAGCTTTAAACGCAAAGGATGCTCACACCAAATGTTGATTTAATTTAGTTAATAGAAGTTAATTGATAAAGAAAATCTATTTATGACATTACGTTAGACAGAATCCTCATTTTACAGCATTTTTACACAAGTGCCTAAAACGTTTAACAGTACTGTAGCTTTGCAGGTAGGTTTCTTGAAGGGTCTTGGAGAAGTTGCCACAGTTCTTCTGGATTTAGTCTGTCTCAGTTTGTTCTGTTTCTTCATGTCATTCCAGACAGACTGATGATGATCAGATCAGATCTCTGTGTGGAGCACTGGCTGCTGTCAGACAAACATCTCACTGGATTATTACAATTAATGGCAAAATGAATGTTTGGAAATGTAAACTGATATTTCCTACTGACACACTACAGCAAAAGATAGAAATAACTGACTTAAAAGCATTTTTAGCTGCTGAAAATACTAGTGTTCTGATCATTCTGGCCACCACTGTATATATAAACAAAACAACACAAGAGTTTTAAAGCTCCTTGGAGACCCAAAATTATTAGTTTTGTTGTTGCCGTGGACTTTGCTTGTATTAAATAAAGCAAGAACGAACTATAACTGTCGAAATGCCATTTTAATGTATAAATAATAACAATCCCCATATATGAATAATTCAGTGTTGGAGATGATAAACCAAACCTCACCAGTCGGTCTTTTTCCAGGACGAACACGCTGGCGGTTTTGTCAAACGATCCGGACGCCAATCGCTTTCCATCGCAGCTCCAGGCCACCGAATGCACTTTAGCGCTGTGAGCCGGGAACTCTCTGCTTTTATTGTTATTCCTGAAGACCTCCTGCATCTCCTGATAGTATGAGGACGCCATGTTGCTGCTCCTTCGCCGTGTGTTTAAGCTGCATCCTCACCTGTAAGTTACTCTGCGCCACCTACTGAGCCGGAGGGACACGACATGCGGAATAAAATGTACAAAACCTGAATGATAGATCATGGGAGCACATTTCAGCCACATAAGGGAAAAAAATATAAATAAAAATAATTTTGATAAAGCGTAATTATGAGATACTATGTCATAATTATGAGAGAAAAAGTCTAAGATATAAAGCTAAAATGATGGCAAATTGTCGAAATTATGATACTATATCTTAATTATGAGAAAAAGTCACATTTATGACAAAAATGTAAAATTTATAAGATATAAATTCAAAATTATGACAAGATACCATAGCATAATTATGAGAGAAAAAGTCAAAATTAAGTCGTCACCTTTATTTATATAGCACTTTTAACAATACAGATTGTGTCAAATTCAAGTTTATTTGTATAGCACTTTTCACAATGCAAATCGTTTCAAAACAGCTTTACAGAAAATTAAAGTTTCTACATTATATTTAGTAATAGCTTATCAGTGGTGACTATCTCAAGTTGATGTCCATTTGGCAGAAATTTACGGTGAAAATCAAGCAGTTAGTTAATGTCATGAAATCAAACAGATGGTGAACACTATTAACATGATTATATGTTGCAATCAAACTTATAGCAAAAAAAGCAGCTTTACAGTATCAAATGGGAAAATAGTGTGCCGGTAATGCAAAAAAAAACAATAGTAATAGTTAATTAAGCTAAAATTAGGACATAAAAAGTAAAAATTCTAAGATATAAAGTCAAAATTATGACAAATTTTCGAAATTATGATACTGTATCATAATTATTAGAGAAAAACTCAAAATTGCAACATAAAAAGTAAAAATTCTGAGACATAAAACCAAAATTGACATAAAAAAATCATAATAATGACATTGTCAAAATTATGAGATTCATAGCAAAATTATGAAATAAAAAGTATAATTTATTTATTTTACTTCTCTTTTTAGTTCAAATTTTTAGTTAAATTATGACATAGTAAGTTGCAATTATGGCGTAAATTGTTGAAATTATGAGATACTATATCACAATTATGACATATGACAAAAAATCAGAGATATGAAGTCAAAATAATAACGAAAAAGTCAAAATTATGATATTGTCGAAATTACGAGATACTATATAAAAAATTACGAAAGAACTACACGAAATTCCGACATAAAAATATATATTCTGTTAGTCAAAATGATAACAAAAAGGGTCAAAATTATGAAATAAAAAGTCAAAATTATGACATACTAATTTATAAGTATGATAAAATGCCATAAAAAGTCAATTATGACAAAAAAAAAAAAAACTAAAAGTCCTAATTTTGTTTTATTCTGTTTGATATTGGCAATGGTTACTATTTGCTGTTTTTTATAGTGTGATTTGGCCCACAAACTTACTAATTATAGCAGTCGTAATACACACACACACAAACACACACACACACAAAACATTCAAAAATGTATTGTCCTCATTTTGTAATTCATATATAACAAAGTGAGATTTCAATGATATTTTGACCACTGAAGTAGGAAATGTCTCAGATCCATTTCAGAAATATGATCACCTTTACTATACCAAGCTTCGTTAAAAGTTAAAGCCAGTGTTATATGTGTATGATTATGCAGTACTCTCTACTCCAACCTGAAAGTTTGTATACTGCTGAGTGTCCTTTTCTTCTCTGTCAGCTCCTGCCATTCCTCTCTGCACACGTCCAGGTTCTGTTTCTCACTGGCAGATCCAGTTGCATTACCTGCTAATGCTCTCATGTATATTTCAGTGCACTCTTTGTAATGTTTTGCACTGAACGTTAAACTGAACTCAAAGTCCCTTCTTAGACAATAGAGACCAATTACTGAAAAACTTGAGCATGTCGTTTAAGGTACAAATTTTGTGTCCTTGCATATGCAAGTTTTTATTAAAAAGAGCTTTTAATATTTAATGATGAGTTGTAACGCTGACATGCACTTGTTTGAAAAGTAGAAAAAAAGGGTACAGAAAACAGTCTGTATTTCTTCATAAGTTTATTCAGTTGTTTAAAAGGTATGTTGAGGAAGGAGATTCAGATCAATTTAAATAAAAACAGGTACACTCAGTTTAAGCTTCAAAACACACTCATTTCAAGATAACAAGTCAGATCAATCACCTCTCAGTTCTTATAGAAAATCAAGCCTACACTCCAATAAGGCTGAAAAAGAAGAAGTGGTGCATACAGTAAGGCCAAAACACATTCCAGAAGTGGTGAAAAATCAAGGAGCAATTTAAACAAGTCTCCTACATTAAAAAAAGAGTGTAAATGAGTCACGTCAACATGGCTTATTAGAATCACTTGTGACGACAGAGTGAAAACAAGAATATATAATAAAACAAATCAGATTTTCTGACAAGTGATACATAATTGCAACCATAATTATCGGACACGTGAAATAAGATGTCAGACCACCCAGCTAGCAAATATATATTTTAAGAACGTTTTGCTAACATTCCTATTAAGTTATGAAAACGTTATTTTTGAATGTTCTTTTAACCCTCTGTACCTCTTCATTTTTGGGTCACACTTGGTACCTTTGTGGTCAAAAGTGACTGAAGCCTTGAAATATAACCTGTTTTTCCATCGCTATCTCATGACCAATTCGTACGTATTTTAAGAGGTGACTAATACATATGAAATCGTACGACCTCACTCGTATGATTTTGTACGATTTGTCTAAACCCCAGTGATGGGTAGGTTTGGGGGGGGGGGGGGGGGGGGGGGGGGTTAGGTGTAGGTCATTTGTACAAATTCATACGAATTGTGCAACTCGTAAAATACGTACGATTTGGCAAAAATCATATGAATTTGTACGAGTGAGGTCATACGAATTCGTACGAATTAGCCACCTCGTAAAATATGTACGAATTGCCGTGAGATCGGGCAGGTTTTTCAGTATCAATGTAAAATATTTTTGTTCAAAATTATTTTTTAAATTTTTATTTAGGATTTTAAGGGGATTTTATGGTACTATGCAATATTTACCCAATTTTTATGAGCTATTTTTTTCCACTGTCATTTTTTACCAAGTTACTTTTTTTTTTTTAACTCTTTAATATATCCGAATCACGTCCATGCTTTGTGTGTGTGTGTGTGTGTGTGTGTGTGTGTGTGTGTTTAGCTAATGCGACAAAAGTCAACAAGTTTCATTCCATTCCAATGAAGTGAAAAAAATGTTAAATTCAAAACGTTGAATTTTACGGTCAGTTCCAACCAAAGAGGCCCAGAGGGTTAACATTCAAAATGTTCAGTTTGTTTAGTGTTTTGGTTGTGCATTCCATTTGATCATTTTGCAAACATTATGGGAATGTTACTTTAAATGCTCTCTGAATGTTCTGAAACAAGTAGTAAGTAGCAAAACGTCCAACTGAAACTAAAAAATAAAAGTTCCATGAATAACGTATAAATAACGTCTTTTGTGCTAATGTTTTTAAAACATTATTAAAGACCAGATAACATTGAATGAACGTTCTATTAATGTTACTGATAAAATGTTTGTTAATAACCTTGATAGAACCTTGCCAGAACATTAGCCAAAGTTCTAAGAACATGCCCTGTGTTAGCTGAGCAATAAGACCAGGACAACTGAGATATCCAGAACCCTACAGTCTCATTAATATTCTCCACGTCGTACCATTAACATGATCCACTTCGAGTCAAGAGGAGTCACAAGGCAAATATTCGCAGTTATTAAAGGCAGCCTGATCCTGCACAATATTACAATTTGCAGATGATATTGCATTGGAACAGCTCAGAATTAGTGAGCGGATTTAATCAAGACGCAACTGTCGATCAAAGCCAAACTTTTCTACAGTGCATTCATGCAGTGCAAAGTTTTGGAAATGGCTGGAAGACATGGGTGCATAGCCCTCCATGATTCGATGGTATTCATTCTCCTAACATCTAGGATGTGCGATTTAGATCCCCAAGAGGTGAGTGTGTCTTAAGAGGTAGACAGAACAGACCACAACAGTTCCTCTTAACGGAAAGAATCGCTTGAATGGCTTATAATTGCATCTCTTGATTAATTTGGATAGTCTAGTTCACACTTAGGACCTTTTTGTAACAGCAAAGGTGCCATGATGTGCAGTGCAGTGATTCTGTCAGGATTGTTTTACTGCTTTGCATTGAATCTGAAGTATATTCTGTGCCACTAGTGGCATCTGCCATTGTTAAAACAATTAGTCCTAACCTAAACTCACGCCAGTGGTTGAGCCAGTGTTTTCAATTGGGCGCAAGGCATCAAGGTTTGACTTCTTAGCATGCAAAATGCATATTTCTTAAAGGGATATTTTGAGGGAAGAAACTGCTTTTCTTACAATGAAAGTCAATGGGGTCTAGTGATGTTTTGGACCCCATTGACTTTCACTGTGTGGAAAAAAAAACAGACATTTCTCAAAATATCTTCTTTTGTGTTCATCAGGAGAAAGAAAGTTGTACAGCTCTGGAATGACATGAGGGGGATTGCAAAGGTCACGAAGATGTCAGCTCATAAATCACGTACATCCGTGAGGTTCTGCTCTGTCTCAGATGAATTGAGATGAATGGGACTGTTAGCCGATCATTTCTCCAGGATTTCCTTCATCAGGTCACTCAAATTCTGCTGCTAGTGGCACAGAAATTACACTCTTCATCATTAAAGTTTCCTTGCTTGCATTCTTATGGAAATGTGACTCAGATGTTGAATCCATGAATCAAAGATGAATCTAATAGCAACTACTGTGCTTAATGAATCTGAAGCGTATGACTGATGTCTCTAACGTCTAAACACCCTGTGTTTACTGGTACAGTACATTTACACTGAAAGGAAAAAATGTGTCTGGTAAGATGGTTTTTTTTTTTTCAAGCTGCAAATGATGAAATGATCTTTCTATATTCATTGAAAATATGAACGGTCGGTTTTGAATTTGGAATAAATTTAGAAAGCATGGTTTTGTGCAAATAATGCAGCTGTCCTTGCAGCGCCACTTGCCATTAACACTCGGCGTCTGTGCTACTGTTTGCTGCATTGGGGCTTTGTGCAGAGGAGCTGATGGTGGTTTGCAGGTCGTCACTTGCATCCGTGTGGCCGATCCCGTTGGGCCCCGCCCACTTCTCTGGATCCCCATCCTTCATTTCACTGATTATAAAAGTGTAAGCAAAAATGGATAACAATTTAACACAGATCATAATAGTTATATATAAATATGAGGTTAACATTTGGCAAAATAAGTAACAATCTTAAAGTTCACACAAAAATGACCTCACTCTCAGACTATCCAGAGTTTGTTTCTTCATTGGAACAGATTTGGAGAAATGTAGCATTACATCACTTACTCACCAATGGATCCTCTGCAGTGAATGGGTGCCGTCAGAATGAGAGTCCAAACAGCTGATAAAAACATCACAATAATCCACAAATAATCCACACCACTCCAGTGCATCAATTAATGTCTTGAGAAGTGAAAAACTGTGTTTGTATGTGTGTTTGATCTTTAAACCGAGTCCATAATCCATAAAATTGCTTTCTCCAGTGAAAAAGTTGTCTTATCTTAATCAGGAGAGAAATATGCACAGATCAAGCAAAAACAGATGAATAAATTGTAAACAAATTTGTGAGTGGATTCTGATGTGAGAAGACTATAGGGATTGACTTTTTCACTGGAGGAAGTGTTATAATGGATTCCGGACTGATATTTTGGCCAAAAGTGATGGTTTAAAGTTAAAATTATAGATTTGTTTCTTACGAACATGAATCTTTTCACATCACAAGATGTTACTTGATGTACTGGAGTGGTGTGGATTGCTTGTGGATTACTGTGATGTTTTTATCAGCTGTTTGGACTCTCATTCTGACGGCACCCATTCACTGCAGAGGATCCATTGTTGAGCAAGTGATGTAATGCTACATAACTCCAAATCTGTTCCCATGATGAGACAAACTCATCTACATCTTGGATGGCCTGACATTTTTAAGCAAGTTTTTGGATGAACTATTCCTTTAAAGGATTTATTGTGGTTCACTGCTGAACAAACAAGTAGCGTAGCATAACCTTACCTTGAATAGCACCCGTTGGGGACTGGTTCAGCGGACTCTTTCTCAGAGAGAGATCTGCGGACATTTTCTGTCTGAGCGGCTCCTTTGGACTCCATGCCAGAATCGGAGCTCTTTCGAGCCACGGCTGGCTCTCGGCCCGAGTCTGAGCTGGTTCTTGATCCGCGTTCGCTGCCCGACAGAGAGCTGCTGCCCGGCCCTTCTGTGTCTTTGCCAGAGTCAGAACTGTGTCGGCCGTTCAGGCTGTTTGATGAGGAGACTTTACTCAGCTGCCCATCAGCTACAGAGCAACAGATGAGAGATTCTCATTATTCGCTCCAGTTGCTTAGGGTATTTTCAATAATCTTCAATCCAATTTTGTTCTGCACTCATTTTGCCCAAACATAATTCTCTGACTAGCAATAAAAAGTAGCAAATTCATGGTTCATGGTTGTGAACTAAAACCTGCAATCTATTTCAAAAGCCCCTTGATTAAATGTCACACTTCCTGTTTAAATAGTAAATGCACAGTATATGTGTTTCATATGTTCTTGAAGGGTAGAGTTTATCCTCTTGCCTTCTGTGTCCGGATCACAGGCCTGTTTGCGTCTCCTCCTCAGAATTACTTCCAGTTCACTGTCCTTTTTAGCATGAACTACTTCCTGGAAACCACGACTGGGACTCTTCTTCACCGTCTCCTATAGATTCAGAAAGAAAAGAGAATTTCATGAACGAAGTTTCAGTGCTAAGCTTGCAATCTGGCATTTCTGAGCAAATGCATGTTTTATTTATTTATTCTTGCAACCACTACTAAACAGATTATCATCATCATTTAACTATTTTTTGTAAACAAACAGAAAATGGAAGCTTTTCTGTAATCTGTGGATCAATAGCTGGCATCATAATCAAAATCAGGTGATTGAATGGCGTGCAGAAAGCCTACCAGAATGCCTTTCAGCTCTTCCATTGCACTTTCCTGTTGCTTCTCCTCCACTGCTGCTGCTGCTGCTGCTGCCGCCACTGGGCTCGGCTGCTGTGGGTCGGGAAACAAAGTCAGTTCAACTACAAAAAATGTGCTAGTTATTGAAATAAAGCTAAAACATTATATAAATATTAGATTAAAAACTTGAAAAACTAAATATAGAAATGTTGCAATGTCAAGTAACTGAAATAAATAGAACTGAAAATTGAGTTGCAATCATGCAGAAGTGTAATTTGAATTTAAAAAGTAGAATTTAATTGGAAATTAGAATGACTGGAAGTCTAATTAATTAAACAGTAGTGCTTTAATTTTGCTTTTTTAATAATGTTAATTTTTTTTAAAGTGTGAATTACCTATGTTATCATACACACAGCTTATGAGGAACTCAATAATAATAATAATAATAATAATAATAATTAAACAAAGGTAACAGTAAACACATTTAAAATGTTACAAATTATTTCTATTTTAAATAAATGTTGCTCTTTTGAGCTTTCTGTTCATGAAATGTATTATGATTTGAGCAAAAATATTATTTATCATGATTGTTTTCAACATTATTAATAATAAATGTTTCTTTAGAAGCAAATCATCACATTATAATGAAAATGTTCTGGTAATTGAAATAAAGCTCAAATAATATATAAATATTAGATTAAAAACTTAAACTTGCAAACTAAAATGAGAAATGCTGCCTTGTCAAGTAACTGAAATAAATGTTGTATTCGAGTTGTAGTGAAATGACTAAAATTATAAATAAACATAAATTAAAAGCTAAATAGAAATATTATAAGAAAAATAATACAAATGACATATTACACATAATAAAATCATAACATAAACTAAAATTCAAATATAAAAAAGCTAATTCAAAATATCATGAAATACTATAAAATTCTATAAGTAATACTAAAATAACACTGGTGATATTGATCACCAAAACATTACTAACATTAAGCATTACAAAAACTTAAATTACTGACAAGTAGCTACAGCATGTGGTGTTTTTACATTTATGTCTAAAAGCCAAAATGCAGCATAATGGGAAGCAGGCATTCTCTAAAGCCAGAACTATAGCTATTGATCAGGAGTTCCACAGCCCCTCTGAGCCTCAGGATCATCTCGGTGGCTTTGCCCATCAATAACTTAAACAAGATGGATCCCCTCTCAGCCCATCAACTGTCTATACACAAAATGCTTTAATGACCGGCCCTTCCTAAGGGAGGACAACCAAATGCTATGAACCATTTCTGCAGGGTCTTTATATTGACCAAATGGTGCTGAGTTGTAAAACACAGGATTTGTTTTGATTGTAACAGAGCGGTCTGAGCAGTTTAACGCTGGTGTGTGTGGAACAGTGATCTGGTGTAATAATTGTTGTTAAACACTGTAAACAAGATGTGTGATTTAAACATACCTTTGTGCCAAATCTCTGCAATGATGAGGTCAGCAGATGATGTTACAGAGTAGAGAAAACATAACAGAACATCAATCAGTGCACACAAAATACACAATATATTCATAACCAATGTAAGAATGTGAGGGTGTTACAGGTGCAGCGTTTAGATCAGAGTGAGAATTCCTTTTAAATTCCAATTCATTTCCTGAAATTGAGGTGCAAATATACAGAAGTGTAATTTGAATTTAAGAAAGGATAATTAAATTGGAAATTAGAATGACTGAAATTCAAATGAATTGAACAGTAGTGCTTTCATTTTACTTTTTAATAATAAGTTTATTTTACAGCACGAACCACCTATTTTATCAAACACACAGCATATGAGGTACTATAATAATAATAATAATTCATCAAACGTGACAGTAAAGACATTTATAATGTTACAAAAGATTAATATTTCAAATAAATGCTGTTCTTTTGATAAATATGAATCATCACAATTGCTTTCAACATTCAACATGTGACACTGAAGACTGGAGTATTGATGCTGAAAATTCAGAATTGATCACCAGAATAAATTACATTTTAAAATATATTAAATTAGAATACAGTTACTTGACATTGTAAAAATATTTCACAATATTTCTATTACTGCTTGTTTTATCAGATAAATTCAGCCTTGGTGAGCATAAGAGTCTCCTTTAAAAAAAAATTATATCAATAAAAAATAGATAAATAAATAAATAAATAAATAAACTGACACAAACCTTTGAGCGGTAGTGTAAATGTTTGAAATGGCATTTAAATATATTTGTATTTAGTCTATACAAATTTCATTATATTTAAAAAATTAACATTTATTTTATAGACCATGAAGGAAAAACACTTAATTTCATAGAATGCTAAAATTTACCTCAAAGTCTTCAAAATAGAGCCAAACAACACAAAGCAGGTTCGCCAAATGGAAACCTTAAACCTTATTTTTTCCTCACCAGTTTAGTTGGTTTGGTTAAATTAAAACACTCCTCTTAAAATGCTCCTCTTCCTGTCGTTCTAATTCAACATCCTGTGGGGTGTGGCCAATTTGACTCAAAAACTCATAAAGGGAGCCAATAAAACTATGAATCTTGGTCCAGGTTCAAAAACTCACCTTAGTGTCCTGACTCTTCACAGGCCTGAGAACCACGCCATGTTTGATTCTCTCCATCATTTCATTGACAGCTTTGACTTTGACATCGTCCACAGCTTCATTCACTGCATCGAAAGAGAATGTGTTTGTCCAGATACCAATAAGAGAATGAAAATACACTGTTCCGACTGTAGGGACAATCACCTGGGGCTTGCTCTAGTTTGGGGGCTCCTTTACCTCCCTTGGAAGATTTCCTCATGATGGCAATGAGAGAGCTGCCGTAAACAGAGAGATATAATTAGATGTTCAACAGCACCGTTCTTAAAGGGGTCCTATTATGCTTTTTCACTTTTTGAATTTTAGTCAGTGTGTAGTGTGTATGTTTGTGCATAAAAAAGATCTACAAAGTTACAAATTCCACTCCAAAGGGAGATATTTTGTTTTTAAAAAATCTCTTTTCAAGAACTACAAAGAACGGCTCGTTTGGACTACAAAGTTGTTTTCCTGTATTTGTGACATCACAAATTGGTCCATTAGAATATCATTAAAATAAATCCCGCCTACCGAAAATCGAATGCACGTTTCAAAATTGAAATCCGGTGCGTGTGTTTTTATATCACTGTATTTCTGAAGGAAACCTACTGTCTTCAGAAAATTTTGGATGTCATTTTCATTTGATCTTGCATGTAATGTCTGATAAAGCAGCGTTTGTGAGCGGAGCTCTGCTTTGTGTACAGCGTTACCGGGGGAAACCTCGCTCTCTACCACCCCAACAGCACCTCCCGCTGGCAGAGAATGAATTTGCATATATATGCCGCCACAAATAGTGTAACTCTGTGGGACTATGGTATAAATAAATTCAACTGTATAACAGTTTCACTGCAATTCATGTTATAATGTTAGAATTAAAGAACAATAAACATAATACATATTACCGTTGCACTTATCTGTACATAGTAAATGCAGTTATTTTTAAGCTGTTGTTGACATCCTATCTAAAACGTGATTTAGACAAAAAAACAACAACAATATCATTACCACTTTAATATGTCTTGCGATATCCGTGCGTGCACAGGTTCTGCGCAATCCTCTTGTTCAATATTCTCGGGGTCTGAATTGATATGGCAGTACTGAAACACCATCTAAGCTGTTCGCCAATCCCAACGCACTGGGACAGCTAACCAATCACAACACATTTCGTTTTTCGGAAGGCGGGCCTTCATCAAACCCGGAACTAATCGAGCCGTTTGTGCCAGGCTGGGGAGGAAGGTATTGCAATAATGTAAATTATGTGAAAAACAATGCGATTTTCGAACCACCAAGCATGAGAGCATGTTCTAGTACACCCTCAAAACAAAATCAAGACTTTGTAAAAGAGCATAATAGGACCCCTTTAATGATTGTGTATGACGGCTGGGCTTCAGCGCAGTAAAGTGGAGCATTACCTGAGGGGGTTGCAGCGGGAGGGAGGAGGCGGGGGAGGTGGAGGAGGTGGGGGTGGAGGAGGGGGAGGTGGTTGAGGAGGAGGGGCCGGAGGAGGAGCAGTCCCAGGGGAGGGGCCTGATGCTGACGCACAGCTCCTCCTCTCCTCCTGCAGCTCTTTAACTGTGACAAACGACAAAAGAATGCTGGATGTTACTGTATGTGGGTCACTGCGGTTTATGCCTAAATTCTCTGTTACAGAAGTTTCAGTATCTGGCCTTCAAATTTAAAGTAGGGCTGCAAAATGATTAATCGCGATTAATAGTATTCAAAATAAAAGTTTATGTTTACATACTATATGTGTGTGTTCTGTGTATATTTATATATAAATACACACACATATATGCATATATTGTAAAAAAAAATGTGTATGTATATATATTTATACTTATATATATATATATATATATATATATATAGATATATATATATATTGTGTATTTAATTTATATTATATATAAATATAAATATTTAATATATAAGTTTTACATTTATGCATTTAGTAGACGCTTTCATCCAAAGTTACTTACATTGCATTCAAGTTACAGTTTTTTACATTTTATGAGCTCTTGCTTTCCCTGGGAATCGAACCCATGACCTTGGCGTTGCCAGCGCCATGCTGTACTTTTTGAGCTACAGGAAAGACATTTTAACATAAATCTATCATATTTTTCCTTAATATATATATATATAATAAATATACACACTACACACACACATATAGTATGTAAACATAAACATTTATTTTGAATGCGATTAATCGTGATTTAAAGCCATTCTAAGTTTTACCTTTCTGTTCCAAAAGAGTGTTTCTCTTCTCTTCCTCCTGCAGTCGTCCCTCAGTCTCTTTCTTTTCTTCGTCTAATATCTCCAGTTGTCTTTGCAGTTGAACTAGCTGATCATGCAAAGCACATTCTTCCAGTTCAGCCTCTAGAGCTTTTACCTGCAAACAAATGGGCCATATGGTGAGTTCACGTCGGGAAAAGTGTATTTATGAGTTTGAATGCACATGTCAGACGAGTAGGATAATCAGGATTTTCTTTAAGCCCAGAGTCAATGGGCATGTGTCAGTGAAAAAACATGTCGACAAACAACAAAATGGATGTATCGTCTGTATTGGCGGTATATTTTGTTAAAATGCTTACAATTTTTATTTTTTCATTTACAATAAATCTATCTATCTATCTATCTATCTATCTATCTATCTATCTATCTATCTATCTATCTATCTATCTATCTATCTATCTATCTAAGTTGCATGTACAAAATACCAAATACAAAATAATAGTACTGTACAATTACAGTAGAATATATTATTTAATTTACAGCACCTTCATAAATTTCATAAAAACATAAAAAGGCAAAATCACACCCGATTTACATTCTTTATTCATCATTTTGTAGATGTAGAGTTAAAATATAAATCACCATCTTACAGAAGCCCATTTTCGCCACTGAATGAAAAAATAAAAAAGGTAATTGTGACTTTTTCTCACAATACACAATTTTTCTTGCAGTTGCAAGTTTACATCTCACAATTCTAACTCTTTTCTCAGAATTTAGAAATATAAACTTGCAATCGCGAGTTATAAAGTCAAAATTGTAAGATATAAACTGGCAATTCTGATTTCCTTTTCTCGCAATTGTGAGTTTACATCTTGGAATTCTTGCTTTTTTTCTCAGAATTGCATGATATAAAATCACAATTGCAAGTTATAAAGTTAAAATGACACGTTTTTAACAGTTTACATCTCCCAATTCTGACTTTTTTCTCGCAATTCTAACTTTTTCTCAGAATTGTGAGATATATACTTGCAATTGCGAGTTATAAAGTCCAATTCTGAAGAAAATAGAGACTTACTATTTTCTTACAATTGCGAGTTTATATTTAACAATTCTGACTTTGTAACTCGCAATTGTGAGTTTACTTCCCACACAATTGTGAATTATAAAGTCAGAATTGTGAAATATAAACTTGCAATTGTAAGAAAAAAGAGTCAGAATTGTGAGATAAAAAGTCATAATAAGATTTTTCATTTTTTATTCAGTGGACGAAAACAAGCTTCTATACCATCTTGCTCTGACCAAAGTAATTTGAACACACCTGACTTCCCAACTCGCAAATCTGAAGTTCTCAGGAAATCTTGAATGCACCAATATTCAAAAATAGATTAAATGGCCATAAATGTTTCATTTAAATGATTTGCACCTGTGGAAATCTGTCATTTGTTTGGATTGGATTGGTGCAGTGAACTCAAATGGAACCCAAACTGGTGCCAAATGTTAATCGCCCTTGACTTTGGTACAGAATTAGTTCATATTTACAGGCTGACTTGTAAACATGGCATTGCTAACACAGCCTATTGATTACGTGACGTCTGAAGTTAGGATCCATGCTCTTTGGATTTCAGTTGTGGGTCAGACTGTATATTGACCGATGACACGAAATCCCATTTGCCACCAAAAGCAGTACTAGTACTAGTGATGCTACAATTTTGCCACTTCATGAACCGAATATTGCCGCATCTCATTCCTTGCTCATCCAGTTTGCTCAGATTGTGGTAACTATCATGTGTAATGAGTATCAGATGATCTACAAATTCTTTATTTGCTGCCACAGCTTATATATATATGACAGACAGAGCTGAATGAATCTAATTATGACAGCTGTCAAGCCTCCGGATGTCTCTTCTGGTGCTTCGAGATTTGTGTTGATTTAATATAGTTGTGGTTGTGTTGACAGTTTAACACCCACATGCGTTTATCAATTAATGTGGTTTCAAAAATATTACGTTACTGCTGAGGCTGCAAGTGTAGAACAGAAGACTCACAGGAGACCCTAAGAAAGGTGCTGTATTACCAACAAGACATTGTGGAGAAAACGAAACGTGATAAATGAGTTACATCACAAGTAATCTAAAAGTAGTCTGATTATACTACCTAAAATGTGTAATATAATGGATTATGTTAATAATTACATTTTTTGTCATATAATTTGGAATCAGTAACAGACTACAATTTGTAAGTAATTTACCCAGCTCTGCATGCATTTTTGGGCATTAAATAATGGCGCAAATACAGAAAATTGTCTATCGCAAATCACTTTTCATGATTCATTTAAAATACTCTCCTCCCATAAATTTTGTGTCTGAAAGGGAAACTCCTACAAATACATATACAATAAAGTCAGCCACAAAAATAACCATGTCCACGTCTTTTCGTCACCAATTTATCACTGAATGTCTTTAGTTAATCCTGCCAGTAGTTTTAGTAATGCCAAAAAGGGTTTGTGCTGGTGCAAGCTGTAAATAAATCTGGCCCTAAAATCTAAAACCAGTCATTTAAATGCAAGTGAATTCTGGCATCAATTTACAGTGTAAAATTGCTCTGTTTGAGATTTCCTGAAGATTACATTTATTGAAGGTTATTATATTATTAGAGCACTTTTAATGATTAACATTAGGTAAGTCAGATGAATGCACAGCACTATTGAGTGCCTGATTAAACTGGATTGTGTGTAGCTACTGAATAAGACAAAACTGTTTACTGAGTTATAAAAAAACGAATATACGAAAATTAGAGAATTAACTTTCACGAAAGGATTTAAGTCTATGAAAAGCTCAAGCTGACAGTGTTAAAAACACTGAAAAGGGGTTTAGTAAATTTAATTCCGTTGTCTAATCCTATCATGCAATTAATGATTAGGCTTATTGTGTTCATGCAAATATGGTTAAACTTTCACTTATGTTTTCTGTCATTAAAACAGAAAACCTATACTATAGTTTTGCACATATAACATTCAAATTCAGTTTTGAAGTTTCACCTACCTTCTCTTGGTGCTGTATTCTCTCTTTTTCTAATGTTTTGGTCACACTGGCCACATCTTCTAAAGCTTTGAGCAGCTGAATGCTGGGATCTGCTTGCTGCAGCAGAATCATGCTCTGTCTGTTTGCTTCTTTCTGCTTCACCATCATCTACAGGAGAACATGAACATTAGGAAACAACTTAATTTTTTTTCTTTAGCTATTAAGAGAAATTAAACATTCTATTGTGATGCAGGCAGTCAAGGACAATTCATACTCATCAGTCAATAAATACATTTATCTTGTCTTTAGGTTGGATTTTAAGGTCACCGGGTCAGTTTGTCAGAGCAGGGACTTAAGTTTTATTGATGCAGTGAATTCAGATGTGTTTTGTCCTGTACCTCATGTGCATAGGTCTCTGCTTTCTGCCTGAGGTTCTGCTCCAAATCCAGCTGCTCCTTCATGTTTTCATACTCATGAGTGGCCATCATAGACACTAAAAAGATAAACAACGACACCTGATTAATTCTAATAAAGCAATAAACCTGGTAAAATCCTTTTAGGGTATAATACAAAAAATATTATAAAAGACAGTATTTCAGGCATAGATTACTCTATGGACAACACAAATGGTAATCATAAGGAATTTACTGATTCCACTTTTACATTAATAATTCTTTTAGTAAGTGAAGAATAATTTTATCTATCTATATATTTAACAAATATACTAAATAAAAAGTAATGCTTTTTACATACACTACTGCTCAAAAGTTTGATGTAAGCAATTTTGAAAAATAAATAAATGAATACTTTTATTTAGCAAGGACACATTAAATTGGTCACAAGTGACAGTAAAGATATTTATAATGTTACACGTTTTCTATTTCAAATAAATGCTGTTCTTCCTGTTCTTCCTATCTTGAACTTCCTATTCATCAAAGAATCCTGAAAAAATTAATTATATTTTCACAAAAATTTTAGGCCTCACAGCATAATAATAAGAAATATTTCTTGAGCAGCAAATCAGCATAATAGAATGATTTCTGAAGGATCATGTGACACTGAAGACTGGAGTAATGATGCTGAAAATTCAGCTTTAATCACAGGATTAAAATAAAATAAAAGTAAAATATTAATATTATAATATATATATATATATATAAGAAACAGCTATTTAAAATGTAAATTACTGCATTAAATAATATTATTAAATAAATATAGCCTTGGGAAGCATAAGAGACATCTTTAAATAAATGATTTTTTTTTTTTTTTTTTACTGTTCCTGAAACTTTTGGAAGGTCTAAACCTTTTATGCCTTTTAGACATTTTCGTTAAAAAGAACCAGCTCATAATTGAAATAGGTTGTTTTGTCTCTCCACTGTCATGGCATTCTTCCATATAAAACAAAAACTGGTTAATAATAAGAACTAATTCTTGGTTCCAAGGTCTAAATAACATGACTTCACACATAATCTATCTATCTATCTATCTATCTATCTATCTATCTATCTATCTATCTATCTATCTATCTATCTGTCTATCTATCTATCTATCTATCTATCTATCTATTACTTAACTAATATACAATCACATGCCTGCATATATCACCTATTTTACATCATGGCTACTTCCATCAAATTTCATAGGTAAAACTGTCATAAAAAACAAAAACAAAAAAAATAAAACCCCCAAATGGTGAGCATGTGCAGGCCAAGTTCAGCATAAACCACGGCAGCATTTGACTTGACCTATGCAGTTTCCAATATTCCAGTCAGAGTAATAACACAAATGAGCAAAGAGGGAGCTGGGAGGACGTCAAAACAAAGCGCATCACCCCCAGCTGGAAGAGAGGGACTTCCTGTGGTCAATCTTTTACAGATAATTTGATCGGGGACTGTGACGTGCGGCCGGTAGTGAGTGGGCTGGTGGGGAACATTAATCTTCTTGGAAGGCACATGCACAGATGCACTGCAGGCTGTTTGCGATGATGTCATGCTCATGCATTTGAATACAAGTGAGGAAATGAAGCGGCTCTGCATTCACAACGTCTGTACTCACCCCTGTTGAACCTCTTAATGGTCTTGTTCTGCTGTTCAATGGTTTTATAAAGCTCCTTCATCTCGGCCTGCTCCTTTTCAGTCTGTAAATTAACATGAGGCACATGTTTGAGAAACTATCAGCTAAGAAACTGAATTAGACATTGTTATTCCGGTATCCCTTTAGGATCAGCAACACCGTAGGTCACTGAGGCTTCATTTCAAGCTCATTTATTATTCAGGAACAGGTTAAAATACTACACTTTGCAGTAAAAAGTTCAAATGTTGCTTTGCTACTCACGAGCGCTGTCAGCTCCTCTATCTGCCTCTGCTGATCTTGAAGCTGACAAGTCAACTGCTTCTTCTCCTCCAGCAAAGAACTCACAGTTTCTTGGAGATCTGTGGAAAAATCAAAAGTTGCAATGGATGTACCTTTGATTTATATGATGACAGAATGCTTGACAAAGGAAACTGTGTATAGGCAAAATATATTTATTTATATTTTGTAAAGTTGCAACTAATTTTATGAGATACACTATGATATTTACCTTTGACCTGCTGCTTATACTGTGAAAAAGGATCAGAGCCAGGATCTTGCGTGCCAGTCTCTTCTTCAAGGGAAATGCAGTCAGAAATACTGGGCAGCAGCTCGTCCAGACACGGCCGTGAGGACAGGCTCAAATACTTCAGATTCCTGTTCTCACAGTTCAACTAAAAGAGGTCAAAGCAAAATGATTAATGCTCTAAATTAGTGAAGTTTGCCATTTGTCATAGCTATGCTTGCACTATATAAAAAAAGAATGTAATTTTAACAGTAAAAATCTGTAAAATAATACGGTAAAAACCTGTTAACTGGTTACATACAGAGAAAAACTGTAACAATATCTAATGGGACATTTCATGCAATTTTACAGTAAAAGATTGTTTAAAAAATAAATGATAATTTACAGAAAAAAAGTAAACTAACATGTGAGCTCTCTTTCATTGAAATAACTATGTTTTTAAAACAGTAAAAAACAGATTTTAGTAATTTGGTATATTAACGTTTCACTTAATTAAATATGTGTTTTTACTGTCAATTTAATTTAATTCTGTAAAACTTCAAATGTTGCTCCCATTTTTTCATGGTAAAGTTCTGGTACACCACAACTGCTTTTTTATTGACCGTATATTTCCCAGTTTTTATTTTTTTACATTGTGGCAAAATTTAACAAAAATGTTCTGAAAGATTCATTCACAAATCAGATTAATCCGAATCTCAAGTTTAAATTCACAGCCAGTACGGTTCTGCAAAAGATCTCTATTTGTGTTCAACACTTATAACCACGTTGACCTGTTTTTTCATGCTTACATTGCTTTATAGTAAAAATATATGACAAGCTGAAAGATGTAAACAAGCAGAAATAAATGGATTAAATCATTAAGATTTTCGGTTACACTTTACAATAAGGCTCCCTTTGTTAACTATAGCTGATGCATTAAGTAATTAAGTGATGCATTGTTAGTTTGTGTTAACTATTGTAGTTAACTAATGTTAACAAATGGAACCTTATTGTAAAGTGTTACCAGGTTTTCTAATGAAACAGGAGTACAGTATTGTTGGGTAAACACCTTGGTAGCCAGAGCCTCTGCATTTTCCCGACACGATTTCTCAATCTCAAGCTGGGTCTGTAGTACGTTCACTTCCTCAATCACCATTTGGGAAACTGTGCAGAGAAATTAGATGCATTTATGAGTAAATTAAAGCACATCAGGTCATATTTACAGTGAAATCCAGCATGCAGGAACTAAATCTAAATCAATTAGATATAAATCTAGATTCTATACACGTTTTAGATATAAGTATCAGCAAAGACTTTTCTCATGTCAAAAAAGTCATGTTTTCCACTATATCCTTTACAGTATTTCTTGAAGTGAATTTCAAGCTACCTCCTATACAGTTTATACAGGCTGTCAAATCCAGAAGCACAGAAATTACTCAAAAGTGTTGCGGTTTAATGTATAAAATACATTTAAAAGGAAAAAACCATGTTGCATGAGCCATTAAAACAGAAATGAGGCATATATGAAAATATATGACATGACTTGATTCATTAACAGCATATAAAACAAGGATTATAAAAACAGCAACTATAAAAGTACATTTTCATTTAGTTGTGGTTTTGTTATCAGTGAAACATTACCAGAGTCGAATGAGATGGACAGTTATCAGTTACATGCTCACAACAGAGACCATTTCCCAACACTTTGGGTACCATTGATGGACTGTCGCTACAAAGCACCAGCGTGATAACTCTATACACTACACTGGCCTCTCAAATACAGGATTGGATGTCATAGCAATGCCAGAGCAGCTCACATCAAACAGGCTCCTGAACAAGTCATTGGTGCATTGCACTATTTCTAAAATACATACAAATAGTATCAAAAAACACAAACTTTCAGCAGCTCTTTAAAGTGGTAAAATGAAAATTGATTTTTTAATATTACATAAATATATGTGTATGAGACAAAATATTGGTAATGCATCATTTATGTCTGTGCTTTTCACAGGAAATGAGCAAGAGAAGGAGTTTATTATACATTATTCCATGAAAGGCTGTTGAATTATGCAGGAACGATGCGTCTCTCCACATGCAGTCACAGCAAAGTACATCAACGGCCTGCCCTCGAGCCCTTCCACAGAATAAATATCCTTCCTCATTTTCTTTTCATGTGGCAACATACTGTACATTATGAGAATGGAAAGCAGGTCATAGTCAATGCATGACCCCTTATTCAGGGGGTGATCATGATTCTGATATCACATCATATTAGACATTTGAGACAACAGAAAAAAGCAAACATGCAAAATTGATGTGAAAAACTTGATCATAATTAATAAACACATACCACACTGTTAAAACAGCTCTTAGGGTAGCATATAATACTTATAAATTATTATAATACTGTTACTATAATACTATTTAAATTCAGCTGGTTTAAGGCACATTTTTCTTCATTTCCTGTTAAATATGCAGGATGGGCAACAGTGCTGCAGTGCGCAGATCTGCAGAGCCAATGAGAGAATAACCTGACAATTCAAAGTGAAGTTCACAGCTCTCAACAGCTATCAGAGCTCATGCTTAAAACCGAAATCCAAAAGAGAATTCAGTAATGCAAATGTCCATAAGAGAAATGCATATCAGAAATCATCCAAATATGGGCTCCATCAATTTTTTAGCTTACTGATCCATCACAGCCACTGACCCAACATATAATGCCTCCTATTGTCTACAAGCATACTGTGCATTGTGCAATCAAATGTAGATAAAGAGCAGTTGATATTTTTCAATTAACATTGTCAACATACATAAGAAAAACAATATAAATTAAAATAATTATATAGAGTCTTTCAACTTACTATATGATAAAAATTCAAAAATTATTTCAGGAGAAACTTTTTAAAAAATGTCCATTAATATATTATATAATTTGGCATCAAATATGGCACATCAAATATGGTAAACCCAGAAGGTCACACATTTGAGCTTTATGTTAATAAATTTAATATTAATAGACTAAAAAATAAAATGCTTTATTTAATAAAATACACTATTTTAAACTTTTTAAATGTATGTAGTCAGGAAGTTCAATCATATGAGTGTAACATAATTTCGTTTCATAATTTTAGGCTGAACAGTATTTTTCTGAGATGGACCAAGTCCATTTCTGATGTAATACCAAATGTATGATTTTAATGAACAGTACTTTTTGTTAACTGTTTATATGTAATCATTTAAAAAAGTGCAATTTTAACTCTATATATATATATTATTTTTTTTTTTGAAGTATTGTAAGAGTATTGTATCATGAGATCAGTATCTTGTATTGAACTGATACGTGACATCAGTGTATTGTTACACCCCTAAAAGCAATTGTATAACACTTTGTATTAAACCAAAATTGCAAACACTAAACCACTGCTGAAACTGCTTGAAATTTCATGTCAGCTACCTAAATGCTTTAGAAATCATCAGACCTGGCATTTATTAGTTACAATAAAAGCAAAACAGCCTCAGTCTATGCCTCTATCTATCTGGGTCTTTAACTGATTCTGAGTCAGGGTGTGCGAGTTTGCACATGCCGCCCATAAAAATAAAGCAGCACAATAACAGGGGTGGGGCTCCCTCTTTCCCTTGCAGATCAGTCCAGACTCATCTGCTCAACTTATTTGGCTTGTAATAATTGACCGAGAGAGCCCTGCTTCTGGGCTTTCTTCTGTGAGCAGATTCTAGGTCAGCAAGTCCAGCACGTCTAATGCTGCATGAGCAAAATATGGCTCTGCGGAGTCAGTCAAACTGAGGCGAAAGCTTAAAGAACTACTGCAGCATCCTTTCCAGACTGCTTCAAACAAGCATTTGTCTGCCACTTTAACACAACCTTAGGCTGGCATTAGTCTAAAGAGCTTCCATCCCAGTTTTGATCACAGCCATTAAGCTCTTTTAATAAATCTCAACAGTTAAGGTTTAATCACCCAGCAATTTTGGTTTCAACTCCAGCACTAATTGTGCCTGCGCTTGAAACCCATAATCTACTCCAAACCCAGGACGGATGTGCAGACTACATTAAAATGCAAACAGCATTCATTTTTATGTAAAAATATTTTTATGTATTAAAATATTAAGGTTTCTCTCTTTCCACCCATAAAAAGTAAGATATGTAAAGTGTAAAGGTAAATAAGCTGAGTAATGGGGCTGATAGCTTAACACACCGCCTGTGTTTTAATTTGCATAAGTGCAGAGGGTATTCTTAATGAAGCTCGTTCAGGCGTCCCAAAGAGGAAGTGGGAGACTGCTGCTTTGCCAGACGCAGATCCAGTACCTCCCAGATACTCGACAGCAGTTCCCCTGCAGCAGCCAATCATTAAACAGAACACAGACCAATCACGCGCACCCAGCACAAGACTATTGTCCTGTATGACAGCAACTAGGCCAAACTGCTGTGACATTTGCTGTGTCATGTTAGCCAAGCAAGAATTTGTGCCACTTAGTGAGGTTGAGGTTATAAAATAAATACACTGCCATTTCATTGCATAAAAAAACGAACCAATGCGGTACAAAAATTGACTGTAACTCACAAGGTAATTGTGAAAATGTCATGCATTTAGCTTTTTGAGGCATTCGTATTGAATATATTTTCACTAAATCATATTCAGGGTGACTTGCATTTCAGAAATGATATGAGAGTGCATGAGGGGTTTGGCTTGAACTGCAATTGAAGGTTGAAAAACGGGTGCCTATTCATTTTAAACTGATAAATAATTCATAATTGGTGATTTTTAATAATTTAGTGATATAACAAGACAGTGATGAGAGCTGAATTCAGCCTGGTCTACGTTGCCTCCCGAGGGAATGTCTGACAATTGCAGGACTCCAATAAAAAGAAGCCTAAACAGTCTAAAATAAAACCGGATACAACAGCAATATTGTGAACTAATATTCACAATATCCAACTTATTTATGAAAATGGGCTTCCAGGTAAAATTATATCCTGATATCCTTTATCATATTAATTTGACATATATGACGTTAATTAGATATTGATAATTTGATATAAATTTCTAAGAGAAATATCACATGCAAATTGACATACACAAGTATATTCATACTGAATCATAAATAGGACTCTTTTTATGAGCAAGTAAAACCCTGTTAAATGAAACCCTATTTATAATCTTGCAGAGAAGAATTAGCATTTTCTCACCTGTGAACAATTTCCAGATTCTGTTCCTAAAGCTGGCAGCCGCTAGAGTGTTTTCAGAGTGCTAACAAATTAGTTAGTATCTGAGGCTGGGTTTCCTTACATGTCACAAAATGGAATGGAAGCAGGTAAGGTCACCTTAACACTAATGCATCTCCACGATCGGCTCCCAGTAGCCATGGATACCGGAATAAGCGCTAACACCTACAATAATGGAGCATTCAGAAGAGCCCCCAGGTAATGTCATGATGATATGGGCGAGGGCAAGGGGATCGGAAATGAGATAAGACAACACCATGCGTCAAGTTAGTGGGAAGAGCCAAGTGAGATCATCTTCACCGCCTACTCTGAGTGAAAAGGTGATGTATGGAGTTCACTGAGGTCAGGTTTGATGGACACCAGAATCATCACAAATACGAAATAATACACTTATTGAGCAAACTTTTTCGAATTCTGTGGTTAAAGTGTAAACAAAACAGAATTTAAGATTTTTGGGCTGGCTTGGTAGTGAAATGGTGCATTCAAGTCCTCCTGGGAAATTTGTATTGACGAGTTGGGAAATTGTAACTACGATGTCAGGCGTATTCAAATCAGTTGGTTAGAGCAATTCAGCAAGATTTTGTTCTACAAAATGATAAAGTCTGTGAATTAATGTGTTTTTGTTTTGTTATGTTTTTATTAGTGCTGTCAAATGATTAATCGTGATTAATCGCATCCAAAAAAGTTGTTGTTTACATATGTATGTGTACTCTGTATATTTATTATGTATATACAAATACACACACATACAGTAAATATTTTGAAAATATTTACATGTATATACATTTATATATTTATATATTTTATATTATATATAAATATATTTAATATATTAAACATAACATATTTTTCTTAAATATATACATGCATGTGTTTATATTTATATATACATAATAAATATACACAGTATACACACATATGTAAACAAAAACTTTTATTTTGAATGCGATTAATCGTGATTAATCGTTTGACAGCACTAGTTTTTATTCAGTTTATAAAGGTGCTGTAAATTTAATTGCTATATTATCTCGTAATTGTATAATACTGTTGTATTTTGTAGATGCATCTTATTTTATTGTAAATAAAAAAAAAATCATAAAATCCACTGATAGTCTATTGCTTCTGTTACTGAACTATGACTTCACTTTAATGATCAATATATAATTAATATTTTTATTCTTTTACAAAGTATGGTTCAGTACTGTTTTTTTTAAATAGTAAAGCACAGTTGTAGTTTTCATTCAGTATCCATTTTAAAAACTATCGGTTAATTAAACCGTCTCGCCCAGTTTGGTCCAATCTAGCTATCAGTATCGGTAAAATCCACAATTGGTCAACCTCTAGTCAATACAGACTGGGCATCCATTGCATCTGCCATGCTTTCTTACAGATATGAACCCCACTCAGAAACTCTGAGCTTAAAGAAGTTTCCCACTTATAATTATGGCTTTGCGGTGACGTTATTGCGATCTTTCTGACTTGACTTGAAAACACACACACACACACACACACACACACACACAAAAAGCCTGCAAGGGTTAAGTGGGGTGCTATGAAGAAATGTTGTGTTCCTTTGTGAGTAAGGATTTGTGGTCCAGATTGAGCCAGGATCTGGACCGCAGGATGCTAATTGCTGACCTCTGGTCTATACTGAAGATCAGAAAATGAATTTGCTGCAGTCCCACTGATGATGGCATTCAAGTTACTACAGACCACACCTATAAACAGAATCTACTCTATGTTGCACTTTGCAATATTTTTCTTCCCATTTTGAATGACAAACATGCCTGAAAAATGGACATAAAAACAGCAGAAGATGACTTTATTGATCTTACCCCGTTTAATGTGCTTGAGTTGCCTTTCAGCCTCATCTCTCTCTGCAGCGAGTCTCTGGCACTGAAGAAGAGAACAGGTGATGCCATATTGAGACAATTATATAGAGGTAATGACAAATTACACACTTTGAGAGCATAGCAGTTGCTAAAACATAACAGTTCAAATGTTTGGGGTTACTTAGCAAGGTTTTTATTATTATTATTTTTTTTTCCAAAATAAATTAATACTTTTATTTAGCAACGATGCATTAAATTGATCAAAAGTGACATTAAAGACATTTATAATGTTACGCAAGATTCCGATTTTAAATAAATGCTGTTCTTTTGAACTTTCTGTTTATTAAAGAATCTTTAATAAAAAATGTATCATGGCTTCCACAAAAAAAAACAAAAAAACAAAAAACAAAAAAAAACCAAAAAAAACAAGCAGCACAACTATTTTCAGCATAAGAGACATTCAAAAGCATGAAAAAAAATCTTTCTGACCCCAAACTTTTGAATAGAATATATTCACACAAATGTACATAGGATTACATTTAACACAATAAATCATTATTCACATTATTCAACCTGCAAGTAAACATAGTGGTTTTCTTCAAAGTGATGAGGTTTCTCTGAACCAGACTGTAGATGTGAGGGCATGTATGCATTTACTGAATGTTCTTGCTAGTTTATTCTGGTTATCAGTCTGTAATTATGGATCTTCTTCTGGCCTAAAATTAATACACTTGACTTATTCCCTACACTGTAAAATTGAAAAGATACTTTCATGTTTTCTCAGATGGTGACAGTGATGCAATCCTCTGGAGAACCTCTAGGCACCTTTAAGAAAAGGCCAGTTCTCTGAGGAACCAACAAAAATGTAATCCACTAAAACCTGTATCACTGTTAATCTCCCATTAGCCTGTGCATCTAAATAAATGCAGTGTATTTAGTTTAATTTAATAATTGGAACTATTAATATGAATGAAACCACAAAAGAAATATGAATATGCATGAAACCACAATAGGTGGATTTAAGAGGTGTGACATTAACAACCACAAATTATGCGCCAAAGTAAACTGATGGGGAAAAAAATACTACTAATGTAAGGTCATCATCTGCATGATCTGCTTAAACTCTTACGAGACATACAAAAAGATGCTCAGACACTGTCACATGAAAAGGGTGTCAACCCTCGAATGAATAAAAAGCCGGTTAACTCACACAGCCTGATCTCCGATTTCCCCTTTTCTCATTACTCTGAGATTAATTTACGCTCATGAATAGAGAATGTAATAATACTTAGATGTGAAGGCAGTGAAGATTTATTCTTTCATGCATACATCATCTCTCTCCTCCCGAGCCTCTCCCTCTTCATCTCCACCGGCCTCCATCTCATTCACTGCACAAATCAGCAGAATTACTCACACAAAAATGCATTAAACATTTAAACAATCATCTCAGATGCTGCTTTCCTCAGTAAAATCGTTGCCATTCAAAACGAGCCAACTCTATTGTTATATTTAAAATGTTCAGTACCACAGCCGGTAGACAGCGGCGTCGCATCCATCTCTCCTCCTCACAGCAGACTCAGTCAGTGCACCACCCACAGACCGCTGTCTACTACGACGAAGGCGGACTCATGAATATTAAGATTCTTGAGTGACGTTTGCCCAATCAACCTACTTGATTTGTTGAAAGGCGGCCAGAAATAAGCTGCTTAATATTAATTTAGGTCACGTGACAGGACGCTTTCTGCTAAGCTCCTCCTCCTCAAGAGGGAGCCAAACTTTTTTTTTTTTTTTTTTTGTGGTAAAACCATGGTTAATTTTCTTAAGGGATGTGTTCCCAGGTTAAGAAAAATAAATAAATAAATAAATAAATAAATAAATAATATTTACACCTTAAGTGGACACATAGGATAAATAGGCTATAGAGTTAGGCCTATACAGTTTTGACTGCTTTGGGAATAATAGAGATAGTTTCCACTTGTCTAGATCAACTTTCAATAAAGGGAAAAGAGATTAAGGGCCAGATTTTTGTTTACGTGTGAAATTTAGCTGTTGTTGGTTTTACATAGCCTAATCAAATTTGTGTAGGCTACTTATTGTCTGATGAATATGCTAACATAAAAAAGCTCTCTTTATGAATTATAAGTATGTTAGTTACCATAGCTATAAATAAAGACTTTAGCTGACATGAAACTGTGGTCAAAAGTCTATTATAGCCTAAACACGAAAATGTTGGGGTAGTTGGGTGGGGAGAAGGGTTTTTTTTTCTGCTGTTATGTCCAATGTCAAAATTAAACCTTCACCCTAGGGAATTATTAATAAGATGAGACTGAATAAACATCACATTTTACTCCTTTCTATATGGAAATAGGAATTACAAAAACAAAAGTTTCTAAAGTAAAACACCAAGAAACATTATCATCAAAATTTTCACTACCCATTAAATCTAGATATCACTCTGGATCTCTTTTTTTTTTTAAACCGTCTCAATAGTGCCCTCTACTGTCACCTCAATGAAGTCTTTTGTCACCCTTCTTGTCCCAATAGAAAGCATAATTTAAGTTTATTATATATACAGAATATATAATGTTTTCTATTTAGTTATCCATCCCAAAGAACAACATGAAAAGGTTACATCCACATCAGCTAATCCTAAATCTGATCATTGTTACATCTATTTCCCCCTATACAGTGCAATGTACATTAAAGTTCTAGATCATTCAAAACTAATTTTATGCAAGGGTTTTAACAATTAATTTTCTCCTCTTCCATATCTGAACTACAACACATTGCATCAGTAACCCCAGGTCGTTTACATAGGAATTACTTTACTATAATCTTGAACTTGTCTGTTTCTTATTAAACTACTTATGGTAGTTAACAGTACCACCCACTAGCAGTGCATTGGTCAAGCATTCACGTTTGCATATAGTATGTTTTCATTTTTAGTCTCCTTTCTCTTTCATTTAGTCCTCATTTCAACAGCTTTCACCACTTCTGTATAAGATACATTATATTTAGCTCATTCTTGTTGTACTTACGCTACACTCTTTCTGATTTCATAACCCCCATGTGCAATACTGTTTGCTTCAACGCAGTTACAACAATTTTTACAACCCAGCACCCTCTTCACATTTACCATAGTCATGCTTCACAGCATGCATTTTTTGTCTGCTGACATTTTCTGACTTTTCTGGCATTTCTAACATAACAAAAGTGTTAGTGCAAATAAAATAAAATAAAACATAGTAAAAGATAAAATGAAAACATTCAGAACCTATTCCTTTTGCATCTACCTGCAAATGCTTTACTTCTTCATTCCCTCCACTCACATTTTTAAAAATACCTTTACTGACTCCAATAGTACTTCAATGATCACTCTGTTACTCTGTTATTCTAGATATTGCTGCAACTCACTACAACCATTTTACATACTGTTTTAAATCTTATAATTATGGAAGCCAATTTTCACCTGAAGAAAAAAAATCTTGCTTTGGTAAATGGTAATTATGACATTAAAGTCAAAATTAGGATATATTAATTCATAATTATGAGATAAAAAGTCGCAATTATGAGAAACAACCATCATGACATAGAAAATTAAATTATGATATCAGGTCAAAATTATGAGAAACTAAGTCATAATTATGTGAATAAAAGCTTACATAAAAGGTGAAATTATGACATAAAAAGTGAAACGTTTGGGATTCTAAGTCATATTTATGAGATAAGAGTTGGAAAATGTCAAATTGTCAATTGTGAGTTTTATCTCATAGTTTTGACTTTTTATGTCATGTTTTTATTTTAGAATTTTGACTTTTCATCTTAGAATTTTGACTTGGTGTCTCATAATTTCAATTTATCCCTTAATTATGACATTTCATTTTATAATTATGATTTATCAAGCGTTTTTTTTTTATGTGGTGGAAATGGGTCTCCATACATATTGTATCTCTACTCAAAAGTGTTGCATAAGTACTTCCATGCTTTCCCAGTAGTGCCATCTAGTTTCATAACCTAGTCTTAACAGTATTAGTCTATAACAGTATTCCGCAAGATAAACTGTCCTGAAGGCACAGCAGATAGCAGACATTAGGAATTATATAATATAAAATAATATAATATAATATAATATAATATAATATAATATAATATAATATAATATAATATAATATAATATAATATAATATAATATAATATAATATAATATAATATAATATAATATAATGTTTTTCTTCACCAGTGGCTTCAAATTTGAATTGCAAATGTCTAAAAAGGTTTACATTTGCATTGCACAGTGGCTCTATAATGGGCTCAGGTATAAACTTACCACTGGAAAGTTTGTTTAGAAGAAAATTTTGTTTTAGGGCTAATTAAAGAGGATTCAGGGAATGAAAACAGACTAGACTGTGTGATACACAAACTTCATTTCACAAACTTCAGAGTTAAGTGAGGGCTTTGCTTTCAAGAAGATTGGGTGTTTTAACTGATTTTAGACTTCAGCTTGTCTGTGATTTGATTGTTTGAACATGCATCATGGTCTATTTTTCACCTGTTGTTTTCTAAATGACATGCTTTCCGTTTATCTTGAATTTTGTAACAATGGTCATTGAAGGGCTGTTGCATGAACGATGTGTTCCTGAAGATTTAGCATGCTTGTCATTGGCGAGTCTGCTGTGTTTCTGTCAATAGCAGCTCTTTGGTGACGTCACTGTATGTATGGTTTATTGACAGGAGTATGTTCCTATAGTTCCTGTAGCTCAGCTCTAGTTCCTGCAGCAGGCAAGACATTGTCAAGGTCATGGGTTTAATGGCAAGGATCAGTGTCAGTATTATTGTAGGATAGTGTGAATGCATCATAACTTCAATAAAAGTGTCTGCCAGATGTGCTACGTACATATAAATGTAGGATTTCAGTAATGACTAATATTATTTAGAGTTGTGTTTTTAAGACTATGAATATGCAGGTTTTAAATGAGGCTTTATCCTTCAGCGGATATGATGACTCAGCTGTACATGTTGCAGTTTTGCAGTCGTGTTTTCAATAGTGCCATTCACAAAGTCAGAGCAAACTTCTGTCCATCAGCAACAGCAGTGGATAAAGTTCCAGAAGATGCTGCATCTCAATCAACATTGCATTGAAATTAAAAAAGTTGGTTCCTAGCAGCTTCATTAAATTAGAGGTGCACTGTTATGAGACTTTGATGTGACTTGGTTTTAATAAGTACTCTTTTTATAAGCATAATTACTACATGCAATGTATTGTTGACAGTGTTTAGTAAATGCTGTTTCATATGCCACAGCCCAGTAACCGTGTAAACATCATATGGTGCATGAGATGAGACTTTTCACCACCTGACACTGAATCACATTGCTTGACCTTGCTTGTTTCATTTATATGCCTGTATATTAGCTGATTATTTGAACTTAGATTGTTTATTATGAACATTTGGTATCATCTGTTGAAAAGACTAACAATTATGTAATAGTGAGCAATAACAGCAGTTAAGAGCCCCTTTTTATTTTCTTGACATTTGGATTTCAAGGAATCTATTCAGATGAGATCATAGGTCATGATATTAATTTTCCCGAATATCAACATGACCGCAAATTTGATATTGATTTTATAGATTCAGTAAACACTAAGTTAATATTAAGTGTAATATAATAACATAATAACTTACATTTTTCACACAGTCTTGTCTGTTTTGAGCTATTTCGCCAATAAAAGGGTTATAAACATCCGCAACAGCAGTATTGGCATCTCTGACCTTGCTTTATTCCTGAATTAATCTTACCTTTGGAACAAATCAAGTGATCAATGACTCATTAAGACAGCACATATTTATTGAGGATAAAAAGAAAAATCAACCAAAAATGTATGGATAACATAATTTTCTGTGGATCTCTAGAATAAGCAGTTAGCAATTGTTGTTGTTTTTTTTTGTTTTGTTTTTTAGAACTTTCAAAATTCAAAACTGGCTAGGGATAGTGTTCACCACAAAATTAATATTGTGTCTTCATTTACTCACCCTCAGTTTGTTCTAAACCTGTTTGAGTTTCTGGTTTAAACAATTACTAGTCCCCACTGAATTGCATTATTTTTTTTTAATACTATGGTAGTTAATGGGAACCAGCAACTGTTTAGTTACCCACATTCTTCAAAATAACATCCTTATGTTCAGCAGAAGAAACTCTTATACAAAATAAATGAATGAATAAATAATAATAATAATAATAATAATAATTATTATTATTATTGTTATTATTAATTTACAAGTAATGTAACAGGAATATTCAGAAATAAAAACAAAAATGGACAGATTCATATGTAAAATATGTTTGAGAATGATATGCCAATAAAAATTGTTTGAATTACTGTCAGATTAAACAAACATGCCCTGTATCAAATCCCTCCCTGTGTTCTTTCATACACACACTGTGCTCTTTGTTTCTTCGCAGGGGAGTGTGGCTGACTTTCCTCAAGCCTGTGTAGAATTTGAAGGCCATATGGATTAAGACCTGTGGCCTCATAGCAGTAGAGAACTTTTTTTGACCCAGGGTTAAAGTTTAGCTATTTAACCTAGACAATTTTACGTGCTCAAAAAAATCTGTCTAGGAAAATGTAAAAAATGTCAAAATTCACACACACACACACACACACACACACACACACACACACACACACACACACACACACACACACACACACACACGTTTGTTTTTGTGAATTGTGGGGAAATTCCATAGGCGTAATGGTTTTTATACTGTACAAACCATATTTTCTATCACCCTACACCAACCCTACACCTAATCCTACCCCTTACAGGAAACTTTCTGCATTTTTACTTTCTCAAAAAAATCTCATTCTGTATGATTTACAAGCCTTTTGAAATATGGGGACATGAGGAAATGTTCATTTTTAGACCTTCTCCTTGTAATACCTATGTCATACCCATATCATTATACAAATTTGTGTCCTCATATGTCACAAAAACACACACACACACACAATCAAAAATAATCATCAAACTATCATCCTGTCAATGGTGAGCTTACATTACCACAAATTTTACTATAATATTATAAAAATACAAAATAGCTAAACAATAGAGACATTTTTATAATTTGTGCATTGTCGGCCTCATTTCAGTGTTGATTGTTGATTGTTTGCATTTAATCTGTTACATTGTAACAAGAGATTAGACCCTTCTGTTTAGTCAAATCAGCTCTAAAAGTAAGATAAGTCACAGCCAAAAGCTTTGATTAACTGGACTGAAAGTTTACTAATGCCATCTAATCTTAGTGTTTGCTTAACACATTGCACATTATTACTGGCACACTGTTAATGTACATAGTAGTTCGCAATAAAATCAAAGTACATTTGTTCTATATAATCATTAATACTTTATTATCCCCATCTGTTGAGTGAACTTTTATGAAACAGAAATCCAGTCACAAAATTAAAATATGTTCCCTCACTGCAACAGATCTCAATAGAGTTACATAGAGTAATTTGAACCTGATTGTGCCATTTGCTTCTTATATTTTTGTTCCTTAAGACATAATGAGTGAGAAATTTAGCCTAATTCAGACTGGGATTTCATAAATTAAGTATGCATGAATCATACTATTGCGAAGGTTAAATTTATGAGTATTAATTAGGCAACGCTGACGTCACGTAGAATCCCGCCAGTAGCGTCAATCGGTCTTAATTAATATTCATGAGCCAAGCCTTCAGCACAGTAAAATTCGCCCACTTACCGATGTCTGCTTTTGGCCAATCAGATCGACGTATTGAGCGTGCAAGATTAATATTCATAAATCAATCCTTCGCCGTAGTATTTTTGCGATCCGGGCACAGGGACTGTTTCGAAATTTGGAGGTGTTGTGCGGTCGACCTCCGAAAACTTTGTGACTACTGAGAAAACAGTGTTTGAGGTTTCGGACCCAACCAGGAATTAGCAGTCACGTGACGAGTCATAATGCTTTTTTCACTGTCCACGTGATATTACAAATTTAGCGAGGCTTCATGTGTCACGGAATAGATCCTGAACTTTAAGTACATGCTCCGAGGTGAAACTCTTGAGTGATTAGATGTCCTTCTGATGAATACATGAAACGATCTCGTTGCGCAGCCGGTCTGAGGTGAGTTTTAAACACTCAATAGTTGCAGTTTTTTCTTCAGTTGATACATTGAGTCAGATGTTCACGTTGCAGTTTTGTTTTCAATAGAGTCATTCATGAAAACATGCCACTGTTATATTACATCGCTTCAGTTCTTTCATATATTTTAGACTATTAAACGAGTTTAAGTTTGAAGTTAAAAAGCAGTTTTAAAAATACCTTTGCTTTAAGTTTGAAGAAGTTAGTTAAAATCTGTAGGCTAGTATATTTTGCTGAAATGAATAACATTCATATGAGAGACAAAAAGGCACCAGTAAGCAGTAGCTATATGAAGTTAATAAAGTTTGCACATCATCCTGTCAACAATATTCAGGGCTATTTGGTATTGAAAGTAGCGATTTTAATTTTTTCACACCACAGGATTATTTTACTAAATGAAAGTTTTAAAATGCGACTTCTGCACTTCTGATTTCTGCAACGTGTCTTTTTTGTTTAGTGTAAACAAAACTTCGCTTTGATCATTAAATTAGGTCATCGGAATTTCAAGCCATATTTGCATACATTTTATATATATATATATATATATATATATATATATATATATATATATATATATATATATAATGTGTATATATATATATATATATATATATATATATATGTGTATATGTATGTATATATATATATATATATATATATATATATATATATATATATGCTATTTGTTTATAAAGTGTACACGTCGTCACCATCAGTAATCCACAGCATTTGGTTTGTAAATGTTATTTATTTATTTATTTACGGGTTCGTAATGTAAAGGTGATGCAGACAACCACACTGAAAAAAAACGATTCACTGAATTTCCTAAAAAAAAATTTAAGGTAAGTGGTTGACTAACTTTCAACTAAATTTGTTTATTTAAATGTAGCTAAAATAAATTGATTGCAACCACTTACCTTAAAAAAAAAAATAGTATCGTTTTTTTTTTTTTTTCAGTGCATCTTCTCCTGATTCTAAAGTCTCTTGTTAAGTCAACCAATTTGACTATAATCATAATGGACTGATCTATGACTCTTTAGCACTTTATTCCTTGTTTTATTTTTTAAATGCAAGACCATGTCCTGTGAATGTCACCTCATGACTGAACGTTATCATGTACAGTGACGCAAGTTGCCTTCCACAGCTGCCAATTGGACCACAAACCAAAGTTTAACCAAAAGGGCATTTCAACAAATCACAAAATAAAGCATGAGGTCCCATTTTGACATATTTGCATGTTGTTAATGATCAGTAAGTGTCACGACTTTAAAGCTGTAAATATCAATTCACATGATACTTTTCCCTAATTTCACTAAGAAAGTGTTGTCTTAAAGCCTGTCCACACCGTAGACGAATATTCGGTGTGAATATTCGGAACGTTTTAATTTGAATGATGGCTGTTAATGCATCTGTTTAGACTGACACAAATATCTGGTGAATATCCAATGCAAATAATATTTTAACTTTTTATTTTATTTTATTTTTTTATAAAGTGTAAGGAAGTAATTTTCTCCATAGCAAAAAAGATTTTTAATGATAACTTATAAACCGTTAAAAACAGACAGACCTGTGAGTTCCAAGGTTGGTAATTGATGGTGTGATCTTTTTACTGAAGCCATCAGTTCGCATTATTTAAAGCTATTTTGAAATAATCACATTAACAGCTGAATTTAGAGTGAAAAACTACATTACCCACGATGTATGGAAAATTACACCAAAGTCACAGTGAGCAAATTGCACCAAAAGAGCTTGGCAGGGACCGCCCAAATGATTTGTATATATATATATATATATATATATATATATATATATATATATATATATATATATATATATATATATATATATATATATTAAAATATTGTTTTTATAGATATAATCAACAACTTTAAATCAGTAGTTTAATATTTGTTTTAAAAAATGTAGTTTGTTTAATGGGATTGTAGCTCTTTCCCTCACTTAAGCCGTTAAATAAACTGTAAAATAGTTGGGGATGCCCATCTTCACTGTTGGAAAACTGATTCTGGTTTTGGTGCAGAAAAACCATAGCAGGGTTGCTACAAAATATTCATGCACCATTGAATCTGAATCACGTGTTGGCTGCTGCAGATGGTCCATCAGGTGCACACTGAAGGTATTGAGTAAAGGTGGCCAAGCATGGTAATGAGGACTTGGGCTAGAAGAGGCAGTCTTTTGAGGCCTGTTACTCTGTGTGTGGGGGGTTTGGATCAGGTACGTGTGTTCTGTCAGTCTTATCTTATCTGCAGTGGAGGCTTCTTGAGTCTTGAAGACACTTTGAGGTAACACTTTATTTTAATGGTCCCTTTTGAACATTCTGTTGACAATAAGTCACTTTCCACCTACATGTCAACAAACTCTCATTAGAGTATTAATAGACTGTCTGATTAAAATGTGCTGACTCTTTATTGTAAAGTCTCTTAACAGACATTATACTGACTATAAGTAACTTTGCAAGTAAATGTCAACTTATTCTAACCCTAACCCTACCACTCTACTAATACTCTACTAACACTCTAGTAAGAGTTAGTAGATATGTAGGTGCAACATTACTTATAGTCAAAAGAATGTGTTAAAGGGACCATCAAAATAAAGTGAAACCCACTTTGAAGCTGACAGGCTGGAGAAACTGAGAAATGAAGAAAATTTGTTCGTTCTGAGACTTCAATCGTACAGTCTTTAGGCTTGCTCTCCATTATTCAGAATCACTTTAGTGACCTTTAACAGTACTTGTTTTCATCCTGCGTTTTAAGCCAATTGCAAAACCCTGTTATCTGTGCTGACAAGACAAGTTTCCACTGACTGGATTCTCACTGAGCTTGTGAAGTGCCTCGAGGTGCCTGCCATTGCAGCTCCCACAGGTTGCATTCAGTTTCTAGGTGTGTGTGACCAATGCCAGAATCTCTTGTTGTTTTTCACCCAGTTAGTCAAGCCATGTTATCAGGAAAGAAACGAAAACTGACACAAAAATGTTTTCCTGGCAAGAGTCTTGGTCACCTCGGCTAGCCTCTCGATATAGAGATGTGTATCTCTGTGGGATGAGACGTAATTTGAACAGCTGGGGAAGGTTGATTATAGTGCTAGAGGGAGGCAACATTTCCATGCAGGCTAGTAGTTACACTCACTGTTTAAGACATCATCAGGCCTTCTCTGAGAGGACATCTTCAGCATCTCCACAGCAATTACTGCTTCTGAGCTGAATGAGGAAGTACTTAATGATCAGACTGATTTGTATTAATTGGAATCACTTTGGCACATTTTGATCATGCTTATAATATTGTGAAATATTATTACAATTTAAAGAAATGTTTTCTATTGTAATATACAGTATATTAAAGTGTATTTTATTCCTGTGATCAAAGCTGAAATTCCAGCATCGTTACTCCAGTCTTCAGTGTCTAAAATCTTAATTATGAAATTGTTAATATGCTGATTTGGTAGAGCATATTAAAATTAATTATTTATTATTACACTCTCAGAAACAAGGTACAAAAGCCATCACTGGGGCAGTACCTTTTCACTTTTGTACACTTAAGGTACTAATATGTACCTTTTAAGGTATCAGTATGCACCCTGTACAAAGGTGTATCTTTAGAAAAGGTACCGTCCCAGTGATGGCTTTTGTATCTTTTTTCTCTGAGAGCGTATCAGTGTTAAGTATGACATTTTAACACATTTATGTATGGATTGCAAAATATGAAGAATGCAAGCTGTACTTCATAGGAAATGTATTTGGTGTCAACCAGCTATGAGAAATATGTGACCTAGGACCACAAAACCAGTCATAAGTAGCACGGGTATATTTGTAGCGATAGCCAAAAATACATTGTATGAGTCAAAATGATCCATTTTTCTTTTATGCCAAAAATCATCAGGATATTAAGTAAAGATCATGTTTCATAAAGATATTTAGTAAATTTCCTACAGTAAATATATCAAAACTTAATTTTTGATTCGTAATATGCATTGCTAAGAACTCCATTTTGACAACTTTAAAGGCAATTTTCTCAATATTTTAATTTTTTTATTTTTTTTGCACCCTCAGATTCCAGATTTTCAAATAGTTGTATCTCGGCTAAATATTGTCCAAACCATATATCAATGGAGAGCTTATTTATTCAGATTTCAGATGATGTATAAATCTCAATTTTAAAAAAAATGACCCTTATGACTGGTTTTGTAGTCCAGGGTCACATATTATAAAGTAATAAAGAGCACGCAAAGACAATGTGTTCAATTTAGATGTTTTGCAGTAATTGCAAACAGTCTAGATCAGTAGTTAATGCATTCAGTTTATGAACTGTGTTGTGTCATTTATGTACTGCTGAGTAGTTGATAATTAACCTAAAGTACAGTTTTTACTGCTTTATTTAATCATTAATGCTTTATGGTCCTTGTGTGTTACTTCTAAGTGAATTTTTCTGTAACGTGAACAAATCATGCAGCAGATCTCAAAAGACTTTGAATTTCATAGTTGGCAAAGTAGCAAGACTGTGCCAGATGCTTCTTACATTTTTGTTCCTACAGTCATAATGAGTGATAATATTTGCCATCTGTTTTCTCTGATGAAGAAGTTGGATTTTATAAATTAATTGAGTGAGTCAAGGTAAATTGTGTATAGTGGTTGTATAATAAAGTCTGCTGGTACTGACATTGATAGATTGATTTCTTGATTTTGTCCCTTTACATAAATATTGTTGTGCCTAATATACTATACAACAACAACAACTTTTAAGAGTATTAGCAAATTAGAAAAGTCTGATTAATGAGCTACTTTTATGACATTTTTATGGTTTTAATCACACATTCCATCTGTGTGAAACAGAAGCTTGTAATTTCTGCCTGATTTTGCATTTCAAGGAAGATAAGAAGGGTTGGAATGACATGAGATTGAGTAAATGATGACAAAAAATTCTTTTAACATTAATAATAATCATACATAAGATTACCAAAAACCAAGATACACCCTTTTCTCTTACTTTATCTGTGTAAACCAAACTGCTTTTTAAAAACCAATTAATCAATGTGCTTTTTTGGTCTCGTTTCAGTGAGAGTTTCTGGACATTATGCCAATTGAAGAAGTCTGTGACAGTGTTTCAGCAGAGGATGATGGTAAGAAGGGGCCTGATGTTCCTTGCCTTTTAGAAGAGCGTGTAAAAGAGAAAGTGTCCTGGAAGGAAGCGTTGAGAAAGAAGGTGGAAAAAAAGTGTTCCTGCAGTTCTGCTCGAGTCAAAGCCCTTCTCGTAGACTCCATCCCAATCGTGAAATGGCTGCCAAGGTATCAATTCAAAGACTGGATCATTGGGGATGCCATGTCTGGCCTTATCGTGGGCATCCTCTTGGTTCCCCAGTCCATCGCCTATTCTTTACTGGCAGAACAAGACCCTATTTATGGGCTCTATACATCTTTCTTTGCCAGCATTATCTACGCCCTACTGGGAACTTCCAGGCACATCTCTGTGGGGATGTTTGGGGTATTGTGTCTTCTGGTGGGACAGGTTGTGGACAGGGAACTTACTCTGGCAGGATATCCATCGGACACCAATCAGACCACCTTTGGAAATGTGGACAACAGCACTGGGCCAATCTGTGACCGAAGCTGCTATGCAGTCATGGTGGCAGCAACACTGACTTTCACAGCAGGGGTCTACCAGGTTAGTCAAGGCTAGTTGTATTCTTTCAGAATTTTTTAAATATCTAAATGTATTAATTGCGCTGCTTGGGTTGCAGGTGTTGATGGGTCTCCTACAGGTTGGCTTTGTCTCCGTCTACCTCTCGGACTCTCTGTTGAGCGGTTTCGCAACTGGTGCCTCTCTCACCATCCTCACATCCCAGATAAAGTACTTTCTGGGCCTTCACCTTCCTCGTGTCCAAGGGTGGGGTTCGCTCATAAAAACCTGGGTCAGTCTTTTCAAGAATCTGGGTCATACCAACCTCTGTGACCTCGTAACCAGCATTATCTGCTTGCTTGTGCTTGTACCCACCAAAGAGCTCAACGACTGCTTCAAGGCCAAGCTCAAGGCCCCTATTCCCTTTGAACTCTTTGTGGTCATTGCTGCTACTCTAGCTTCCCACTTTGGACGGTTTGAGGAAACTTATGGCTCAGATGTAGCCGGAAACATTCCCACAGGCTTCATGCCTCCGCAGCTTCCCAACTGGTCTCTCATACCCAATATCGCCGTTGATGCGTTCTCAATCGCCATTGTTGGTTTCGCCATTACTGTGTCTCTGTCTGAGATGTTTGCCAAGAAGCATGGTTATATGGTGGACCCTAACCAGGAGATGTATGCTATTGGGTTCTGTAATATCATTCCTTCCTTCTTCCGCTGTTTCACGACCAGCGCTGCTTTGACCAAGACTCTTGTGAAGGAGTCGACTGGTTGCCAGACTCAGCTCTCGGGGTTGGTGACCGCTCTTGTGCTGCTGCTCGTCCTGCTTGTTATAGCACCTGCCTTCTACTCATTGCAGAAGTACGTACAAATTATGCCATTTTCATGTTGAAATTGTCTAGACTTCACCTACACTGCCATTCAAAAGTTTGGGATCAGTAAGATTTTTAATGTTTTTTAATGGAGTCTCTTATGCTCATCAAGGCTGCATTTATTTGATCGAAAATAAAGAAAAAAATTGTAATATTGTGAAATATTATTGCAATTTCTAATATTGGTTTCCTATTTTAATATACTTTAAATTATAATTTATTTCTGTGATGCAATGCTGAATTTTCATCGGCCATTTCTCCAGTCTTCAGTGTCACATGATCTTTCAGAAATCATTCTAATATGCTGATTTATTATCAGTGTTGAAACTGTTGTGCTGCTTAATATTTTTTTGGAACCTGTGATACTTTTTTCTTTGATTCTTTGATGAATAAGAAATCTTTTCTAACAAGTCTTTACTATCACTTTTGATCAATTTAACACATCCTTGCTGAATATTAATTTCTTAAAAAGAAAAAGAAAGAAAATTTGACCCCCAACTTTTGAATAGTAGTATTTTGTAACACAAAATTTCTATTTTGAATAAACACTGTTCTTTTTAAACTATTATTTATCAATAAACCTTGAAAATGTATCAATTTCCACAAAAAATATTAAGCAGCACAACTGTTTCCAACACGATTATAAATCAGCATATTAGAATGATTTCTGAAGGATCATGTGGCAGTGAAGACTGGAATAATGATGCTGAAAATTCAGCTTTGCTTCACAGGAATAAATAATATTTTAAAGTATATTAAAATATAAAACTGTTATTTTAAATAGCAATAATATTTCACAAAATTACAGTTTTTTTTCTGTATTTTTGATCAAATAGATACAGCTTTGATGAGCATAAGAAACTTTAAAAAACAAAAAATCGTACTGATCCCAAACTTTTGAACGGCAGAGTAATCGTGTCCTCTTATTCTCCACAGATGTGTTCTGGCCGTCATCATAGTCGTCAACCTCCGTGGGGCACTGCGAAAGTTTGGGGACATTCCCCAAATGTGGCGCGTCAACCGTGTGGACACTATCATCTGGCTGATTACTATGGCTACATCAGCACTAGTGAACACTGAGCTAGGTCTGCTAGTTGGAGTCCTGGTCTCTGCGTTCTGTGTGTTAGGCCGAACCCAGTCCGCCCAGGTCCGTCAGCTGGGCCAAGCAGGGGACCGCGAGCTCTTTGAGGACCTCGCGTCCTACAAAGGTCTCCAGAGCCAGCCAGGGGTGGCTGTTTTCCGATACGAGGCTCCCATCTACTATGCCAACCAAGCTCTTTTTAAGAAGTCACTGTATCGCAATGTGGGTCTGGATCCGCTTAAAGAGAAGGCCAGGCGCAGGAAAATAGACAAACAGAGGAATCAGAAACAAGGTGGAGAAGACCAAAAGCAAGAGCTAGACGTGTCCACCAATGTGTATCTGCTACAGCACAACAGCTTGCACACATTGGTCATAGACTGCAGTCCAGTGCTGTTTCTGGACACTGCTGGGGTCAATGCTTTGAAAGAGGTATGCAAGGACTACAAGGGGCTGGGAGTCAATGTGCTTTTGGCACAATGCAACACCTCCATTATTGATTCTTTGCGGAGGGGAGGCTATTATGACCCAAAGAAGGGGACCAAAGAAATACAGTTTCACACTCTTAGTGATGCCGTCTCTTATGCCCAATGCTTGAAGTCACAAAATGGCGACTGTGACACTGTTGTGTAACACTTTGTAATGTATTGATCTGAAGTTGTCTTTGCATTTAATATTTGTCTGTTTCGGCAATTCAGAGTTATATGATTGTTTATGTAACCTCATGTCATTCACTTTTTTTTATATACAAAAGAAGATATCTAGAATGTTTGTCTATGCACCTAAGTTAATGGGGTCCAAAACATTGACTTGCATTGCATAAAAACACTAAATCATTACTAAAAATATAAAGTCATACAGGTTTGGAACCACATGAGGGTGAGTAAATGATGACAGTTTTCATTTTTGAGAAAACTATCCTTATTTCTTCTTAAAATGGATAAGTAATCATCTGTTTATATCTGTTACAACACAATTGCTTTTGAAAAAACAACGTGTTGTGTTCTGCAGGACCTTTAAATAGAAGTTCAGACTTTTACTGCAAGTCCTTGTGTATCTCATGACCTTTGTCTAATCAGGATGACAATCAGATTTTTTTTTCTGGTCTTAAAATGATGTATTTTGATATCATTTATACATCTAATAACATGTTTAGCTTATTTTAAATATACCTAAAGCTCAGTATTCAAAGGCTCAGTCTTTCTACATGAATAGAAATGATGTATGCTAGACAAGCCTGTATATTTACTCTTTATCTCCTTCCACTCTAGTTTGTTGCTCATTCAGTCAGAATTATATCTTATATAATCACATTTGTGACATTTACCCAGCTTTATGGGTACTTGTGCATGTTTAAATGACCATAAAGCTTGGATAAGCTGAGCGCTTGTTGTCTGGGTGAATACGAGTTGAACTCTTTCACCCAGTCATCAGATGTTTACCTCAATCACAGAAGCACCAGAGTGTGTGCCGATGTGCCTTATTACTGTGACTGTGCAGCCACAGAGCAGCTTTTGAAAATGTGCATCTTTTTTTCTTGAAAGGCTTTGCTGAAGGAGCCGAATAAAAATGTTTGGTCAGGAATTTCTTGACTCCGCTTTCTTTTCATGTAGAGAGTAACGAGGGCTCAGGTAGAGCATTTTAATGGTATTGTGTCTGAACCTGTTGATCAGGTCTGAAGGAACAGGAGACATAGCCTGATGATCCGACTGCATGCCTAACCCAGGCTCAGGGAAATGACACAATCTGTCCTCCTATTTGCTGAACTGGAACATGGTATGAATGCAGATGACATTTCTAAAATGCTGGAGCTTTTTCCAGATATATCACTGATAGAATGCTAGCACAAATGGAAACATGCCTTTTCGGGCAAACTAGGAACTATTTATGTAGTTTTTATCTTATGTAGTGGTTATCACTCTCAGAAATAAAGGTTCCCAAAGTGATGCCACAGAAGAAACATTTTTTTGGTTCCTTAGAGAACTTTCAGTCCAGAGTTCTTAAAAGAACCTTTTTTCCTTAGTGTGAAGAAAATTTTAAAGAATGTTGTGTGCAATGGAAAGGTTCTATGAATGTTAAAGGTTCTTTGTGGAACCATTAATGCCATTAAAGAACCTTTATTTTTTTAAGAATATGTGGTGATACTTTATTTACTGAAACATTTCTAATAGTTTTTTAGTTCATGCTTTTGGATTGTTTCTGTGTGTTTTACTTTGCATTAGAATTACTGCAATCACCTTGGAGGCTTTACTTAATTGTTAAAGATGTATTTTGTATTCTTAAAATAACTATATATACATATTCAGGTATTCCCATTTCTATGCAACTATATGACTACAGTATATATTGATTATTTGTAATCACTGATATTGGCAGGAAACCTATATCTTTCATGTAACGTGACATTTTGTCTTCTACAAATGTAATTTGCATTGTAATTAATACAAAATAAACTAAATGTTTACAGAAAGCAAAGTTGTCATTGTCTTGATTAGAAATCAACAAAATTGAATTTTACTTTGCATCAGGTGCTTCCTTTGACAGTCTGCTGAATGAATGTTTCATTCTGTGTTTTTTATAATTGAAATAATTTTAATCGAGAATTTAAATGAGTGAGGGGAAACCCAAACATATTCCATTTAGTGCATGCTTTGAGAAAAGGTGCTTTAACTCAAAGCTACCACCAGTGTGCAGCATTGTTCTGCAGCAGGATCATGTGCAGCATGTGTCTAGTCTTTAAAGCGATAGTTCATCTTAAAATGAAACTTCCGTTACCATTTACTCACCCTTATGTTGTTCCAAATCTGTATGACTGATTTCTTCTGCAAAACACAAAAGAAGATATTTAAAGGAATGTCTAACCTATATTATTTATGTAAGAAATAAAGTCATACAGTGCAGGTTTGGAATGACATGAGAGTGAGTAAATGATAACAAAATGTTCTTTTTTTAAGTGAACTATTGCTTTAACATTAAAAATGCTGATATAACAGTGTTGAGAAAAAAACAAAACAAAACAAATTTATGGTATTTTGCAGATGAAAATGTTCTAAAATTCCAGTATTTTATGCAGCTGCTGACAGGTAATTTTTTATTGGAACCTGTGTGCTTTAAAGTTTGGCGTGAGAACTGTGCATGCCAGCACATCTGCAGTTTATGATGCCTTCAGATTCTATGGCCAGTTTGTCTCCTGTCAAAAGTATTTTATTTTTGTCACATCTATGAGGCAGCCAGAGAGAAAGGATGTCTGAAAGACGTGGAGTATCTCAATGACATTAGCAGGTGTTGGGATGGCAGAGGAGACAGCAGCTGTCTGTTCTTTCATCAGGATTCTGAGAAGGACAAGACCTCTGAATACACACAACCTGTGTTAAAATTCAAAAAAAGCTTTTCAGTGCAAATAAGCATGATTTCAAAGTAAATTTAGCAATTACATAAATATATTTGTTAACACTTTCTATGAAGCATTCATATACAGAATTATGGTCAAACAATACATTGATACTATACTGTTACAATACCATTACACAGCTATTTACGGAATTTCACGTGAGAAAAAATGTGGTTGTTCCAAAAATCAGGCCGAGTTGCACAGGTTATCACAATCATGTTGATATTAAAAGTAATAATAGTTCAACCAAAAAAATAAAATAAATAAATAATAATAATAATAATAATTAAAAATAATAATAATAATAATAATACATACTTACTTTCAGACCATCAAAGATGTAGATATTTTTTCTTGATGTGAACAGATTTGGAGAAATGTAACATTACATCACTTGCTCAGCAATGGATCCTCTGCAGTGAATGGATGCCGTCAGAATGAGAGTCCAAACAGCTGATAAAAACATCACAATAATCCACACCACTCCAGTCCATCAGTTAACATCTTGTTAAGTGAAAAGCTGTGTGTTTCGAAGAAACAAATCCATCATTAAGACATTTTTGCTAGTGTTATCGGAGATGTGAGCTCCAGGGCGCCAGTGGGCGTTCAGAGCTCATGAACCCACAGAGAAAAACCTCACTTCAGCCAGATCTTCTGTGTGGAATTTGCCGCTGGCTCTGATGTCATAGTGGTTAAACATAAGATATAATTCGTTTTGGTCTCATTAATCTGTTAATTGTTCCAGAGCAAATAGTTTTGGCTGAGTGTGAAGTTTCATAATTTTTATATAACTAATGCTGTATCAGAGCACTGCCTTTGCGACTGAATTGCTTAGCAACTTCTATAATAGCTATTGTGGTAGGCCTATATTAAATATTATTGTTCAATAAATAATATTTTAGATAAGTAGGCGAATAGTATTTATTAAAAGCATTTGGTATTGAGAAACTGTATGGTGATTTTCGTTACATTGTTTCGCCATTAGATGGCGACAAGAGACTGTTTTTATGAGTGAGTCAGCAGTAAAGACTTTCTGAAAGACACTCAAACAATCAGCCAACAAATGCACTGAGCAGCGTTATCGTGGAAAATGTGTTTAAATAGTACGTCAAAGATATTGCTTTCCCTCCGCGGACATTCAAGCAAATGTTTTATTGTGATTATGAGATGAGCTGAAGAATGAATGCTGTATCAGACGCAGGTAATCACACTCGCTCACTCCATCTCTCTGTCATAATGCTCTACTCTTCATAATACAGTGAGCTTTTAAATACAGTAATACAATAAGCTTTCAAAGAAGCAACTCAACGTTCTTTTGTTACTAGTTATAAAGTGACATTTTCAAATTAGTAATGGAGACTTGTGCTCAGCTGTTAAACTGTCAATTTGAATTTTGATTCAGTGGCGTTTTTTTAAGACACTTCATGGTTGTTTCTTATTTATGTCGTTGAACTGTTGTTTAAACGCAACACCACACTCGTAGTCATGTGCGATATTGCTAATTTATTGACTTGCATTTCAATCTTACGGTCTAAAGTTAAAATGCTTTAACGTTGGATTTGTTTCTTACAAACATGCAGATTTTTACTTCACAAGATTGAACTGGAGTGGTGTGGATTACTTGTGGATTATTGTGAACTCAGTGTGAACTTGGATGGCCTGAGGGTGAGTACATTTTAAGCAAATTTTCACTTTTGGGTGAAATATTCCTTTAAATGTTGTCCAGAATAATCACACATGAATATGTACTTAGACTCACACAATAAAAGAAATCAACATAAATAGTGCATACACTGTATTTTTCCCTTGGAAAGTTGGATGGCAGTATGGCTGCATAGCCAATTTAGATCAAGTTTCTACACACTTTTTGAAGCGGAAAAAAATGTGATCTTATCTGTTCCTGTACTATACATCCATTTCATGCATCCTTTCTTTCTTTTGCTCCTGGGAATTAGGCCCTTACACTGGAGAAAACAATATTATGGATAGAGCTTGAAGTTTTTTGAAAACATTTTATAGATGGAGTTGTATATTGTGGATTACTTGTGGATTATTGTGATGTTTTTATCAGCTGTTTAGACTCTCATTCTGACAGCATCCATTCACTGCAGAGGATCTGTTGCTGAGCAATTGATGTAGTGTTAAATTTCTCCAAATCTGTTCCCATGAAGAAACAAACAAACTCATCTGTATCTACATGGCCTGAGGGTTAGCAAATTGCATATTTTTGCTCTGCTAGTGAAAATATTTCCAAACAAAATCAAAGCAGAACCAACTATTTCCCCTGTGTATTGTGGTGTTTAATTCCTGAATCAATTTTGAACGAATCTGTTGAATGCTTGACTCAATGACTCAGAATTTATAAAGACAGATGATGAACAATGTATGAGCATTTTGCTCATTCTTTTATAATTATTACGCATGCCACTTTTATGACATCCTTGTAATTGAGAGACAGCTTAGAACATTTGTACTTTATTTTAATAGTCTATTTTTCTTTTTCCACACCGCAGGTCAATTTAAAATGAGCGTGATAAAAATAAGGTTATTGTGAATAAGGTTGTGAAAAACTTAAAATAGAGAACAGGTTCTAAAATACACACATTGTCTTTATCTGTAGATATAATTCTATGATCCTGACTAAAATAAAAATTTAAAAAAAAATGTAAAGGAAAAGTTAGGAGAGAGAGTGAGCAGAGTCCTCATTGGTGTAATAAACAGTGTGATCCTGAAGAACTGTCTCTGTATTGATTGGACTCTCATTTGCTGTGAATCTCATCTCTTTAATGAAGTGTAATTGTGCCATTAATTATCGGTCATCAGTTCAGCACCCAAGATCTCCCACCTCAGGGCATAAGTGAAAGCATCTGCGATCTCCATTTGAGCTCATTTCACATTTATTCATATGAAAGCTCTTCTCTGTGCCTCATTTTCTCCAATCAATAAGAAGCAGTCTTAAAATACTACATAAACTATAAAAAAGGTAAAGAGAAAAAATCCACTTTGTTCCAGCAGTTTTCAGCTCAGTTCTTGGACTAAACGTAAGGGTGTTGTTTTGTGATTCTGTATGCATTGCTGGTGTAAATACATTTGAATAAAGCTCTGAAGCAGTTGAGATAAGCAAAGTTTATTGGCATCTCTATTCATTTCCTTTTGTGAAATGCTGAATCTACATAATCCACCTTAGAGGAACACCACCATCTGCTTTAGCCTCTTTGTGTTATGGTTTCACAGCCAGACCATCATTTATTTTCCAAAAGAGAGATTTTCCTCAAAATACAAGCACCAGAATTTTAGTATTCTTTGAATAAAAAATGTTAATGGGGCTCTTTGTAACAAATGCTGCTCTGTATATCGCAGCGCTGTGGACTGTGCTGGTCACCTTTTGAACTGTAACTTCAAAATATGAATATGCTTGTGTTGCAATTTGGGGAAGTATTTCTATAAAAGGATATATCAGACTTTAATAAATATGCTCTGCTCAGAGACACTCAAACTACACAATGGCGAGGAAATAAATAGCATTCCAAACTGAAAGGAAATAGAAAGCTAAAGTTAGCCATGCTCAGTGAGTGAGAGTTAGTTGAGAGTGTCAGATTTAGTTTCATATACACAGTTGATTCAGAAAGTATTTAGTTATGACAAATCTGTGCTTTGTTTTGGCATTATGGTGTATGGAGTGTAGACTGATGTGAAATACTTTTTGAGTGCTTTTGAGTGAGACAAAATTGTTAAATACTTACTAATGTTTGTGGTGTGGATTTTGCTCCAAAATCACGCCACTTCCTGTAGGATGATGTCATTTTATTAGTTAAAGGGATATGACAAAAATAAAACAACTACAAATTAGAACAATATGAGAAAAAAAAAAGGCAGATTGCAAGATATAAACTTGCTTACTCTAATTCTGACTTTTTTCTCAAATTTCTGAGTTTTTGTTGCTCAGTTCTCATAATTTCTGACTTTACAGTGCTCAATTTGGACTTTTTTCCTAAATTCTTATTTTACATCATTCAATTCTGACTTTTTCCTCTAAATTCTGGTTTTCTATCTTGCAAATCTAAGTTCTTGCTATTCTTACTATTATGACTGTCTCTCGATTATGACTTTATCACATGACAAAAAAAAGTGAGATAAAAAGTCACAGTTGCCTTTTTTATGTTTTTATCCTGTGGTGAAAACAAGCTTCCATAGAACTGCATTGATTTACAGTCATATTTGATATGTTTTCTATCTTTAAATATTGTGTATATTTTCTGAATTATATTAAGTTAATGGGAACCTGTACTGTGCTGCACAGTAGGACTGAACGCTTCGCAGTGGCACAGAGCAGAGACCCAGTGTGACCTCTGTTCGATTGGCACGAGGTCAATAATCTGGCTTGTTCCCTCCGGAGCAATTTAAGATGAAGCCATTGACTGTGCAGGCGGTCTGGCCGGCGGTCTGGGTGAGCTCATGATGACAGATGCCAGGTGATCACCCCACTGCCAATTATTCTGTTTATCTCGTCATTGTGGGCCAGCTGATGATCTAGTTTTGTTTGGCTGGTGCAAGACCAGCTCTTCCATCTTCCCATTGGGATCTCCCGCCGTCTGTCTGTGTTAGGACCCCACAGTTCATTATGGCCAAATCCGAGTTCTCATTCTGTCCCCTCGTCTCTCTGAGTGTGAAGAAGGCCGTGGCCAGCAGCAGTAGGAGGACGAGCACCGGGGGTCTCATGTGACCGCTGAGATCTCCAGCTGGCTTGCTCTTGGCACTGGCTTTGGAGCAACAGCTGCTGAGAGAATTATATAAAGCAAACTGTTGAAAAATTATTTAAGAGTCAGTCTTTTTAAAATGTGAATATACAAAAGAATAATATTCTGACTTATCATAATTTAATTTATTCACAAATGTAAATGGGAAAAAAGGTATATCTCTTTTCAACTTGTTCATTTTTGTAGTTTTAAATGTTTTAAGAAACACGATAGAAAGAAGAAAAGAAATGTCCTGCTTGTCTCTTTTGTTTTACTTTGATTTATTTTGTTTTATCATTATTTTTTTATTCTTTTAGTTTAGTTTTAGTGATTTTTGTTCACTTTTACTGCTTTTGTTTGTTTTATTTCAGTTTTACTGTATTGGTTCTTGTTTTTGTTTATTTTACTGTTTTTGGTTTAGTTGTATAATTTTGGTTTTAGTTTAGTTTTACTGTTTTTTGTTTTAGTTTACACTTTCTGATTTTTGTTTGTCTTGTTTTAGTTTACTTTTACTGTTTTTTAGTTGTACTATTTTTGTTTGTTCCTGTTTTACTGTACTTTTACTGTTTGTTTAATTTTATGGTTTCTGTTTTTTGTTTTAATTTGCTTTTACTGTTTTAGTTTACTTTTACTGTTTTTTTAGTTGTAATGTTTTTGTTGTTTGTTCCTGTTTTATTGTACTTTTACTGTTTGTTTAATTTTATTGTTTCTATTTTTTGTTTTAATTTGTTTTTACTCCTTTTTATTTTTTGTTAGTTCTAGTTTTCTTTTACAGGCTTAGTTTTAGTTTAGTTTTACTGTTTTGTTTTAATTTACTTTTACTGTTTTTGTTTAGTTTTGCTGTTTTTTTTCTCTTGTTTTAGTTTATGTTGACTGTTTTTGTTTTAGTTTACTTACATTTAATCTTTTTTTAGCTTACTTTTACTGTTTTTTGTTTTGTTAGAATTTTTTGCCTGTTTGGTAGTCTATATTAAACAAAGCACTTTTTTTTTGTCCTTGCCTCAGGTGTGGTTTAAATCATGTAGATGTAGAAAAACCCACAGTGAGTCCTCTCTGCAGTTCAACCGGGTGAAAGGCAACAGTCGATCTCATATCAGGATGAGAGATTGATTTTATTAGAGTGGTCATGATCCAGCAGCTTTACACATCAACATTTCTTCCTGGAAAAGTAATCCATGCATATCTGCGCAGGCTACGTTTTGGGCAAGAATGTGGTCAATGGCTGAAGAAGTCTTGATGTTTTAGCTATTATCAGTTGGGTGAAGATGTTGTTGAGCTCTAAGCTTTACAGCAGCTGTTGGACAGATCATTATCAAGTTTATAACCATTTACTGGTACCCGTAGTAGATGTTCCAGTAATGAGAATTTGTTTGACCATTCCAACATATAACATCCCAACTTATTTTGGCCTCCTGAAATTCTCCAAGGTATCTGGTCTTGTCTCTTTTTTAAGTTATTTTTTGGGATTTTATGCCTTTTTTTATTTGGATAGGACAGTAGAGTGATGACAGGAAAGTACTGCGAGGAGAGAGGGGAGCAAGATCGGCAAAGTACCTCGAGAAAGTACCTGCGCCGTGAGCACAGTTGTGCTATATGTCAACGCACTAACCACGAGGCTATTGGTGCCGACCTTGTCTTGTCTTTGCGTAAAGACTGTTTGGTAAAAACAGAAAGACAGTTGACTTGCATACTGTTAAGTCTGTTAAGTTAACCAAGATCATTATAAATAGTTAGAGCTAGTTCTGATTTTCAAATTTGACTGGCAGAGAGTGATAATACATGAATACAGGCAGTAATAAAGAATAATGATGGATTTTGAATGCAACAAATGTGCAAAAAAAAAAAAAGAAAAAAAAAAAGAGAATGACCTTTATTGCCAGGTATGTTTACACATACGAGGGATTTGTTATAGTGACAGAAGCTCCACAGTGCAACAGAATGACAGCGACAGGACAGGACACAGATAATAAAAAGAATAATATACAAATATACAAAATAGACAATGTACAAAATAGCAAAAACACAATATATAATATAGACAATTATGTATGTACAGGTATTATATGTGCAAATTTGAAATGTAAATAAGTATGTGTGTTAAATAAATAATGTATAATAGTGTCGTGTGATGAGTGATAACTCATCGTTATCTTTAGGTCACGTCCCAAAACCATTCAAGCTGGCGGTTATTAAGCCTCTTATTAAGAAACCACAACTAGATCCTAGTGAACAGGCAAATTACAGACCCATTTCAAATCTTCCGTTTATGTCTAAAATTCTAGAAAAAGTTGTGTCTGCTCAATTGTGCTCCTTCCTGCAAAAAAATGATCTCTATGAAGAATTTCAGTCAGGTTTCAGGCCCCAGCATAGCACAGAAAGCGCACTTATTAAAATTACAAATGACTTGCTTCAGACCAACGCTGCATCTCATTGCTAGTTTTACTTGATCTTAGTGCTGCGTTCGACAGCATAGATCATGACCGATAAATAGATCGATTACAAAACCATACGGGTATTCAAGGGCAGGCTTTAAGATGGTTTAGATCCTACCTGTCTGATCGCTACCACTTTGTTTATTTAAATGGGGAGTCATCCCAATTATCACCAGTAAAGTATGGAGTACCACAAGGATCTGTCCTAGGTCCTCTGCTATTTTCAATATACACGTTGCCCCTTGGTAATATTATTAGAAAATACGGGATTAGTTTCCACTGTTATGCTGATGATACTCAACTATATATCTCAACAAGACCAGATGAAACTTCTAAATTATCTAAGCTAACATTTACATTTTTATCTAAGTGTGTTAAAAAATGTAAAAGATTGGATGACCAATAATTTTCTCCTGTTAAATTCAGATAATACAGAAATATTACTTATTGGACCAAAAAACAGTACACAGAATCTCTTGGATTACAATTTGCAACTAGACGGACTTCCTCTACAGTCAAAAATCTGGGTGTTATATTAGACAGCAACTTGTCTTTTGAAAATCATATTTCCCCATGTTACAAAAACAGCATTCTTCCATCTTAGAAACATTGCCAAGCTAAGAAACATGTTACCTGTTTCTGATGCAGAAAAGCTAGTTCATGCATTCATGACCTCTAGACTGGACTATTGTAATGCACTGCTAGCTGGTTACATTTACATTTATGCATTTAGCAGACGCTTTTATCCAAAGCGACTTACATAGCATTCAAGTTACAGTTTTTACATTTTATCAGCTCTGGTTGTCCTGCATCTTCAATAAACAAGCTACAGGTAGTCCAAAATGCAGTGGCTAGAGTCCTTACCAGATCAAGAAAATATGATCATATTACCCCAATTTTACAGTCTCTGCACTGGTTACCTATTAAGTTCCGTATCAGTTACAAAATATTATTACTTACCTATAAGGCCCTTAATGGGTTAGCTCCTGCGTGCCTAACTAGTCTTCTACCATGCTACAATCAATCACTCTCCCTAAGGTCGCAAAACTCTGGACTTTTGGTAGTACCTAGGATAGCAAAGTCCACTAAAGGAGGTAGAGCTTTTTTGCATTTGGCTCCCAAACTCTGGAATAGCCTTCCTGATAACGTTCGGGGTTCAGACACACCTCTCTCTGTTTAAATCTAGATTAAAGACACATCTCTTTGGCCAAGCTTTCAAATAATGCATCTCATAATCTTGTACTGCAGTTATATATGATCAAACGCACATTATTATTATTTAGCTTGGATTAAATAAATCAATTTTACTTTGGTTGGAACAGCAGCTACGCTAATTATGTCTCTATTTGATGGGGAGTGCAGGGGGGTTTCTTCTGAAGTCCACGATCATCTCCACAGTTTTGAGCGTTAAGCTCCAGGCAGCCAGCTCCTTAACCTCTTGTCTGTAGGCAGACTCATCAACGTCCTGAATGATGCCAATGACTGTGGTGTCATCTGCAAACTTCAGGAGCTTGACAGAGGGGTCTTTAGATGTGCAGTCGTTTGTGTAGAGGAAGAAGAGCAGTGGGGAGAGGACGCAATCCTGGGGGGCGCCAGTGCTGATCGTACGGGTTCTGGATGAGAATTTTCCAAGCTTTACTAGCTGCTGCCTGTCTGTCAGGAAGCTGTTGATCCACTGAGAGATGGAGGTGGGGACTGATTGCTGAGTTAATTTGGGCTGGAGGAGTGATGGGATGGTGTTAAAAGTGGAGCTGAAGACTACAAACAGGATCCTCACATAAGTCCCTGTTCTGTTCAGATGCTGTACTATGTTGTGCAGTCCCATATTGACTGCATCATCCACAGACCTGTTTACTCTGTAGGCAAACTGCAGGGGGTCCAGTAAGGGTCCAGTGTTGTCCTTCAGATAAGCCAAAACCAGTCTTTCAAATGATTTCATGGCCACAGACGTTAGAGCCACAGGTCTGTAGTCATTAAGTCCAGTAATTTTGGGTTTCTTTGGAACCAGGATGATGGTGGAGCGTTTGAAGCATGAGGGGACTTCGCACAGCTCCAGTGATCTGTTGAAGATCTGTGTGAAGATGGGGGCCAGCTGGTCAGCGCAGGTTTTCAAACAGGCTGGTGCCACACCATCTGGGCCTGGTGCCTTCCTTCTCTTGTTCTTTCTGAAGACCTGGCGCACATCATCTTCACTGATCTGCAGTGCAGGAGGGGAGGGAGAGGGGGGTTGCAGGAGGTGTGAATGGTGTTTTTTCAAACCTGCAATATAACTCATTCAGATCTTCTGCCAGTTGTTGATTCTCCACAGTGCTGGGGGATGGTGTCTTGTAATTGGTGATGTCTTTCAGACCTTTCCACACTGAAGCAGGATCACTGGAAGAGAATTGGTTCCTTAGCTTTCCAGAATAATTCCTCTTTGCCACTCTGATTTCCTTTTCCAGTGTGTATTTGGCCTGTTTATACAAGAATCTGTTCCCATTCCTGCGAGCATCTTCTTTGGCCTGACGGAGCTGTCTGAGTTTTGCAGTGAACCATGGTTTGTCATTGTAGGTTAAATGAGAACTGGTAGGAATGCACATATCCTCACAGAAACTGACATATGATGTTGCAGTCTCTATGAGCTCGTCCAGATCGGTGGCAGCAGCTTCAAAAACACTTCAATCAGTGAGAAAGAAACAGGCTTGTAAATCCTGCTCTGCTTCATTAGTCCATCTTTTTACATTCCTTAATACAGGTTTAGCTGATTTCAGTTTCTGCCTGAGCTGCCTGTGGGACAGAGTGATATGCATCCTTTATTGCTGTGTAACAGTGATCCAGTATATTACTGTCTCTGGTGGGACATGTGATGTGCTGTCTGTATTTTGGCAGTTAACAGGAGGGATTTGCTTTATTAAAGTCTCAAAGAATGATTAAAACAGAGTCCGGGTGTTGTTGCTCAGTCTTTGTGATCAGATCAGCGAGTTTCTGTAAAGCCAGGCTCGCGTGCGCTTGAGGAGGAATGTAAACACTCACGAGAATGAACGAGCAAAACTCCCGTGGTGAATAGAACGGCTTACAGTTAATGAAGAGCGCTTCTAGATCGAGACAGCACATCTTCTTTAACACAGTGACATCTGTACACCACCTTTCAGTGATGTAAAAGCATATCCCTCCGCAACTCGATTTCCCTGTTGATTGTGCGTCGCGATCCACTCTAAACAGCTGAAAGCCCGGCAGATGTAGCGTGCTGTCTTGAATGATGTCATTCAGCCAGGTTTCCGTGAAACACAGAGCAGCAGAGTTTGAAAAATCCTTATTTGTCCGGGAGAGCAGAAGAAGTTCGTCCATTTTGTTGGGTAGACAGCGGAGATTCGCCAGATGGATGCTAGGCAACGCCGTTCTGAATCCGTGCTGTCTGAGCTTCACGAGCGCGCCGGCTCGCTTGCCCCGTCTGCGCGCCCTGAAGCATTTGATCAGCGCCACTGCTCCGCCAACTACAACGCTCAGCAAAACGTCCAAATAATCTAAATCCGGTAAAAAATTTTATGGTGTGTTCTGCCGAATGTTCAGCAGTTCATCCCTGGTAAAACTGATCATGTTTGAGAAACAAAAAACAGGAAAAACTAACAAAAACAGCACAAACACTGAAGAGATAAGCACTGTGGCTGCCATGTGTGGCGCCATCTTAGATCGTATATACATACATACATACATATATACAGTGGGTACGGAAAGTATTCAGACTCCCTTCACTTTTTTCAATTTTGTTATGTTGCAGTCTGATACTACAATTGTTTAAATTCTTTTTTTTCTCATTACTCTACACTCTGTCCTTTATAATGACAAAGTGAAAACAGAATTTTAGAAATGTTTGTAAATTTATTAAAAAGAAAAAACTGAAATATCACATTTACATAAGTATTCAGACCCTTTACTCAGTACTTAGTTGAAGCACCTTTGGCAGCAATTACAGCCTCGAGTCTTTTTGGGTATGACGCAACAAGCTTTGCACAACTGGATTGGGGGAATTTCTGCCATTCTTCTTTGCAAATCCTCTCAAGCTCGGTCAGGTTGGATGGGGACCGTCTGTTGACAGCCTTTTTCAGGTCTCTCCAGAGATGTTCGATAGGGTTCAAGTCAGGGCACTGGCTGGGTCACTCTAGGACATTCACAGAGTTGTCCCTAAGCCACTCCTGTGTTGCCTTGGCTGTGTGCTTAGGGTCATTTTCATGTTAGAAGGTGAACCTTCGGCCCAGTCTGAGGTTTTGAATGCCCTGGACTGGGTTTTCATTAAGGCTATCTCAATATTTTGGTGCATTGAGCTTTTCTTCTACTCTGATGAGTTCCTCAGTCCCTGCCGCTGAAAAACAGCCCAACAGCATGAGGCTGCTACCAGCACACTTTACTTTTGGGATGGTACTCTGCAGGTGATGAGAAGAGCCGGTTTCCTTCAAACATGATGCTTAGAATTGAGGTTCATCAGACCAGGTAATCTTGTTTCTCAGAGTCTGAGGGTCCTTTAGTTGCTTTATTGCAAATTCCAAGTGTGTTTTCATGTGTCTTCACTGAAGAGAGGATTGAGTTTGGCCACACTGCCATAAAGCCCAGATCGGTGGAGTGTTGCAGTGATGTTTGTCCTTCTGTAGGTTTCTCCCATCTGCATATATGATCATGGAGCTCAACTAGAGTGACCACCAGGTTCTTGGTCACCAGTCTAGACAAGCCCCTTCTCCATCAATTGCTCAGTTTGGCTGGGGACCAGCTCTTGGAAGAGTCCTGGTTGTGCCAAACTTCTTCCATTTGAGAATTATGGAAGCCACTGTGCTCTTGGGAACCTTCAGTGCAGCAGAATTGTTTTTGTAGCCTTCCTCAGATCTGTGCCTCAATATAATCCTGTGTCTGAGCTCTGCAGGCAGTTCCTTTGACCTCGTGGCTTGGTTTTCGCTCTGATATGCATTATCAGCTGTGAGGCCTTTTACAGAGAGGTGTGTTCCTTTCCAAATCATGTCCAATCAATTTAATTTACCACAGGCGGACTCCAATCAAGGTGTAGAAACATCTCTGCAATGATCAAGAGACATGGGAGGCACCTGAGCGAAATTTCAAGTGTTGTTGCAAAGGGTCTGAATACTTATGTAAATGTGATATTTCAGTTTTTTCTTTTTAATAAATTTACAGACATTTCTAAAATTCAGTTTTCACTTCATCATTATGAGGTACAGAGTGTAGATTAATGAGAAAAAAATGAATTTAAACAATTGTAGTATCAGGCTGCAACATAACAAAATTGAAAAAAGTGAAGGGGGTCTGAATACTTTCCGTACCCACTGTATATATATATATATATATATATATATATATATATATATATATATATATATATATATATATATATATATATACATATACATATACATATACATACACATATACATACACATACACACACACACACACACACACTTGCAAAAATAAAAAAACAGTAATTTTTTAAAAATATTTTTACAATTTAAAATAACTGTTTTACATTGTAATGTATTTTAAAATATAATTTATTCTTGTGATGCAAAGCTGACTTTACTCCAGTCTTTACTCCAGAATCATTACTCCAGTCTTCAATGTCACATGATCTTGACATCACAAATCAATCATTATAAAATACCAATACTAAAAATGTCTTTACTGTCACTTTTGATCAATTTAATGTGTCCTTGTTGAATTAAGCATATATACTAGGGTGAATTCAGGTTAACTGGTCATCTTAATGGAACAAGTGTCCCAACTGATCTGAGTTCAGCATCTAAATTATCCATGTTTCTGTTGACTAATTTTATAACTGCACAGATCAAAACTGACTAACTATGGCTTGTTTGGTGATTGAATTACTGATTTGGTCAGAGTTACAGTTGGTCAGCACTGATGTTGTTGTGTGACTCACTGTCCCTGTCCATTAGTTCTGCCAGAGCTCTGATGTAAAACATCATTATTCAGTCTTATGAAGCCTCTCTCTGCCTCATAAAAGTCACATCCTGTGAAATGAATCCATAACCTTAACAGGTGGTCTGAGCTGTCAGATTGGAGGCTCTCTTCACACGCGTCAAAGCAGCCAGAAGCCTCTGTCTTTGATCCCCGAACAACTACCAAACATGCTTTCTGCCTCGAGAACCAAGATGACACGGAAATAATGGGATGACAAATCTCACATACCATCCCCTCAATAAGGCCAATTTGATCTGGACAGCCGACGCCAGATCTGTCACAGCACTTTTGGTGTTACACACTGATTTGAAATGAGGGTATGCGATGCCTGCTTTTCACACAAACATTTTAATTATGAGGAAATCACATTATTAATGGCTTTCGCAGATGGGTACTAAGTAGATGAAGTTTGAATAAAAAATGATTACAAATTTTCTTTAGCTGACACCCAAAGCATCTGCTTTTCAAAATTTAGTAATACTAATCATAATAATAATGTACTGCTACACTAAAAAAGAAAAGAAAAAGAAAAAAAGAAAGAATATATATATATATATATATATATATATATATATATATATATATTATTATTATTATTATTTCCCTGATATATTACGTTTTTTTTTTTTTTTTTTTCCTTTTTAAAGGAAATTGATACTTTTGAGCAAAAATTAAATCGATCAGAAATGACAGTAAAGATATTTATAATACTACAAAACATTTCTATTTCATATAAATGCTGTTCTTTTAAACATTCTATTCATCATAGAATCTTGAAAAAAGTATCACAAAAGTATTTAGCAAAACCTTTTCAACACTGATAATAATAAGAACGACTATTAATAATTGAGCATCAAATCAGCATTGAATGATTTATAAAGGATCATTTGACTTTAAAGCCTGGAGTAAAGATGCTGAAAATTCAGCTTTGATCACAGAAATATATTACATTTTACAATATCTTCACATAGAAAACAGTTATTTGAAATTAAAATAATATTTCACAATATTACTGTACTGACTGTTTTTCATTGTAGTGGTTTTTCAATCTTTTTGTTTTTCAGTTTTGAAGAACCATTTCACATTATTCTGATCTCTCTCTTTTTCTTTTTCTTTTTTTCTTTTTTCTTTATTTATTTTTTTTTTTAGAAATAATGATCTATATACATTATGGTGTAAGATGTGTCTTCACTGTCATGAAGTCTCACTTATAATGATTTCAAAAGTTGACCAGAATTTCCAAAAAAACACTAGTGAAGAAGAAACTGAGACAACAGATGCTTCCACATGTAATCTAACACAATCATCAGACATAAAACAGCATCAAAACTGTGTAACGTTATGGAATAAAATGTCGACCAATGAAGAGGTAATAATGGCTGTCAAGCTTTGGGATGTTGATCGACTCCATCTACGTTTTAATACGTCTTTTTTCAGCTTTTTGTTCAAAATGTTGTTTATTTCTTTATTTTGTATTTATGAAACTTACCCACATTCAAGTGTTTAAAAAAGAATGCATGAAGCTAGAATAAAATGTTTTTGTTTACAAGCAGATACCCTGTTCTTTCTTTTGATGTTTTGTATGTTCAAATATTCATTTACAAAATATATACAAATTAATACCTAAATAGAGACATAGTAGTATCCTTAAAGTATAATGTAAAGTTCACTTAAAGAAAACTTACGAGTATACTTGCAGTATAAAACTACTAAACTAGTAGTTTACTGAGACTATACTTCAAAGTGTACTAAAAATGCTACTACCAGTATTTAATTAGTAAACTATCAGTATATCTATAAGTTCACTTTTAGTATAGTTGCAGTACAAGCTAAAAACATTGATGTAAACTAGTTGTGTACTCAAAGTTTACTACTGTTATACTTAAAGTATACTTAAAAGTGTACTTTTATATACTAGAAAGTGGGCCAATTTAGTCCCAAGGAGTATTGAAATAGTACACTTAAAAGTATACTACTATTACACCGATAGTTGTATACTTACTACATAAAGTATACTTGAAAAATATACTTGAACTTTACTTAAGTATACTTAATAAAATAAATTTGAAGTATACTACTTTTTGGTAAGGGTATGCACACTGTAGACTACAAATGGTGGTACAGTGGGTTAATTGTGAGGGTTAATCACACCATTTTGACTACAAATTGTGTTTGTTGCATCAGAGTGGGGACATTTCATTTGCAGTGCTAATTTAGTTAAGTTAAGTTAAGTTATTTTTTATTTTATTATCTCCCTTTGGAGAAATTTGTCAATTTGGCAATTGGGAGAGCAGATCAAACATACAACAATGTAATTTTTTATTTTTTATTTTTTTTTTTTTAAATATTTAACATATTTTATTAATTGAGCGGTTAATTGCTGAAATCATAAAATGGATAGCTCTGGTTTCTGCTTTGGTCCTGGTTGGCGAATTTTAAAATCCACTATATTCTTATAGTTACTAAATAAATCACCTGTTCACCATTTACTTCAGCATTCATAGCAAAATGGTTTTATAATTATTAATATTATTTGCATAGCAATGTTTAGTTATGTCACAGACTAAATAAAGTTTCAAATTAATTTAATAATAATAAAATAAATTAAAATGTTTATTTAATATAAAATTATAATATTTAATATATGAAAAAATATAAACATATATATTCAATATATTTAAATAATAAAAGAAATTATAAAATAAAAGTTAATGCAAATGGGTCTTCTTAATATTTTATCATGTGGTATTTGTTTTTTACATGCAGTAAGACACTTGAGGTTATGCTGTATTATATTGGATATATTGAAGGCTAAAAGGGTTGTAGGAAGTAACAGCTTTCTGCATGATATACATTCACAATACAGCATGGCCTCTTTTGACTTATTGTTTAATTAAATGTTTCAAAACCACAGAGAATTCAGCAGAGTTAACAAAGAATTAAATCTCAGAAGTAATAAGAGTCAGAACATACGGTTGTTTCCATTACATGGTAATTTTCCTGATTACTGTTGTAGACAAGAATTCCAGGTGGCTCTATGTTGTCAATTGACTGCAGGTCTACTTATCCACTATGAGGCCCTGTTACACAGTATAATTCCCTACCTGACATTTTAATGAGACGGTGATGGAATGAATCAGTCGTCAAGGAAGTTGTAAATGCAACCTTTGCTCCTGTTCCAGCAGGATACTAAAGACATATTGCACTTCTAGTACACTAGACAACATACAGTTGAAGATGAATTTGAACTTTGTGCTCATGAAACTAAAGCACTTAAGCTGTAATTTCTTAATCAGTATTTTGTTGTCCAGTAAAATATATCTATAAAACAGGACATTTTCTTAAAAAGTACAAATGTTTATTTAATAATAAATTATTTTGAATAGTTTCATTATTTTAAAAATATTATATTATTATAAAAAATAATTAGCAAACTTATTCTCTGTATTTTTTTAAATAATAATTTTCAATTTAATATTATTATAATAAATAATAATAATGTTGCTCACTCTGATTTATATACTCTGATCAAACTTTTATATTGTATTATATTATATTATACGTTTTTATAAAAAATATAAAACAATATTCTAAAATAATATATTTAATATTATTTAAAAAATAATTTTAATAATAATTGTTTTACTTATAATGGTATGTGTTGCGCCATGTCTCTAAAACAACAACAACAACAAAATAACAGTCTTTTCCTCTTTCCACAAAAGTTCACTCTGATTTATAGACGCTGACCAAAGTTTACTCCATCCACTTCAGGAACAAATAGACGGTCATTCTGTTATACTCACTAAATGCGGGGGAATCTGTTCCTGTTGTGATGCAATTTCTTCCTTGTGAAATGACATGTCACCTCTCGAGTTATCTAGTGAATTGCTGGAGCTGTTGCCAGTATATCACAAGCTTTAACCTCTAGCACTCTGTGTGAATTGGCTGGTGAGGACTATTATACGTCTAGTTAAAGCTCAAATGGAAAGTCCACAGTGCTCATTAGCAGTCGCTCCAAGCAGTCCCATTACTGGCTCTCTTCTGAAGCTGGATGCAGGGTGAAGTGGCTCTCTATTACGGCCGTAATTTCTTCAAAATCCCCGACCTGGTCTTTAGAGTTTGGAACATCGGATCATGATGTTCTGTTCTTCGTCTGATGACACACACTGTGCTGTCCAAGGAATACCTCTCTCACGCATCTCCAAAATGATTATATTTGACACTGTTGCAATCAAAGATGCATTTCTTGGAAGATCATGTGCCACGGGTGCAATCAAACTCAGGACATGACGGAATCTCATTTTTGCATGATTCTTTCCTGTGCGCACATGGTACAAGAAAACACGTTAGGACATGGGTATGTAAACAGCCTCAAGGCTCATTGGAAATATGTGCTTGTGGCCATATTTTTTGCACTGTAAAAAGAACAATCTACTCATTAAAACAGAGTTAGTTTATTTGGGTGGATTTCATCCTATGTGTTGTGCAAAGACTAATGTAACAGCTACGAAACACAAAAAGGAGCTAGTTAAAAAAAAAAATAATAATAATTAAAAAAAAGCTAATCAAGACAAATTTTAGAAAGCCTAGCCTGAAAGTTTAAAGTAGTTGCAATAGCTTGAAGTTTAAAACAGGTTTAAATTTTGAAAACACAAACAGATGGACGGATGGACAGACAGAAAGATAGATAGATTAGAAATATTAGAATTGCTAATTAGAATATTAGAAAGCTTAAATGAGTTGCAAGGGCTCCTGGGAGTTTACATTTTAATTTTGACAAATGTTATGATATGTAAAACAACGATGTGATATAGATCGATATGAAAAAGATATAGATCCTGCATGTTGTTGATTAATACCAGCGGTGATGTTCTACAACAATGTACACTGACATTGTACATAGTCAAATTAAGCATTAAATTAAGTAAACAACTGTTCAGCAATTATGTTGTTTAATTAATTTTAATTAGCCTAAGTAAATTTAACATCAGGGAAAAAATGTAAGGTCTGACAAATGATTTTGCTTTTGGCATGTTTTGCAACACTTTCATACACTCTAAAAAAATGCTGGGTTAAATATGGACAAACCCAGTGACTGGGTTGTTTTCAACCAACAGTTGTGTTAAACGTTTAATCCAGCCTTCTGGGCAGTAACCCAACCGCTGGGTCAAAACAACCCAATCGCTGGGATGTATTTAACCCTGCATTTTTTAGAGTGTAGTGAAGTCCAGTGAGTGGTGCTAAAAGCATGTTTAGTTTTATTTGAAACAGATGAACATGAATCTAGCAACGTTTTATTATGTTGATTGTTGTACGTATTGTGGCAGTTTGGAGTGAAACGTCTGATGAGTGGTGTTAAAAAGTTAATGCTGTATTGCGTTTGAAAATAACGTGCCACCTACATTAAACCCTTTCATATACCTTTCTCATAGTGTTAACAAAAGCAAATTTGAGATTAAAAACACATTTTCTGATGCCATCTTAGCTTGTTTCAGCAAGTCTTTGAGCTCTTTTAGTGTTACTTGTGTTTTAAGGGACTCTGCATTGCAAGTACAGTGGTTTACCAGGTGCGCTACCAAGCAAGTTTACTATGTTAGAAAAGCCATGTGTATGGAGCTGTTTATGTAATTAAAACATAAAAATGCATTAGTTTACAAATCATGCACTATGGAAAAATCTTTTGAGGTCATAACCTAGTATTATGCAAGGAATTGTGTGAAAACAAATCTTTATTAATCGATAATCTGTCTCTGTAATCATAATTTGTGTGTAAAGAAACATGAAATTTCATTGCCTCTAGTATTAATTTAACTACTGAGTTGTATGGATAGGTGTGTTTTTGGAGTTTGACATACTGTATGTTTTTCCAATGAGTCTGCAACCAGTCCAAAAAAAGACTATTTGGTATGATGAAGCGGTGATATTCGCATTATAAGTAAGTTTGAACCATGTGGGTCTGAAATATGAGGATAGAAAGGATTTAAATGAACTCATTCTGTTCTGAAGGTTCCCGGAGGGCTTTGAGTCTGCAGTTATGCCACACAATCTATTGTTTATTTGTTCTTTTTTCTCTAAATTGTGAGCCATCACTTTAATGTGTCATATTGTCCTTGGCTGTGCGAGGCAAGGGTAAACACAGCAAAATTGCTTCTGCGTCATGCCACTTTTTGGGCAGTGACGGTTTGGTTGGTCTCCATGACAACTAAATCTGAATTCTAAGAAAAACATCCTGGGCAGATATCCTACTCAAGGGCCAGATAGCATCAGCGCAGGTATTCGGCAGACATTCTTGTCCACAATGGCCTTTAATGGATCGGGTGGGTGGAGGGGAAACAACAGGGTGTCAGACGTCTCTCCCTGAAGATTTTGCTGCTCAGTCGCATATCCCTGCTGTTCACTGCCGAGGGAATTATCCTGACGTGAATAGGGCATCTACAGGTTTCTCCTCAGGCATTTTGCACTGCTATTTGGTGAGGTGAAGTCATTTGTAGATGATTCATCGCTGTGCCCAAGGAAGTGTTCATATCTGGGTCTTCCAGAAGCACACGATCACAGACTCTCTGTGGTGTGTCTCTGATGATAGAGACATCTGGTCTGGCCTTTTATAATACAATTGCATGAAAAACCCAAAAGAAGCAGCTCAGTAAAGGCTTTTTGACAGGATATGCAATACGGGTTTATTCATCCTCACCCTCTAGATATATATTGTCCCTCTTGTCCCTTACCTTATTAAAAGTAACATTTAGACAGTATGTTGGGTCATTGTGCTTTATGTACAAACGATCCATGATCTTGTTTGAGTCATTAATAAAAGATATTATCACAATATTACAAAATGGAAAATTTATTAATAGTTTTTCTTATCAAAGTTCTCTTTCTGTTTTTTTTTTTTCTGTTTTTTTTTTCTTTAAGATGTTTAGGGTCTGTAAGATTAATTAATATATAATTGATAACTCAGAAAAAATAGTTTATAAGTATGCACTATATGGAAAAGCATTTTTTAGGCTATAGCCTAGTATTGTGCAAGGTATCACGCACAAACAAGCCTTTATTAATCCATATTCTGTCTCTGTAATTTTAATATATATATATATATATATGATAAAGATGTTTAGGGTCAGTAAGATTTGTTTTAAAGAAATTAATATAGAAATTAATAACTCAGAAAGGATGCATCAAATTAAACTTGACTGCAAAGACTTTCACATTATTACAAAAGATGTATTTTTAATTATATTTTAAATAAAGGCTGTATATATTTAAAACATATTAAAATATTTCTATTAATATAGAAAATATTTCTTTTAAATTGCAATAAAATTTATAACTCAGAAAGGTTGCATCAAATTAAACTTGACTGCAAAGACTTTCACATTATTACAAAAGATGTATTTTTAATTATATTTTAAATAAAGGCTGTATATATTTAAAACATATTAAAATATTTCTATTAATATAGAAAATATTTCTTTTAAATTGCAATAAACTTGCACACTATTATTGTTTTACTATCAAATAAAAGCAGCCTTGGTGCATAAGAGATCACTTTTAATAACATTAAATATTTTTCTGATGCCAAACATTTGAACAGTAGTGTATATTATTTTTATCTATCTATCTATCTATCTATCTATCTATCTATCTATCTATCTATACAAAATATTTATCTTCTACCGCTTTTACTTCAATAGCAGTCCTGATTCTCATTCCTATTCCACTTGCACAAGTGCCATTTGGTAGAGCCAGCTGTGCAGCCTCCAGATTTCCCTTTACAGGTTGTGATAATATTATATTACAGTTATTCTACCTTAAAATCATCCATCAAGCACTGACAAGTACCAACTAAGCGCATAAAATCCATTAAAATCGAATCAAGAAATCACACAATGACCATCAAATTCCTTCTCTGTGCTTGTTATTGTTTTTATATTCCCCTGAATATCTGATTCAGTCACTACTATATTACATATACAAAAAGCAACTTAATTCTGCTGGCAGAGTTACCTATTTCTTTTTAAATACGCAGTGAATTTTGGTGACAGAGAGCATATGGGAGAAGCCACTTTCATGACCAGAGCCCACGGGCAAAGTCCTCTGTTGTCAGACTGCTCTGGCTCCAGGACCGAGCGACAAAACTCCATTTAACAAAAGATTGGGTCTGTTTAGATAGATCCAAATAAATCTAAAGCTGATCCATTTGCTCTAACTAATTGTTCACCATATTGTGAACCTGTATTTAAGCCCAGATTTTCGAAATGTACCACATGTGATTTGGAGCTGCTACAATCAATCTGTGAGGCTTAGTGCATAAGCGAAAATAATGAAAGCTTTGATAGATTAACAATAAAGCTCTTTTTTTTTACCCACAAATCTCAGCATGTGCTTTTACAAATCGTGCAAACACATTGTCAATCTGCCAAGAATAGTAATTTCATAGCTTGGAGTTGCATAAATCCTGTATTTAAACACTGATGTCTCACTGTCATTACATTCAGCCGAACAGACTGATAACTTTTCCACAATCAAAGCATTATGTGACAGCTGTTTTTCAGGCTTTTACTGCAGATTCCAGCTTGAGGGATGCATGCTCTACATGGTGAGTGATAGATTAGTCATTATTTGCTATCTCAGATTGAATAATGGGTCTGTATTTTTATTGTTATGCATTATGGTGTTTATCTATCCAGATTCATCGTCAGAGGGAAACATAAAAAGTGGCCAGCTCAGGTCCCACTATGATATAAGCTTCTCACAGGGGCCAGGGGGCGAAGTGGACCACCCATAAAAATGTTATTCCAGGCCCTGTGAAGCTCCGCAGCGGCTCTCAATCTGCTGCCCCCTCATTGTTCCCACTCAGTAGGCATCAGTGGCTCTGATCAATAAACACTATCCTATGCCAGTATGCAACACTTAGTCCTTTGTGTGGGTCAGCTGACTCGTCGACACTGCATCCTATAATTACGTTAAATTGAGTGCAACTATTCATTGACATGACGTGCAGGAGTGTGCTTCTGAGCTACTACATGACTGAACCTGACATTAGATATGATCTCTGACTATCTTGAGTGATCTATAAATGATGCAACAATTAGCCAAGGGCTCAGAGATGTCATAAGTGGCATGTCACTAATTCCACTGTCCTAAAATTGTGTTTCTAAAATTACATTAAAGGAGTACTTAAGCCAAAAATGAAAATGTACTTGCCCTCAGGCAAGATGTAGATGAGTTTGTTTCTTCAGCAGAACAGATTTGGAGACATTTAGCATCACATCACTTACTCACCAGTAGATCCTCTGGAGTGAATGGGTGCCATTTGTCACGGTGCACACACGAGGGATGAACGAGGAGACAAAGGTAAACTCAAATTACAGTCTTTAATGAAATCCAAACAAGATACGGCAAGACAAGGCAGGGCTGACACACAGGAACACCGGGAGTAATGAGTAGACCAGACGAAACTCAACAGAACAGGCCGGAACTAAATACACATAATAATTAACCACACAAACCTGAAGGAAATCATATACAATCAAACTAGACGAGGACAGGAACAGGAAGGACCAAATAAGGGCATGGAGGGAAACACATGACACACGACATACATGACTGTGACATTACTCCCCACCTCCTGGAAGGCGCGACCCGTAACGGGGGGGGGCTCTGGAGGGCCCTCAGGACAGACACAGAGACACAGACAGGATGACAGGACGGGGCCCTCCAGGACGAAACAGACAGGAACGGGAGCTGGGAGCTCTGGAGGCTCGGTCCCCTCGGCCCGGCCACTACAGCCGGAACCCCTTTGTATCCCCCCCAAAAAATTCCTTGGGGGAACATATGGGCTTAACTCAGGAACTGGAGCCCTCATGGGGCTGAACACGGGAACAGGAGCCCTCCGTGGGCGACACTCGGGAACAGGTGCCCTCCGTGGGCGACACTCGGGAACAGGTGCCCTCCGTGGGAGAAACAAACACAGGACAAGACAATCCACAGGAACAGGAAGCCCTCCGTGGGCTAAGCTCGGAATCAGAGGCTTTACTGGGCATGACGGGAGATCCACAGCCCTTCCTGGGCTGGATGTGGAGTCAGGGGCCCTCACAGGGTTTCTCCAGAACCGCTTCCACTTCAACGACAGGGGGCAAACGGCTAGGAATGGCCTCCGTGGCCATAACCAGAGGAGCCGCCTGCCCCAGACGAGTCTGCGTAGACATGACAAGACTGGACTGGGTTAATTAAAATGTTCCTGTGGACACAGTACCTTTAAAACAGCCTAGACTTCGGTCAGGGGCTGGAGCCATCACTGGTCAGGCTGGGAACGGCACTCCTGGCCGTGACTGGGGAAGTGGTGTCAGCAGCGGCCAGCGGGCTTGAGTCAGCGGCGAACAACTCTCTTAGGTGAGCCACGAACGGCAGGCTTAGGTAAGCCACGGACAGCGATGTGGGTGAGCTGCAGAAGGCGGCAGGATATCCCCGTGGACAGCGGGCTTGAGGGACTCACGGCCAACGGAGTCGCGGCCCTCGCGGCAATCCCGCCGAACTCCAATGCCGAATCCGTGGGCTAGAGTGGGAAGAACGAGCAGTGACTTCCATTCCACGGAACAGACAGACAGGAACTAAAAAAAACTTTCCAAAAAACGAACAAAACAAAACGAGGTGAAGGGGCTCCGCTTACTGTTTAGGTCTGGTCTTCTGTCACGGTGCACAAACGAGGGATGAACGAGGAGACAAAGGTAAACTCAAAATACAGTCTTTAATGAAATCCAAACAAGACACGGCAAGACAAGGCAGGGCTGACACACAGGAACACCGGGAGTAACGAGTAGACCAGACGAAACTGAACAGAACAGGCAGGAACTAAATACACATAATAATTAACCACACACACCTGAAGGAAATCATATACAATCAAACTAGACGAGGACAGGAACAGGAAGGACCAAATAAGGGCATGGAGGGAAACACATGACACACAGGACATACATGACTGTGACACCATCAGAATGAGAGTCCAAACAGCTGATAAAAACATCACAATAATCCACAAGTAATCCACACCACTCTAGTCCATCAATTAGTGCAGTGAAGTGAAAAGCTGCATGTTTGCTTCTTCACAGATCTATCAAGATGTTTTTACCTTCAAACTGTTGCTTCCGGCAATATTATTCTCTATTCATAATATTGCTTTCTCCAGTGAAAAAGTCATCTTGTCTGAATCAGGAGAGAAATGTGCACAGATCAAGCAAAAACTGACCAAAATAGATATAAATAAATATGCCAGTGGATTTTGATGTGAAATGAGGATGGGAAATGGTCATTTTACAAATATTGGACCTTTATTGGTGCAAAAAACTAAACCAAAAACATCATATAAAAAATGTAAACTCCATTTAATGCTCCCTTTAATTTAGATACGTTTCAGCATATGTACAAAAACATATGTAAGTTGCGTACAGTACCTATATACAAACACCAATGAGAATGGGCTGGTGTGAATTCAGAGTAGGCCTACACTTTGGGACATCCACTAAAACATGATTTCCTAATTAAGCCTGGCAATGACTTTTCATTGAAGTGCAAATCAGTTTATCTTAATTAACTGATTTGTGTGCCATAATTTATGGCAGATATTAGTAACAGGTAAAGGTATTGATCTGTTGGGAGCCACATTTTGGCCAGGCATCAATGGTATGATGCCCCGGAGTCGAAGAGAGCCACAAATAGAATGACAGTCCATTGATCAGGCTACTGCAGTCTTTTGACTGACTACTGCGAAGACTGTATGCAGTGCCACAAACAGCCGCTTGCTAAGCCTTCTGAATCATTTCAAGATAGCACATGAATAGATTCCCGTGAGAGCGGTTAAAAAGGACTGTCAGATTGTTTCTCTGACGATGCTTGACTTCTATCACAGATGTGTATAGTTTACATGAAGGAGGGCAAAGAGCACAATGACTTTAACGGCTCTGTTGTAGGCAAGTGTTTTCAATTACTAGCAAATGCTGTCCTTAAAAAGACAGAGATGTAGCAGGTTAACTGATGTTAATGTTTTTGTCAGAATGAAGGCTTGTTTTTAAGGCTTTTAGATTTTTGTTGCATTTGTGGGAACATTATGAAATGTTCAATCAGCTCTTCGTCCAGATTTCGAGGAATGTTAAACTCTCAGATTTTTGTTCATACTGTTAAAATGCAGAATGAAAATTTGCAAAATTATTTGTTTTCTGATTGCATTTCTTAGCGGTTAGCGATGGCTAATTGGCATGCTGTGTCACTGAACACATCCCATATAGGCTCATCATACTGCAATGCTTCTGGGAAAGAGTGAAAAAAACAACCCTTCCCATCATAAATCTGAGCCCAGTTGGGACTTATATTTCGCTGGATTCACTTGAAAACTTTTGAATGTGGACATTTGCCAACAGTTAACTTGAGAAACTTAAAGGGCTTTCTTCGGTTTACCAGCAGTTATCCACTGAACTAAAAACCAGGCATGTGAAACAACAGGCCTGTGAAAACACTCTCTGGGGGAACTGAAACAATATTTTGAAACAATATTCTAATAAACACATTTCCTGTATATTTTCCCAACAGAAATGGTATAGATGGATCCAAATGTCACCCTATTCATACAGAGCTTTATGCATACAATACCTGTAAACTTCAGACTGGCGAAATAAGTTGACGGGAGCAAGTTATAAGGAGGAGGGGCAGATTATCTATAATAAAAATACATTTCATTAATAGACCTCCTCTTAAATCTGAAAAATCTGATATTAAGATAGAACTAGATGTTGTTTAGGTATCAACATTTTTTGAAACAACACCAAGTAACATCCAAAGCTGTAAAATCACCATAAAAGTGATGATTTAAACAACTTTACAGTTCAAATAATATAGGTTTTTAAAACATTTTAAAAGCCCTCTTTTTTGTTTTTTGGTTATGCAAATGTCAGAGAAAACATTAAGGGAGCATCCCATTTGACCTTTTATGAGAACATTACTTTTGAATGTTTTCTTTTCTGACATTCTGAAACAAGTAATAAGTAGTAATGTCTAAAAACCATTAGACAAAAATACAACTAAAATGTTGTAGAAAAAACATTCCATGAATGACGTATAAATAATGTTTTTGTGCTATCGTTTTGAGATTGTTATTAATGAACAGATAACTTTTAATGTTACTAGAAGAATGTTTGTTAAGACAATCTTGCTAGAATATTAGTTCACCCAAAAATGAAAATTCTGTCATCATTTACTCACCCTCAAGTAGTTCCAAACCTGTATGAATTTCTTTGTTCTGCCGAACACAAAGGAAGATATTCTGAAGAAAGTTTGTAACCAGGCTGTCTTGGGGCACCATTGACTTCCATAGTAGGAAAAAAAAATACAATGGAAGTCAATGGTGCCCCAGAACTGCTCTGTTTCCCACATTCTTCAGAATATCTTCCTTTGTGTTCGGCAGAACAAAGACATTCATACAGGTTTGGAACTACTTGAGGGTGAGTAAATGATGACAGAATTTTCATTTTTGGGTGAACTATCCCTTATAAATCCACACATTAACCAAGTAACATCCAAAACTGTAAAGTTACCATACAAGTAATGATTTAAACAACTTTACAGTTCAAATAATGCAAGTTTTTAAAATATTTTTTAAAACATTTTTTTTTTTTTTTTTGGCCATGCAAATGTCATTTTGCAAACATTATGTGAACATTACTTTTGAATGTTTTTTGTTTGTTTGATTTTTTGTATTTTGTTTTTACATTCTGAAACTAGTAAGTAGTAATGTCTAAAAAACATTAGATGAAAATACAACTAAAATGTTTTAGGTAAACAACGTCAACAAAGTGTTTTTAGAATATATTTTTGTTAGCTGGGGTCATTTCCCTTCAGAGATAGATGCATACATTCAGAGATACATTCTACATTCAGAAAGACGAATTTCACCAAATGGTAAGGAGTTTGCAGGTAGGATTATGTTGTGGTCTAGTGACTAATTCATGCACAAGACAAGGCCTTCTGAAGGTCACGTCTGGGTTTGAGGATCTCCAGTAGTGAGGGAAGTGGACCAAGTCTTTGTAATGGTGGAGCTCGGTCAAGTGCGTCCAGTACATCATGAAGATAAAGGGCACAACCTTTCCTCTCTCCTGTGGAGAACCAACACCTTCTAAGGATGCTTCCCGCAGTCACAGCCAATACTACATCTGGACCTGGCAGGAGCTCAAAGTGTTTTTCTTTTCTTCCTTTCAATGCGTGCTTCCCTAACCTGAACAATGTCATTTTTCTCCACAGCGGTTGCTATTTCAGGCCAGCCGTCAAAGTGTCCTCATTCACGGGCTGAGCGTTAGCCCCCAAGCATGTCAATAACTCAGAATTACCAGGAATCACTTCAGAAATCACTTAAGATTCAGATCATTCCATATTTCTGGAGCTTTCAAAGCAACCAGTGTTATTTTTACACCCCAGATCCAGATTAGTGAGAAAAATAGGTTTAAAAGAAATAAGAAAGCATTCAATAATGAACAGCTGTGGCAATCAGATCACCCCTACTGTGAGGCAGCTGGGCTCTGCTTTCAGAACAGATACCTATACAGAAGTGTTTCTTAATCAGGACTTCTGCAGAAGCCCTTCATTCACCAGTACTGTATGGCCAGACTTTATCTCACAAAGTCCATAGTCAGATGGGGATATTTAGCCACTGGAGAAAAAATTGGAGGCCGTCAGATGCTAGATAAAGGCATATTCATTAATGGATCTCATTGAGCCAAGCACATAATCTCAAACATCACAAAGCAATATGAAAATGTCCCTTAATTTGCATGCAAAAGCTCCCATACACCTTTTCTGTGAGGTCACCAAAGGATCACCGTTTTATTCTCAATTAAGTGAAACTGGAATTATTAACATCTGCCTATGAATGCACAATAAATTTCTTGTTAAAGAGCTGATTTTATTCTTATATATCTCCATAATCTCATATTGAATCCCCTCAAGACTTGAGTATGAAGGTATTGACCTCACATAAAATGTTTGCTGATGAGTTTGTACTCCATCTCCATTTGATATTTCTGTGAAATCTATTTGCTTATATATGTACTATATACTATATAACTTCTTATTCTGAAAAATACAGTGAAAAGCTGTGCAAAAACCATCTGTAACAATTCAGGTTATGATGTTACATCCACATTTGACCCATACCCATAATACTATATGGCTGTACTCTTTATATGACACTGTCTATTTAGTTTATGGCAAAATAAATTCTACACGGCTGATGAAAAATCACGAAACAGCAACCTCTAAAATATGTACCTCTATCTGTTATATAGGAGGTCCAGATTTAAAGGACACTTTTATTCAGGTTACATTTAAAAACAAATTTTAACATTATAGAACACAGTGTGTGTGTATGTGAGTCTGTTGTGCATGTGTGTGTATGAGGTGATGGGAAGGTTGTCTTTGCACATTTAGTCTTTTAAACACCTCAGGTATAAGTAATATTTTCTACAGAGAGAGAGAGATCATAGTTTATTCATTTTATTGTATTATTTTAGAAATTCAAAGCAACTGTTATAAGTAAAAGTGATTTTAAAAAGGCATATTCTTTGCTTACCTACACTCTTTGTAAATATCAGTAATAAATAACTACCTTAATAAAATGTCTGAATATAATTTAAGTGATTGTTTGAGTTGAACATACCAAAATAAATGCCTTAACATCCAACAGTTAATTTTGTCTAAATTTAAATATTTTTTTTTAATAGTCAAACAGTATTTGGCTTAAAAATTATATTTTATAGATATACTTCATATTTTTGTCGAAGAATGCAGAAATGATTCTGTTTTATGAACTACAATTATATAAATATTCTTGATCTTTAACAACAAATTAAATTGAATAAGTTGGAGGGAAATCTGATTTTTCCCAGCATGCTTTGATATGTACTGGATAAGGAGAGCATTGTTGGGTAAGTTACTCTAAAAAGTAAGTACTAGTTACTAATTACATCTTCAACAGTGTAATTAGATTACTGTACAAATCACTCTCTCCAAAAAGTGGTTCATTACTTATTACTAATTACTTTCTAAATCCTGTCAACCTCGGCAAGTTAATGAATGATACAAGGATAGAAATGAAATGTTCTTTTAATTCTTTCAAATAAATAATACATAACTACATAAATTATTTGGTCACACTTTAGATTAGGGTCCAATTCTCACTATTAACTAACTATTAACTATGAACTAACTATACTTTTGCCCCAATATACTCCTAATTACTGCTTATTAATATTTAGTAAAGTAGTTGTTGACAATTATGTTTAAGAATTGGATAGGAATTGGGTAATATTAAGGATTTAGAATAAGGTCTTGCAGAATAAGACATTAATATGTGCTTTTTAAGTAATAATAAACAGCCAATATCCCAGTAATATTCATGCTAATAACCAACTAGTTAATAGTGAGAATTGGACCCTAAAATGTTACCAATATTCTTAGTAACTCACCAAAGTAATTAATGTGAGAAGAGTACATAAAAAGCATGCATTTTAAGGTTAGACTGTAAATTTTGATGTAAAATCCATTGTATTGTACTGTATTGTATTGTGCACAAATGATCTACAGTCCATACACAGTATTAAGTTCAATTACATAAGAAGTAGCCTTAATTAAATTACAGAAAAAAATAAGAGTAATCCCTTACTTTACTTTTTCAAGGGAAAACTAATTAAATTACTGTAATTAATTACTTAGTAACTAGTTACACCCAATACTGAAGGAAAGTTAAAATGAAGTGTTATTTTTGCACACAAAGGATGAGGTCTATTAATATTGAATGTTCTGTTGTAATTTATAGGGGTTTCCGTTTTGGTGTGAAATGAATTAAGGTCATACTACTCATAAATATTGTTTTTACATTGATTTCACAGCATTCAATATTTTTACGTGTAAAAATGTGGTAACACTTTACAATATGGTGCCATTTGTTAACATGAGCGAACAATGAACAATACATTTGATTTGAACAATACATGAACAATACAATACAATGAACAATCCATTTATTACACTATTTATTCATCTTTGTTAATGTTAGTTAATAAAAATACAGTCGTTTATTGTTTGTTTATGATAGTTCACAGTGCATTAACTAATGTTAACAAACACAACTTGTGATTTTAATAATGCAATACTAAATGCTGAAATTAAAATGAAGTAAGATTAATAAATGCTGTAAAAGTATTGTTCATTCTTATTTCATGTGAACTAATGTAATTAACTAATGAACCTTATTGTAAAGTGTTGCGAAAAATGTTTCAACAAAAACAAACAAAAAAACAACTTGGGTGATCAAACAAGATTTAAACTTACAAAACAAAAACTTAAATTTCAGTCTGTTCCATGTCAGTCTTCACAATCCACTCTCATTAAGTGGAAATAAGCAGCTCAGACATTCTGCAGAATTGTAATTTTAGGTAAACTATCCCTTTAAGTTTTTTTTTTTTTTTTTTTTTTTTTGCACAAGCTGGAAGAGATAAGCCCATGTTGAAATGGTCTACAGTGGTAGCAGAGGCTTGTTTCTGTCTCTTATTGTTTTGTATCTTTTTTTCATTTCTCCTCATCGTAACATATCGGATCCCGAGGGTTATTTCAGTCTCAGTTGACCCCGAGTCCAGTTCCTGAAGGATATAAATCTGTTCATACAGTGGGCAGGATGAAACCGTGTTGCAGCGAGAGGTCATCTAAGATCTGCAGTGTACACTGGGAAGCATATTCTCCTCCTCCTCCTCCTCCACAAGGACAGCCATCAGTGCAACTCGACTTGTCTGACAGTAGGCTGTGATTGATAGGGGCGGCAAGGGGCAAGGGACCCTCGGCGAGTGCCAAAGGCTGATGCTAACCGGCCCTGATGGGACTGACAAAGAAGAGGCTTTACAAATCAGTGCTCCCTGATGGACATCATCCTCAGATTAGCCACACGCTAGAGATAAAACATACTGACAATGTCAAGTCCATCCCTGCAATAACACCGTAGAGCACTGTAAAGTAATTACTGTAATGCTCAACGCAATGAAAGGCGATTGATATTCAGTTAATTTCTGAAATGATCTTCAGTGGTCAATCGTGTGATTATGTAACACCAACAAACCCATCGTGAGAAATGACAGTAATACAATAAGTTACAATCAAGACAGGAAATGAATTTGCTTGTCCACAAGTCGCTGTGACTGATGAATGTTGACTTTTACCAGCCATGCGGAACTGAACAAACGCACAAAGCATTAAGTCCTGACATCTGATATTGCTGTGTGTTTTTTAATACAAATATATCAGAGTCTTCTTTAAACCTTAAAGGGATAGTTCATCCAAAAATGTAAATTCTGTCATCATTTACTCACCCACTGTTGAACACAAAAGAAGATATTCTTTGTATTCACATTATGGGGAAAAAAAATAAAAAATTCTATGGAAGTCAATGGCCACTGTCAACTGTTTGGTTACCAAACTTCCTCAAAATATCTTTTTTGTTTTTAACAGGAGAATGGGGTTGGAGCAACTTGAGGGTGAGTGCATGATAGACTTTGGAACTGTTACTTTAAAGTCTTTAAACTGAGAATAAATATAAACTAGCTCTCTTTGTGTTCAAAATCTTCCTGGCATTGGACTCACAGCTTTTTTTTAATGGTGACTATCTGTCCACACTCAGAAAATAAATAAATAAAAATAAAATAAATACTGAAAAATAAATTATATATATATATATATATATATATATATATATATATATATATATATATATATATAATTTTCATAAGAATCATCAATTAATGCCTAAGCAAATTTGCTTTGCTATTTGCCAAACTGTAATTTTTTTTAAACAAATTGTTTAAAAAGAATTAAAATTTCATAATCTGCATTAGTAATGAATTCATAATATGTACTCTACCATTCAAAAGTTTGGGGTCAGTATGATTTTTTAAACGGTCTCTTATGCTTGCTGAGGTTGCATTAAAAAGTGCAGCAAAACAGTAAAATTGTGAAATATTATTACTATTTGAAACGACTGTTTTCTATTATAATATATTGTAAAATGTAATTTATTCCTGTGGTGCAAAGCTGAATTTTCAGCATCATTACTCCAGTCTTCAGTGTCACATGATCATTCAGAAATCATTCTAATATGCTGAATTGCTGAAAGATTTCTGATTATTGTTCATGTTGAAAACAATTATGCTGCTATATATTTTTGTGGAAACCATGATACTTTTTTGAGTCTTTTGTTTATAGAAATAGAAATGTCTTTAATGTCACTTTTGATCAATTTAATGCATCCTTGCTGAATAAAAATATGAATTTATGTATATATATATATATATATATATATATATATATATATATATATATATATATATATAGCATTATGTGAAAATCAGAGAACAGAGCAGAGCGACGTGGGGAACGGCTTTAATCCTTAAACTGAATGCTGTGAAAGCAGCTCATACTGTCTGACCAGCTCCGGGCACCACGGGGGGTGATGGCGGGTTTGGGGCGCTGGTTTTACAGAGTTATAAATAATCTTTATAGGACAGGGAACAGTATGATTTTTAATCAGCTTACCGGTGGCAATCAAAATATCTTCTTAAATGCAAATTTAAGAATAAACAACTGTGAGACCATGAAGAAAAAGGAAGAACGATAATTACAAAATGAAGCATAATTGCAGTATTTTCATCACAGCTTGACCCAACACCAAATTATCCAATAAAGTCTGATAAAACATTGAAATCTCTGTAGTTTCTGTGCAAGTAACATCTTGAAAAAAATATTTGAAAAGACAAGCACAAGACCTCACATCACCGGGTCCAGGTCTATCTGTCGTTTCCTGCCAGTGTAATCATATTCCCTTGTGATGTGTGCAGACAACCTTTTTCCTCTGAGCAGAGTGCTGCCATTCTGATGGCCATCTCTTAGATCTTGACTCAGCCTCTCTTATCTCCACTGACATATGCCATTGGTCTGAAATAAAAGAGAAAAAACACCCAACAGCAGGTGTAATGTGAAAGGCCTCATTGTGATTCAAGGTTCAACTAGATGTACATACAAATAGTTGGGTTTGTGACAAATAAATATCAGGAGTCTTAAAGAGAGCTTGTGTATAGTAGGCCTGGCCTTACTGGAAGATCATTACGTTATGCATTCGTTTGTTTGCTTCCTGATTACACCAGATCTGAGCCATTAACTCCTGCATATGAAATGGAGCGTCAATTGGACCTTCACCCGAAGGGTAAAGCCCTGAGTTTGAGCTCAACACAAAACCTAATGCTTGGGGACAACAGTAATGAGAAAATGAGTTAATAAAACTGAATACTGTCAAAGTCAAGAGATACAGCCCATGTGGGCGACATAACATTCATAAAAGAATCCTGAAAAAAGTATCACAGGTTCCAAAAAATACTAAGCAGCACAACTGTTTCCAACAATGACAATAAATCAGTATTTTAGAATCAGTATATTAGTATATTCAGTATATTAGAATGATTTCTGAAGGATCATGTGACACTGAAGATTGGAGTAATGATGCTGAAAATTCAGGTTTGCATCACAGAAATAAATTATATTTTAAAGAATATTAAAACAGAATAAAATGTTACTTTAAATTGTAATAATATTACACAATATTATGGTTTCTGTATTTTCGATCAAATAAATACAGCCTTAATGAGCATAAGAGACTTCTTCAAAACACATTAAAAATCTTACTGATCCCAAACTTTGAACGGCATTGTATATATTTAAACATATATTTAAAATGAATGTAAAATTACACACACACACACACAAACACAGACTAGCTTAAAACATCAAAAAAGTTAATATATATTCTACGAAAACAAGTCTTTGCTTTGCAAGTAAATTTATCTCATTTTAATGATGTTTTAAAATAAGACAAAACATTTTGTATAAACCCTGTTAACAATGATTAAAGCATGCAGTTCAGCTCCTCAGTTCATCTTGTGTGTTTATGAGAAAATGTCAAAATGATCTCCGAGCTCTCGGCTGACCTTGCATTTATAAACTTAGGCGAGTTAATGCAAATCATTTACATTATGAATTACACAACACTGTGATTAATTATGAGGACTCTCATATACAAAACCATAATACAATGCACTTACACAATTGCAAAAACACCAGCAGACAACTATTATGATAAAAGGGTCAAATGGGGATGTCAGCCGGTTTTATAAGTGGGTTTATGATGCTGTCTAATGAGGTCTACTGAAGCTATAGAGGGATGCAGAGGTTGTTAATAGAGAGGAGCACAGGACAGAATGGCCCTCAGGGCAAATCAGCAGCTTTTATTTGGCTGCTGAAGCCCTGTCTCTTACTTCATGTGTAGCTGTGTGTTCGCAAAGAGATTTTAAAATTGAACTGGGAGCATTTCAGTAAAAGAAAAAGTGTGTTCGTGATTACACAGAGGAATTAAGATTGAGCATATTTCTGAAAGACTGTGCCAGATTAATTATGATAAACATGTATGCAGTTCTCCTAATTAAATTAAGATCCAGATTCAATTAATAGGTTTTAAAGACTTCAGGATGAATATTTACAGCACAGTGAAAATGTATTTGACTTCTTTAATTGCTTATTTCTCTCAGTGAATGATTTAACATAAATGTCTCACTAGACAATTTCATAATAATTTTATATTGCATTTTGCCATTTATATATTTATGTATCCATAAATCAGCATATTAGAATGATTTCTGAAGGATCATGTGACACTGAAGACTGGAGTAATGATGATGAAAATTCAGCTTTATAATGACTAATAAATTACGTTTTAAAATATTTTCAAATATATATATATATATATATATATATATATATATATATATATATATAAAAATTATAATAATATCTAAGAATGTTTTGATCAAATAAATGCAGCATTGGTCAGCATAAGAGACTAACTTCAAAAACATTTTAAAAATATCTTACTGACTCCAAATTTTTGAAAGCTATAGTGTATGCTGTATATACAGTATATATGAACAGCTAAAAATTTAAAAAAAAAAAAAAAAAGTTTCATCTGTCTGGAATTGGAACAAAGTAATTAGTTGTAAGTTGTTGGTCCCCCTGAACTCCATGTGAGCCATTACCTGAAAATGGTGGTGAATATTTGCAGAAGTAGCCAATTTGCCAAAATGTCCTTTAAGAGCACAGCAGCACCTGGTCCGGAAAGTTTCAAAAGATCTAAGAAAAACTTTGAGAGAACTGCAGGCATTTCTAGCATCAGCTAAGGTCAGTATTCATGACTCATTCATTAGAAAAAGACCAAAAAAACTGGCATCAAGAATGAGTAGCGCAGCTGAAAGCATTGCCCACCAAGAGGAACATCAAAGCTCATCTCATGTTTGCTCAGAAGCACCTGGATGATCCACAAGAATTTTGAGAATATACATTATATGAACAGATGAATCAAAATGGAAGGAGTGTGGTGTAAAGCGAATGCGGCACTCCACTATGCGATTGTTAGGAGATGTTTTTTTTTTCTGCACTGGGATCTGGGTGGAATATGAACTCTGCTATATACCAGACTATTATTAAACAGAATATCTGACCATCAGTGTGTGTAACTAGGGAGCAGAGCAATGATCCAAAACTCAAAATGATCTGAAGTGGCCTTTAGTCAAAGTTCTGACTTGAACCCTATAGAGGCGATGTGGCAGGACCTGAAAAGAGCAGTTCATGCTTGAAGATCCACCAGTCTGAACAAAGTTCTGCAAAGAGACTTGCACAAGGTTCCTCAACAGAAATTAACAGTTGTAGAAACAATTTTCTCTCAGAAGTTGCTAGTAAATTTCACAATTAATTATGAAGAAATGGCAAGTAACACATTGACCTTATTATGAAATTCTTAAATAGAAACACTGAAATAGTATTTTCTTGTAAAATGCACTCCAGTATTTTTTTTATTTTTTTATTTACAACTTTGAAAAAATAATTTATACAGTGAAGATATTAGGTGTAATGGGGACACTTAAGTTTTCTCAAGTATGATATGAGGCTGTACAAACTATTTTCAATGAAAGAACAAAATAAACACTAATATGCTTTATTCTGTACTCAAAATCCCTTTGTACCATATTTCATTTTCAATATTTCAAATTTACACAAATTTATTTCCAATATAATATCATAATACAAATACTGAGAGAATGAAAGAATTTATTTTTTTTTATTTTTATTTTTTTAGCAACACATTATGCTTGATAAATAATTGGTGTAGAAACAATTTTAACTCAGAAATTGCAAGTAAAGATTTCACAATTAATTAGAAATGAAAAAAGAAAAAGAAATGGCAGAAAGTAGAAAAACTGAAATAGTATTTTCTTGTGAAATGTACTCCGGTAATCTTGTTTTATTTACAACTTTGAAGATAATCAGTACAATGGGGGGACTTACTTTTTCCTCAGGCATGATTTCTGCCTTTTCAATGAAAGAACAAAATAAAAACTAAAATGCTTCCTTTTGTCTTTACTCAAGCTCCCTTTGTACCATTCTCTTTTTCAGTATTTCAAATTTTCACAAATATAGTTCCAATATAATATCATATTACAACTACTGAGAGAAGGAAAGAGCTTTTTTTGCAACACAGTAGTATGTTTGATTTTTAGAATTGTTCAGTGTTCAGTGTCAGTTTGCAAATTTTATACTATCAATTCTCATAACACCCATTGCATGCCATCTACCACCCTGTAGAATAACTCAGCCCATAAAATATAGTGACAATTTAATGTCTTGCAAACAGTGTGGAAAAAGCGGAACAACATTTGAGCGCCTGTAAACATAGTATTGCATCTGAACGCATTATTCATATCATTTTAGCACCTGTGAAAGTTTTAATTTACACAAAGCACATAACGCTTTTCCCCACAACTTCTGCAGCAGGTTTCTGGCAGCTATATCCTCAGTTATCTCAGCAAATAATTAAACTGCCCTCCTAATTGCCTTTGCTATGCTGTTGACAAAGAGGTGCAGGAGTCTGTGCCGGGAAAATGATTAATGTGGTGAACCGTCCCCTAATACCCAATGTACAGCCAATTCAAATTTAGAAACTACGTCATCCATTCTCTTCCAGTTCAAATCCACCTGATAGTCCATGACTGGCACACAAGAACCCATTTATGACACAACAGCCTAATGATAAAGTGTTTGTTTTTGCTGTGCTAGGAATTCGTAGTATCCCACTCCCTCCTCTTTTAAAGAGGCCACGCCGAAGGGTCCTCACCCTACAAACCATTTAATGAGACAAACATAGCAGATAAAGGCAGAGGAGGTAAATTAAACCAAAATGTCTGTCAGATGAAGACCTTTAAAGGGTAATTGTGCGGTTTATCAAAGATACAGTGTTTGTTTGATAGAGCAAGGCTCATTGAGGCGTATTTGTTCAGCAGCTGTGGATATTAAACACAACATTTAGAAGCCACTGCAACATGTTTGTTAAGCGCCTGGCATATTAATTGCCTCCTTCAATCCCTTTCCTACTGATGCTATTTCTGGCTGACTAAAGGTCTGAGACATGAGTGGGCTGCCCTTTGCCAAGTCCCCCCCACCAGTAGCGACTGCCATATTGTTCGCTGAGCAATCCAATAATGTTCTTCTCCCGGTCGCACTGCAGGATGTCATGTAAATTCATAAGTGGCCCATTCATAACAACCAAGCATCACAGATTGCCTTTGTATTGTGTCTGTCATTCTCTGGGATAAAGAATGAGCATTTGTATTTTGTATTTTGAATTCGTCTGGGGAACTGTGGGAGCGCAGGCCGAACTCTCTGCATGATCAACCCTCCTGCCAAACCTATGGAAGCCTGTTTTTGCCACTGAATAAACAATAAAAAAAGTAATTATGACTTTGTTTCTTTTACATCTATCAATTCTGGCTTTTTTTCTCTGAATTGATATAAACCTGCAATTGCATGAAAAGAAGTTAGATTTGCAGTAAGTCTTGAAAAGAAGTCAGAATTGCGTGTTATAAAATCAGAATTGCAAGATATAACCTTACAGTTGCAAGTTATAAAGTCTGAATTCCTAGATATAAACTTGCAATTTAGTTATAAAGCTGAGTTATAAAGTCAATTGCGAGATATAAGTCAGAATTGCAAGACATAAACTCGTAATTCAGATTTTTTTTTCTTAAAATTGTGTAATATAAACTTGCAGTTGCAAGTTATAAAGTCAGAATTTCATGATAGAAATTCAAGTTATACAGTTATATAAACTCAATTCTGAGAAATAAAGTTTACATCTTGCATTTATGACTTTTTTCTCAGAGTTTTGTGATTTAAACTCACAATTGCGAGTTATAGTCAGAATTTTGTGATATAAATTCAAGTTCTAAAGTTTTATAAACTCACAATTCTGAGAAATAAAGTCAGAACTGTGAGATAAAAGCAATTCTGACTATTTTTTTTTTTTCCATAATTGTGAGATACAAACTCAATAGCGTGAAAAGAAGTCAGAATTGCGGGATATAAAGTCACATTTGTGTGTCAGAATTGCGAGATATAAACTCACAATGGCAAGTTATAAAGTCAGAATTGTAAGATATAAACTTACAATTCTGACTTTTTTCTCAGAATTGCATGATGATCAACCTGCAATTGCGAGTTATAAAGTCAGAATTGCAAGTAAGTTTCTTTTCTTCCAATTGCGAGGTTATATAACACAATTCTGAGAAAAAAGTCAGAATTGTGAGATTAAAAAGTCACAGTTACCTTTTTTTTAATTCAGCGGCAGAAACTGGCTTCCACACAAACCAGCCCTCATCTGGCATAATGAAATTCTGGTATAAGTAGGGCCTGTCAGATTGGACAAGGAACGAAGCTTTGATGTGAGACCCTTGACATTTAGGCTTGTCCACTGACTCAGATACTCCCACACAGACTGTGTGATGAACTGAGAACGGTTTATCCACAATCCTTATCCAGAAATGTCAAAGGCACCCTGTCATATCTTGACAACGCCTGACGTTGGCTTCTCCTGTGGCTTAGAAAAGTACCTGAATTTGCTTTAAGGTTGAATTTGCTTTGGTTGTATTGCTTGGTGTGAAGCCGATTACGATCCTGCTCCTGCTGGTCTCTTTTCACATAGTACTTTTAGGACTGAACCGCGGTACGCTTGCACCATCAATGTGAGTAGCTACCACCAAGAGTATGTTCATAGTGTATCTAGGTAATGACTGAAGACAAAAATGCACTAATGTTGTATTCATGTCACACTGGATTTATCACCAAAAGTTTAAACGTTGCGCAGGGGCATACAGTAGCTATAGTCCATGGCTCAGGAAAGAAATAGTCACCCAAACCACATTATTGCAAAGAGACTATGCAATTGAACTGATAAGTCATGGTATAAGCAGACCTGTAGAACAATAACATGCAATAAACATTTAGTGTAATTTAGCTGAGTGTCATTTAGGTTTGAGTGACTTTTATTTCTTTTTCAAGCTCTTTACATTTTCTTTATGCCTTCTGGCTGGTTTGTTTATAAAGGGCTTTGATAGCATATCTTTGAAAATAAAATTTATTTTCAGAAAGAGTGAGATCAAAGGCTGTGTTTGAGACTGTTTACCAGTTAGTTGAACCAGAATCATGTAAAACAACATTTTAAAGAAAAACTCTAAACTTTCTACCAATCTTGAGAATAAAAGTGCCATTTCCACCTACTTCAAAGTAGTCTAAACAAAAAGTAGTATTTGATCATGTCTAAATATATATCCAGCAAAACCTGATAAAAGTATGTAATTGTGTCTGAAAAATGTTTTTCTTAGCAACTAGTGTTTGCGCAAACTTGTTTGTATGTACATAGTTAAACAGACATCTAGTAAAACTGTGGTATTAGGCTAAATTTGAGTTGATTTACATTTGATTTATTTGTTTTCACACTAATCTGCCTCCATTTTTTGAGTTTGCTCTAATTTTTAACTTATATTAATATTATATTAATTAAATAAATAATATATAATAATATAAAATGTATTTTCTAAAATGTTTATGATTTTATATACAAATGATAACCAAAAACTCATCACCAAACACCAATGACTTGTACATACTCTGCACCCTAAAGCTCTAATGTAAAAGCATCCTAAAACAAGCGAGGCATGCAGACCCAGAATAGTGGCTGACTCTTTGCTTCAGAAATCTGCCCTCCGACATGCAGGTTGCAGGTATCTGTATTCTTGAAGCCCTATAAACAGCAAGTTCCTCATCAAAACATAGTTTCCACTCTGCTCTTTTCACTTTGACTAACCCAAAGGAACGAGACATTAGTAGATGACTGGCCTGTACGTAACCCTGCATCAGTGACATTTGGCTGAATGGACTATGAATAGCTATGTCTCAAGGGCTCGGAATACATTAGAAACTCTTTTTTCCTCAGCCCAACAGCAGCGGACGTGTGTAGCTTTTGTAAAAACATGACCCTTGTTCAGATTGTCGCAGTTTTAGCCCCTGCTCATAAAACACGCACCGCACACACATAAACCCATGCTGCTTTTCCTCCCAGCAAGGTTGTTTTCCTTCTGCGTCTCATTCAAATGAGAGCCACATCATATTGATATCAGATAGATTGGACGGTTAAAAAATGCTTTGTACGTGTATGCATTACTGGGTAACACTTTGTTAGAATTAGTTAATGCATTAGTTTAAATGGACTTTAATATAAAGCACTTATTCATTTTTGTTAACGTTACTTAATAGAAATATAATTATTTATTGTTTGTTCCTTCCATTAACTAATGTGAATAAAAATAAGGCTCAATTCAAGAATTAATTAGCAAATGTTGAACTTAACATAAAAAATATATACTCACCTTCAGGCCATCCAAAATGTAGATGAGTTTGTTTCTTCATCAGAACAGATATGGAGAAATGTAGCATCACATCACTTGCTCACCGATGGATCCTCTACAGTGAATGGGTGCCGTCAGAATGAGAGTCCAAACAGCTGATAAAACATCACAATAATCCACAAGTAATCCACACCACTCCAGTCCAGTCCATTAATTAACATCTTATGAAGTGAAAAAATGTATGTTTATAAGGGGGAAAAAAACATCATTAAGGTGTTTTTCAAGGTCTTCAGACTGTTGCTTCCGGCAAAAAATGAGTCCTCTATCTATAATATTTCCAGTGAAAAGGTCATCTTGGCTGAATTAGAAGACGAATATGCAAAGACAAGACACAGTTTACAAGTGAAAACAGTCCAAAACAAATATGTAGGTGAATTTGGATGCGAGAGGACAATCTTTTCACTATATAGACTTTTTCACTATAGGAAGTGTTATTATGAATTATGGACTGGTATTTTAGCCACAATTGGCAGTTAAAGTTAAAGACGTCTTAATGATGGATTAATGATGGCCTTTGGCTTCACAAGACATTAATTGATGGACAGGAGTGGTGTGGATTGCTTGTGGATTATTGTGATGTTTTTATCAGCTGTTTGGACTCTGATTCTGATGGCACCCACATGATGTAATGCTACATTTCCCCAAATCTGTTCTGATGAAGAAATAAACTCATCTACATCTTGGACGGCCTGAGGGTGAGTGCATTTTCAGCAAATTTTAATTTTTGGGTGAACTATTCTTTTAAATCACATTAATAAATGCTGTAGAAGTATTGTTCATTAGTTCATGTTAACTAATTTAGTTAACAAATGAAGTCTTAATGTAAAGTGTTATTGAATCGCTAAAGCTGTGACAAGACCAGAGAAAATGAAATGGCTTTGATGGCAAGCACACGCTGGTGAATATTTGCTGCAGGACAGATGAAGATCAGTGTGTGAGAGATGTGTGAAAAATGAGTCTTTGCACTCCCTGTAGAGTTCATGATTATAATAGGTTTCATAATACAACTTTCCTGCCTTCTACAAACCATATGATATCTACAGGTGGTGGCATTTCATTTTGCTCTCTCCACCTACATTGCAACCTACCCACACACACTATCGAGTCTTTGTCTGTAGGAATAATCTGTGCTGAAATCATGTTACTGGTTCTCAACAATTGACTGTTTAATCACGTTACAATGAGCCTGAGATACTTTGAAAACTTCTGGTCCACGTCAAGTTCCAGAAATCATTTCCTGCGATTCTTTCAAAAATGATTGCGTCTACGTAGCAAAATATTTGTCTAGCTGGAAAGTGAGGAGAGAGTCAGAGTTAGAAGTGCAATCGAAGAAACTCTATCCCCTCGAGATGGTAAAGGAGCGAGTGCTTCAGTCTGAACGCCTCAAGGAGAGACACAAGCGCTCAGCAGGGAGTCAAAGGCGCCTTTGTACATTTTACTCTGATGGGAAGTTTGCTTGCTCCTTTACTATTGTGCATTTACATTCCTGATCAGGGTTAAGTAGTGACTGTTCCTCACATTATGGATCTCATTAAGTGTAAGTGTGGGTGGACAGGATGTCTACTATGAACAGCAGGGACAGTAAAACCATCGGTTTTGAAACTGCAATGGTCTTTATACAAAAAGAGTGTCAGGTCTAAGTGCAGATAGGTAGTGTGGGGTAAGCTGTGACACTTTTTGGCCTTTACTTTAAAGGAGATGCAGGTTGTGACCCTGGACCACAAAACCAGTCATAAGGGTCAATTTTTCGAAATTGAGATTTATATATCATCTGAAAGCTGAATAAATTAGCTTTCCATTGATGTATGGTTTGTTAGGATAGGACAATATTTGGCCGAGATACTTGATCTGGATTCTGAGGGTGCAAAAAAATCAAAATATTGAAAAAATCGCCTTTAAAGTTGTCCAAATGAAGTTCTTAGCAATGCATATTACTAATCAAAAATTATGTTTTGATATGTTTACAGTAGGAAATTTACAAAATATCTTCATGGAACATAATCTTTACTTAATATCCTAATGATTTTTGGCATAAAAGAAAAATCAATAATTTTGACCCATACAATGTATTTTTGGCTGTTGCTACAAATATACCCCAGTGACTTAAGACTGGTTTTGTGGTCCAGAGTCACATATATGTGCTTATACTAACGGTCAGAAGTTTTGAATATTTTTTTTTACATTTTTGAAATAAGTCTTATGTTTTTGAAATAAACAAGTCTCTTAATACAGTAAAAAAAAAAAAAAAAAACAACAACAACATATGAAATATAATAGCAATTTGAAATAAGTATTTTCTGTTTTAATATATTTTAAAATAGAATTTATTCCTGTGATGCAAAGCTGAATTTTCTGCATCATTACTCCAGTCTTCAGTGTCATATGATCCTTCAGAAATCATTGTAGTATGCTTATATACTGCTCAAATATTATTGGTGCTCAGTTATTAATAATGGTTCTTATTAGTTTTTATGCTTAATATTTTTGTGTATTTTTTCAGGATTTTTTGATGAATAGAAAGTTCATTGAACATTTATTTGATATCTTTTGTGATATTATAAATGTTTTCACTCTCACTTTTGATCCATTTAATGCATACTTGCTGAATAAATGTCTTAATTTCTTTTTCTTTTTTTCTTTTTACTTAGCCCAAATTTATGAATTGTAGTGTGTCATGGATTCCTCAAATTAATTTTTTTTTGATAATAAGAAATGTTTCTTGAGCAGCAAATCAGCACATTAATATGATTTCTGAAGGATCATGTGACACTGAAGTAATGATGCTGAAAATTCAACTTTGCATCACAGAATTAAATTTCATTTTAAAATACTGTATTTTTGATCAAACAAATGCACTCTTGCAGTCTTACTGACGTTAAACATTTGAATGATAATTAGTATATTTACTGTATAATATGACATTTTCAAATCATTTTACATAATGTAGAAAATGTACTGATATTGAAAAACAGTTTTCAGCATAAAGCTTATCACTTTTCCTCCACATGTGTCTATTCAGCACAGGCAGGTCAATATGATTTTTAATTTATGGTCACATGGCAAAAATTGATGGATTAAGGGGGCAATGCATTTTACCCGCTGACACATCTCGCCTGCATTTTTCAGACCTCAGGGTTTATTGCATTACCTGTGATCAATTTTTGATCAGTGTTTCTGACCGACTCAGGTTTAATTAATTTCCTTTTGTCTGTATTTGGTCAGTGCAGCGATCCGGCTGTTGTGTTGTATAATCTGCTTGTATTAGCCGCACATGTATAGTTATTTGACATGCAGGCAGCCTATGTCTGGACTCCTCTCTCCATCTCCCCTGCAGTTTGAAGCCACATGACCTGATTAGTCTTGTCAGCCTGTTTACTCAGAGAAAGACAAGATCTACTTCTAACTGCCAAGTCGTAACAGTGCTAACAACCTCTGAGATGCCTTAAGACACTCTCACAGAACTTTTCATTCACAGACACTTAGCTTATTGCTCGTATTGCACAATTTTGAATGTTTTTAATGTTCTGTAGTCAGCATTAGCTAACACAGCCTTGTGAAATTGCACTGAAAAAAATAAATAAATAACAACTACAACAAAAACTTTTGTCCAGTAAAACCATCTAAACATCCTTAACAAGAAGCAGTTTCTTGAAAGCAAACTTGTGTAAGATGACTAAACTTGCATAAGATATTAAGACTTGTTTTGAATATTTGCCAGTGGAGTAAGAAACATTAATTAAATAGAGATTTTTTTTATCTTATATTTAAGCATAATTATATCTATCTGTCCATCCATCCATCCATCCATCTATCTATACAGTATTTATATTTTCATTTTGTGTTTTGTCATGATTGTTAGTTCTTTTTAAATATATATATTTTTTAAATATATATATACGTATATATATTCTTAAATTTTATTTCAGTTTAGGTTTTAGTTATTTTAGTACATTTAGTACATTGAACTAAATGAAAAATCTTTGTAGTTGTAGTTTGTAGTTAACACACACACACACACACACACACACACATGTTTTTGTGAATTGTGGGGACATTCCATAGGCGTAATGGTTTTTATACTATACAAACTGCATTTTCTATCGCCCTAAACCAACCCTACACCTAACCCTACCCCTTATAGGAAACTTTCAGCATTTTTACTTTCTCAAAAAAATTAATTGTGTATGATTTATAAGCCTTTTGAAATATGGGGACATGGGGAAATGTCCTCATAAATCACCTTCTCCTTGAAAGTGAAAATATATTATAATTATAATTCTGTTATCATTTACTCATCCTCACATAATTCCAAACCTGTATGACTTTTTCTCTTCTGTGAAACCCAAGAAACGTACTTTGAAGAATGTTGGTAATTGGCTTCCACTGTATAGAGATAAAAACCCTGATATTTCTCAAATATCTTTTTTCCCCTAAAGTTTTTATTTGTAATTTGTTTTTATTTTTATTTTTAACTATCCATTTAACTCTAAGAAAGAGCCATTTTTCCTTCAACATTTAGGTCCATAGAGTAGCAATGTGTTAAAAAATAACAGCAAATGTTCATCAATTACTATTGTTAAGTGATTCCTTGAGATTTAGTTCATGTCAGTGACCCCTGTTATTACACAAGCTTCTGTTTAATGTCATCTCCAAACAACCTTCTTAATGGATAATGAATTATGACTGACATGTTAGAAAGGGCTCCATCTTCAGCTGCTTCCAGACACTACATAGCACTTGACCCACATGTTTTATTGACTCCGAGTTAAAGATGTCGATATTGATGGCAGGCTGCTCGGTTATGCCCTTCCTCGCAGTGGCCGGTGTCAGAGCGCACTGGTCTGGTCTGGCACAATTCCTTTGATGGACGCAATCAGGGGCCTGTGATTTGCTTGAGATGAGAGAAGTTAGCAACTCCCCAGAGAGAACAAAAAAAAGGTCGGGGAGCATAAAGGAAGAGATGAGGCTGAGAAACACTTCTCTGGCTCTTCTGCTCTTCCACGCTATTACCCACACCTGGCTAGGATTTCAGAGAAAGCGTCTGCCAATGCTAAAGGCAGCAAATATTCCTCCTGAACCGTGAGGGTTTGCTGTACCCAGAGGAATCAGGTCTGATTCAGAAGTTATGCTGTGCAATATTATTGGATTTAAGTTCTCCTCGCACCAGGGACAAACAAGGATAGATTTGAAGCTCAGTTGCTTGAACTTGTTTGGACGGCTAAAATTTTCCATCTCACTGTACTTTATAAGATCTTAGCTTATGATGCACACCGAGCATGTAGAAACCAAACGGGATAATGTGTTTGTGTATTTGCCCAGACTATTAAGTGACCAAGTGGTTCTTTCTTAATAATATTTAATGTCTCACCCAGACAAATGTATTTAGACTAGGGGATACTGGCTTTTAGCTTATCTTCATTGCAGCCATTGCACTTTTATTGAGCATTTTGGCTTTTCACAGACTTCACAGTGGAATTTGTAGCAACATTACATTTACAGGGTCTACCGATATGACGAAAAAAATAAAATACATATATATATATATATATATATATATATATATATATACACACACACAGTGCCCTCCACTAATATTGGCACCCTTGGTAAATATGAGCAAAGGCGGCTGTGAAAATAAATCTGCATTGTTTATCCTTTTGATCTTTCATTCAAAAAAATTCACAAAATTCCAACCTATCATTGAAGTAAAACAATTGAAAGGGAAAATCTCATTGTGAAATAAATGCTTTCTCTAGTTCATGCTGGCCACAATTATTGGCACCCAATTATTGCAACGTCCTTTTCCCAGGGTAACAGCTCTGAGTTTTCTCCTATAATGCCTGAAGAGTTTGGAGAACACCTGAGAAGAGATCAGAGACCATTTTCTTCATGCAGAATCTCTTCTCTTCAGTTCACCCCACTCATTTTCTGTAGGGTTCAGGTCAGAGGACAGGGACAGCCATGGTAAAAGATTCATTTTGTGCTCAGTGACCCATTTTTGTGTTTATTTTGATGTTTGTTTTGGATTGTTGTCCTGATGGAAGATCCAAACACGGCCCATTATAAGATTTCTAACAGAGGCAGTCAGGTTTAGATTTTTTTATCTGTCGGTATTTGATAGAATCCATGATGTCATGCATCTGAACAAGATGTTCAGGACCTCTGGCAAAAAAAAACAGGCCCACAACATTAAAGAGCCAGCCGTATATTTAACTGTGGACATGGGGTACTTTTTTTTTTTATCCCTGTTTGTACTAAACTCATCTGGTGGGTTTGCTGCCAAAAAGCTCTTTTTTTCAGTTTCATCTGACCACAGAAACCAGTGCCATTTGAAGTTCCAGTCGTGTCTGACAACTGAATTTGCTGGAGTTTGTCTCTGGATGAGTGAGGAGAATTTTTCTTGAAACCCATTTGAACAACATGTGCTGATGTAGGGGATGTTTGATATATACAGTGGGTACGGAAAGTATTCAGACCCCCTTCACTTTTTTCAATTTTGTTATGTTGCAGCCTGATACTACAATTGTTTAAATTCATTTTTTTTCTCATTAATCTACACTCTGTACCTCATAATGATGAAGTGAAAACAGAATTTTAGAAATGTCTGTAAATTTATTAAAAAGAAAAAACTGAAATATCACATTTACCTAAGTATTCAGACCCTTTGCAACAACACTTGAAATTTTGCTCAGGTGCCTCCCATGTCTCTTGATCATTGCAGAGATGTTTCTACACCTTGATTGGAGTCCGCCTGTGGTAAATTAAATTGATTGGACATGATTTGGAAAGGCACACACCTCTCTGTAAAAGGCCTCACAGCTGATAATGCATATAAGAGCGAAAACCAAGCCACGAGGTCAAAGGAACTGCCTGCAGAGCTCAGACACAGGATTGTATTTAGGCACAGATCTGAGGAAGGCTACAAAAAAAATTCTGCTGCACTGAAGGTTCCCAAGAGCACAGTGGCTTCCATAATTCTCAAATGGAAGAAGTTTGGCACAACCAGGACTCTTCCAAGAGCTGGTCCCCAGCCAAACTGAGCAATTGATGGAGAAGGGGCTTGTCTAGATTGGTGACCAAGAACCTGGTGGTCACTCTAGTTGAGCTCCATGATCATATATGCAGATGGGAGAAACCTACAGAAGGACAAACATCACTGCAACACTCCACCGATCTGGGCTTTATGGCAGTGTGGCCAAACTCAATCCTCTCCTCAGTGAAGACACATGAAAACACACTTGGAATTTGCAATAAAGCACCTAAAGGACCCTCAGACTCTGAAAAACAAGATTACCTGGTCTGATGAACCTCAATTCTAAGCATCATGTTTGAAGGAAACTGGCTCTTCTCATCACCTGCAGAGTACCATCCCAAAAGTAAAGTGTGGTGGTAGCAGCCTCATGCTGTTGGGCTGTTTTTCAGCGGCAGGGACTGAGGAACTCATCAGAGTAGAAGAAAAGCTCAATGCACCAAAATATTGAGATAGCCTTAATGAAAACCCAATCCAGGGCATTCAAAACTTCAGACTGGGCCGAAGGTTCACCTTCTAACATGACAATGACCCTAAGCACACAGCCAAGGCAACACAGGAGTGGCTTAGGGACAACTCTGTGAATGTCCTAGAGTGACCCAGCCAGAGCCCTGACTTGAACCCTATCGAACATCTCTGGAGAGACCTGAAAAAGGCTGTCAACAGACGGTTCCCATCCAACCTGACCGAGCTTGAGAGGATTTGCAAAGAAGAATGGCAGAAATTCCCCCAATCCAGTTGTGCAAAGCTTGTTGCGTCATACCCAAAAAGACTCGAGGCTGTAATTGCTGCCAAAGGTGCTTCAACTAAGCACTGAGTAAAGGGTCTGAATACTTATGTAAATGTGATATTTCAGTTTTTTCTTTTTAATAAATTTACAAACATTTCTAAAATTCTGTTTTCACTTTGTCATTATAAAGGACAGAGTGTAGAGTAATGAGAAAAAAAAAGAATTTAAACAATTGTAGTATCAGGCTGCAACATAACAAAATTGAAAAAAGTGAAGGGGGTCTGAATACTTTCCGTACCCACTGTATATATATATATATATATATTTAGGTTTCTGACCCCAAGACTCAACTATTCTCTGCAATTCTCCAGCTGTGATCCTTGGAGAGTCTTTGGCCAATCAAACTCTCCTCCTCACTGTGCATTAGGATGATATAGACACACGTCCTCTTCCAGGCAGATTTTTAACATCTTTAGTTGATTGGAACCTCTTAGTTATTACCCTGATGGTGGAAATGGGGATTTTCAATGCTTAAGCTCTTTTCTTACAGCCACTTTCTATTTTGTGAAGCTCAACAATCTTGTTCTGCACATCAGAACTATATTCTTAGGTTTTACTCCTTGTGATGGATGATTAAGGGAATTTGGCCTTTGTATTCCTCGTATTTATAATCCTGTGGAACAGGAAGTCATGGCTGGACAATTTCATGCTCCTAGTCACCCTGGTGTGCTAAAAAATGTAAATATGAATGAGAATATACTTCAGAGATATTTTACTCATAAGAATTTCTAGGAGTGCCAATAATTGTGGCCAAAATTCATTGGAGAAAAACATTTATTTCATCATGAGATTTTCTCCCCACTTTCAGTTGTTTTACTTCAATGATAGCTTAGAATTTTGTGAATTATTTGAGTGAAAGATCAAAAGGATAAACAATGCAGATTTATTTTCACAGCCGCCTTTGCTCATATTTATCAATGGTGCCAATATTAGTGGAGGGCACTGTATATATATTATATAGTATATATAATCACATCACATTTGAAGAAAAACCTTATAACATGTGAACATACAACACATTTGAATAAAAATCAGCCAGGAATATACTTTACAGTGCTCCAAAAAATGACAGTATTACAGTATATTTAAAAAAGAAACATTATTAAATCATTATAAATCTAGTTTTCATCTCTAGTAGACTATCGACATTTACATTTGTATCCACATTTGCGAATGTATTTTGGCATATGAAGTTTTAAACTAAACATATTTTCAATTGTAAAAATATATTTCAATGACCTTCACAGATTACAACATATATAAACAGGGTAAAGGGGGTATTTTGACATTTTCTGCAAGTTTATATGAGGACATGCTCACTAATCAGCGACTGTAATACTGAGGCAAAGTTTCTTTTGCAGCGGTAAATGATATGCAAGAACTGAATTCCCATAGTGCATCTTAGAAAGGATAAATCATGAAAAATAAACTCATAACACCATACACAAGCCGACCTGATGAGCCAGACGTGGACTCTGATGCTGGATGTTTGTATGTTTGTCGTGCCGGACAGTCTAGTCGGCTTTGATCATCTTTTTTTCTCCTGAAGTTCACAGCTGTGTCTGCGTCCAGATCTCTGGTCTTTTAAAGTTAGCTGATCAACATCAAACAAGTGACAAAAAATTGCTTCTCTATATAACAACCAGCCTCAGCTTCTCAGCATCCACCCACACATCATAGTTTTGCCTTTGTTTGTGTGTCCTTCTCATCCAAATTGATGTTATTACACATGCGGTGTGTGTTTGATACAAGTCTGGATGCCAAATAGACCTTTTAGTAGATGGGGGAATATAAATACAGCTTTTGATGAACTAAGATTTCTGTACTTGTCATTCACTCAAAATACAGAGGGGAGTCTGACAGACCGCTGTAATGAGTTATATTATTTTGCTGTTTTCCGTTGTCAGGTATGGTTTTGGCAGGCAAGAGTAGAGTTCTAATTAAAGTTTCAAATGCAAAATGATTTATGCAAATGCAGCGGGAAGGGCACAAGTGAAACAGGCTGAGTGTCCTTTCTTGCAGTGCCATACTAACAGAGAGATTACATGATGAGATCTGTAAACTGGGAATTGAGGTTGTATCATGACATTTAATCCCTTTATAATCATGTGTGGCTAAATGTTATTTGTCCAAAAACTTCATACAGCATGTAGGATCAAGAGATATCAAGAGATTTATTTCACATAATTCAAACATCTTTTGCGATCCAAAATGTGGCAAACAAAACAATCTCACAGTGCAAAATATACTGTATATATATTAGGGATGTGCATCTCTATATCTGAGGCCGATGCAATACACATCTCAATGCATAGCTAATGATACGATACATGAAATATACATATGAAGCAGCTACAGGAATCGATATAAATAAATAATTTCATACTAATGCAAATATGTTAGAAATGATGCATCACGATACAAATGCCAACTTGTATCCAATGCACACTTTTTTAAATCGATACATTGCATCGTTAACTTTTATGCTTTGATGCACCAATGCAAATGTGTATTCTCTAATATGTACATACATACACTGTTAGAGAAGTTTGGAAACATCAAAAAATCCTGACAAAAGGCAGTTTTTAACATTGATAATAATAAGAACCATTATTAATAACTTAGTAACAATAATAATAAAGCAGCAAATCAGCATATTAGATTGATTTCTGAAGGATCATGTGACACTGAAGATTGGAGTAATGATGCTGAAAATTCAGCTTTGATCACAGGGATAAATGACATTTTAAAATATCAAATAGAAAATAGCTATTTTAAATTGTAATAACATTTCAGATTATTACTGCTTTTACTGTATTTTAGATCAAGTATATACAGCCATGGAGCATAGGAGACGTCAATAAAACATTAAAAAATCATAATGTTTCCAAACTTTTCTCACACACACACACACACACACACACACACACACTCATTTTTAATTTATTAATTTACATTTATAGATTATATATATATATATATATATACATTTACATTACATTTACATTTAGTCATTTTGCAGACGCTTTTATCCAAAGCAACTTACAACTGGGGAATACATAAAGCGATTCATCTTAAAGATGCAAACAGACAGAGGAAGTGCTCGTAATACCAAGTCTCATTCATTGTTCAAATAAGTACAAGCTAGAAAGGGAAGGAATAAATAAAGAGAAAGACAAGGTTTTTTTTTTTTTTTTTTTTTTTTATAATTTAGGATGAAGTCAAGCAGTGTCGAAAGAGATGAGTTTTCAGTTGTTGCTTGAAAATTGTCAGGGAATCAGCATTCCAGATAGGGGTGGGAAGATCATTCCACCAGCCAGGAGCGGTGAACGAGAATGTTCTGGAGAGTGATTTTGAGCCTCTCTGTGATGGTACCATGAGGCGTCGCTCACTAGCGGATCTCAGACTTCTGGAGGGGAAGCAGATTCGTAATAGTGAGTGGAAGTAGGCGGGTGCTGAGCCTGTGCCTGTTCTATATGCAAGCATCAATGTCTTGAACTTGATACGAGCTGCAACCGGTAGCCAGTGCAAGGAGATAAAGAGAGGTGTAACATGGGCTCTTTTGGGCTCGTTGAAGACCAGTCGTGCCGCTGCATTCTGCATCATTTGTATAGGTTTGATTGTGCTTGATGGAAGTCCAGCCAGAAGAGCATTGCAGTAGTCTAGCCTAGAAAGGACAAGGACCTGGACAAGAAGTTGTGCAGCATGCTCTGTTAGAAAGGGCATGATCTTTCTGATGTTGTGTAATGCAAACCTGCATGTTAGAGCAGTCTTTGCAATGTGGTCTTTGAAGGTCAGCTGGTCATCAAAGATTACACCAAGATTTCTGACCGAAGTTGATGGGGTAATTGTAGAAGAACCTAGCTGGATGGTGAAATCATGCTGTAGAGCTGGAGTGGCAGGGAAGACAAGAAGCTCAGTCTTTGCCAGGTTGAGCTGTAGGTGATGTTCTTTCATCCATGCCGAGATGTCCGCCAGGCAGCCTGAGATCCGTGTAGCTACCGTTGGATCCTCTGGTTGAAAAGAGAGATAGAGCTGTGTGTCATCAGCGTAGCAATGGTAGGAGAAGCCATGTGCCTGTATGATGGGACCCAGTGATGTAGTGTATGTGGAGAAGAAATGTTGGGACATTTTTTAAATTTGAATAAAATGAAAACTAAAAGAATTTCAAATTACATGAGCCAATATTTTATTCACAATAGAACATAGATAACATAACAAATATTTAAACTGAGAAATTTGACAGTTTTATGCACAAAATGAGCTCATTTCAAATTTGATGCCTGCTACAGGTCTCAAAACAGTTGGGACGTGGGCATGTTTACCATAGCATCTCCTCTTCTTTTCAAAACAATTTGAAGACATCTGGACATCGAGGTTATGAGTTTCTGGAGTTTTGGTGTTGGAATTTGGTCCCATTCTTGCCTGATAGGTTTCTAACCGCTGAAGAGTTTGTGACGTATTGTTCGTTTAATGATGTGCCAAATGTTCTCTATAGGTGAAAGATCTGGACTGCAGGTAGGCCAATTCAGCACCCGGACTCCTCTACTACGAAGCCATGCTGTTGTAATAGCTGCAGTATGTGGTTTTGCATTGTCCTGCTGAAATACACAAGGCCTTCCCTGAAAAAGACATCATCTGGAGGGGAGCATATGTTGCCCTAAAACCTTTATATACCTTTCAGAATTCATAGTGCCTTCCAAAACATGCAAGCTGTCCATACCGTATGCACTTATGCACCCCCATACCATCAGAGATGCTGGCTTTTGAACTGAACGCTGATAACACGCTGGAAAGTCTCTCTCTTCTTTAGCCCGGAGGACACGGAGTCCGTGATTTCCAACAAGAATGTCAAATTTGGACTCATCTGACCATAGAACACTTTTCCACTTTGAGACAGTCCATTTTAAATGAGCCTTGGCCCACAAGACACGATGGCGCTTCTGGACCATGTTCACATATGGCTTCCTTTTTGCATGATAGAGCTTTAGTTGGCATCTGCAGATGGCATGGCAGATTGTGTTTACTGACAGTGGTTTCTGGAAGTATTCCTGGGCCCATTTAGTAATGTCAATAAAAGAATCATGCCGATGAGTGATACAGTGTCGTCTGAGGGCCCGAAGACCACGGGCATCTAATGGCGCTTTTCCACTGCATAGTATGGCACGGTACGGTTCAGTACGGCTCACTTTTGGGGGGTTTTCCACTGGGTACAGTACCTGGTACCTGGTACTTTTTTTTAGTACCACCTCGGCCGAGGTTCCAAGTGAACCGTACCATTACCAAAACGTGACGTGTAAATTCTGCTGATCACTGATTGGCCGGAGAAAATCGTCACTGCCTGCATCATTGAACTTGCGGCACGAGACACAACAGACCCGCTAGATTTAAATCAGCACAGCCAGCGAAGGATCAAACGCTACTGTTTTGAATGAGCGCACCTTTCTTTTAACAACCAAAAAATGGCTTTTTCGTGGTCTATTGAGGAAGTACAGACTGTCCTCTCGTTGATAGCCGAGGAGCGGATCCAGCGAGAGCGTGATGGAGCGATGCGGAATTAAAAAGTTTTTCAGGAGTCATGGCAGTAGAGGCGGCGCAACTATAAGGACACGTGAATAATCCAGCCCACTCTAAAGTAGTACTAAACTGCAGTGGAAAGGCAACAAGCCGAACTGAGCCGTGCCGTGCCATTCTGAACCGTGCCGAGCCGAGTCGTACCACGCAGTGTAAAAGCGCCACAACAAAGGTCTTCGGCCTTGTCCCTCACGCACAGAGATTTCCCTGAATCTTTTGATAATGTTATGCATTGTAGATGATGAGATTTGCAAAGCCTTTGCAATTTGACATTGAGGAATGTTGTTTTTAAAGTATTCCACAATCTTTTTACGCAATCTTTCACAGATTGGAGAGCCTCTGCCCATGTTTACTTCTGAGAGACTCTGCCTCTCTAAGACATCCCTTTTATGTTACAGACCTGATGTCAGTTAACTTAATTAGTTGCTAGATGTTCTCCCAGCTGAATCTTTTCAAAATTTCTTGCTTTTTCAGCCCTTCGTGTCCCCGTGCCAAACTTTTTTGAGACCTGTAGCAGGCATCAAATTTGAAATGAGCTCATTTAGTGGATAAAAGTGTAAAATCTCTCCGTTTAAACATTTTAAATATGTTATGTTCTCTATGTTCTATTGTGAATAAATATTGGCTCATGTGATTTGAAAGTCTTTTAGTTTTCATTTTATTCAAATTGAAAAAACGTCCCAACATTTCCGGAATTCGGATTGTATATATATATATATATATATATATATATACTATATATATATATATCTATATGTATATGTATATGTATATATATATATATATATATATATATATATATGTATATATATATATATATATATATATATATATATATATATATATATAAAGGAAAACATAAAACAATATTTAAAAAGTGTTATCAACAGAATAAAACAGAATATAGATAAAACAGTAATAATGGCAAATTCTGTAAATTTTAACATTTTATGTTACTATAATTACACTATTACACAATTTTATTTACAATAAATTACACTTTATATATATATATATATATATATATATATATATATATATATATATATATATATATATATTTCTAAACTATTCACTGACCCCCTTAAATCAATTTCAAGACTCTGCAATTGCTGGCAGAGAGTACAGTGCCTTGCGAAAGTATTCATACCCCTTCATTTTTTTCACGTTTTGTTATGTTGCTGCATTATGTTAAACTGCTTTTAAATTACTATTTTTTCCACATCAATCTATACTCCATACACCATAATGGTAAAACAAAAAAAACTGGTTTTTAACATCTTCGCAAATTTATTAAAAAAAAAAAAAAACAACTTAAATGATTCCATTGCGTAAGTATTCATACCCTTATCTGGGACAGTTGGAATTTAGCTTAGGAGCATTCATATTGCTTGTAGATGTTACTACACTTTGAGTGGAGTTAACCTGTGGTAAATTCAATTGAATGGGTATGATTTGGAAAGGCACACATGTCTTAATTAAAGGTCTAACAGCTGATAATGCATATCAGAGCAAAAACCAAGCCTGAGGTCCAAAGAACTGCCTGTAGAGCTCAGAAACAGGGTTGCATCAAGCCACACTTCTGGGAAGAGTTGAGAAAAAAATTCTGCTTCACTGAAGGTTCACAGAAGGATGTAGTCTCTGTTACCCTTAATGGAAGACGTTTGAAACAACCAGGGCTCTTACTAGAGCTGGCCTCCTGGCCAAACTGACCGATTGATAGAGAAGGGCTTTGATTGTGTGGTGACCAAGAACCTGATGGTCACTCTAGTTGAGCTCCATGATCATATGTGGAGACAGGAGAAACCTACAGAAGGACAAACATCACTGCAACACTCCACCGATCTGGGCTTTATGCCGGAGTGGCAAGACTCAATCCTCTCTTCAGTGTAGACACATGAAAAACACACTTAGAATTTGCAAAAAACCACCTAAAGGACCCTCAGACTGTGAGAAACAAGATTATCTGGTCTGATGATCCTCAATTCCAAGCATCATGTTTGAAGCAAACCAGACACTGCTCATCACCTGCAGAGTACCATCCCAAAAATAAAGTGTGCTGGTAGCAGCCTCATGCTGTGGGGCTGTTTTTCAGCGGCAGGGGACTGAGGAGTAGAAGAAAAGCTCAATGCACCAAAATATTGAGATAGTCTTAATGAAAACCCAGTCCAGAGCTTTCAGAACCTCAGACTGGCCAGAAGGTTCACCTTCAATGAAGGTTCACAGGACAATGGACATAAACGCACAGCAAGAGTGGTTTATAGACAACTCTGTGAATGTCCTTGAGTGGCCCAGCCACAGCCTGAGCTTGAACCCAATCAAATATTTCTGGAGAAACCTGAAAATGTGCATCTGCCCCCATCCAATCTGACAGAGCTTGAGAGGTGAAGAGGTGAGGAGAAGAATGACAGATAATTGCCAAATGCTGATGAGCAAAGCTTGTCGCATCAAACAAAAAGGCATGAGGCTGTAAAGGTGCTTCAGCTATATATTTAGTTAAGGGTATGGATACTTATGCAATGTACTTATTTCAGTTTTTTATTTTTTAATAAATTTACGAAGTTGTGACAATTCTGTTTTTGCTTTGTCAATATGGTGTATGAAGTGTAGATTGATGTGGGGAAAAAAAGTAATTTAAAGGAGTTTAACATAAGGCAGCAACATAAAAAAAAAACCATGAAAAAAAATGAAGGGGTATGAATACTTTTGCAAGGCACTGTATGTAACCATGGAGATAACCCTGGTGTTTTTCTCACACGATTTAACCAACAGTCTCCATTTCTTCTCCATCAATCCCACAGCTGTCTGGGAGCAACATTTGAGATACTAAAGATATCTCTATTGAGGTTTTATATTCTATAGGGTGTTATTTAATCGTTCCATGTAACACTCTCTCTTGATGAGCTGATTTTAACAATGTCAATCAATCACTGACAGAAAACTAGTTCAGTCTCATTTTTAACTTCCTCTTGATGCCAGTCGATTAGAAAGGAAGGCAAAAATGTACTCAGTTAAATGATAATATTCTGCATTCATTCAGCACAACCGACAAAAATACCAGCACAGTTAATATGAGAGGAGAGTGACATACTTGATTACTCATTCACTGCAGCTGCAGAGCTCGTGCATTGTGTATTATGAAGTCTGTGACAAATAGAGACTGTCACAGTCCTGTCTGCAATAAAGCTGAAATACTTCAGTATTATTTGTGATCATTTCAAGTTTCTCCCGTAACTCAGAAGAACGCTGTTTCTTTTTATACTTGCAATAAGAAATAGCAATCCACATGAATAAGATGTGCAAGTGGTCACGTCCGCTTAGACTTCTAAGTAACTAGAACACAATGTACAAGCTTTCTGCCTATAGAAATGCAGTTTCTCAGACTCGAACGTTTCACTGGCACATTCTGTTGGTGGGCAGCAATGCATGAGGATAATTAACTCAATGATCTAACTGTGCAAGAATGACTAAGTTCTGTAAAAAATACCTTCTCTTTATGAGGCCTGTTAGCTGCACACTGAGTTTACATAATTGTTCGAGAAATTATAATCACCCACATGCACTTTCAAAGACTGCAGGTATATTTTCTTTTGTTTGCTCTATCAGTGGTTTTCAACTGCACTGTAAGAAAAAGGTAGGCCTACTGATAATTTTCTGCTAGGACATTATCAGAGCATTTTGTTCTTTCAACCCTAAAACACAAAACAATGCAATGCGTAATTCAAAATACAGGTAAAACAACTGTGAAAAAGCTATATGGAAAATTCCTTCATCTCAATAGAACATTATGCCCTGTTTTTACAGACTTTTCATAGACAGTAGTTTTGCTTTTATACTGTATCTATAGATACCCGTTTCCGAGGTTTTGATCTCACAATTCTGGCTTTTTTCTCGCAATTCTGACTTATTTTCTCGCAATTCTGACTTCTTTTCTCAGAACTGTGAGATATAAACTTACAATTGTGAGTTATAAAGTCCAATTCAGAGGGAAAAAAACGATTTTCTTACAACTGTGTTTACATTCGTAATTCTTATTTTAGAACTAGTTTATGTCTCACAATTCTGAGGAAAAGAAGTCAAAATTTTCAGATAAAAAGTTGCAAAGCTTTCATATATATCAGACATGCAGGTGGTGACCGAAACCCAGCAGGAGAATTGTTTATCAGACAAAGATAATTGAATGTATTAAAAATTGAAGACTGAAAAATATATCGATATTACCATAAATGCACAAAGTCAAAAATATGTACAACTATTATATAACTATTTGTAGAATATTACATGCATGATTGGCACTTTTGTTCTATTGCCATTGCTTGATATTTGATATTTCATTGTCCATGCTCATTTCTCCTAACCATGTAAAATGCAATCTATAGCAAATCTCAAATGTTATTTTATTTTTCATCTCATAAATTATAATTGTAATAATGATGATTTTGTGATGCCTGAAGCATATCTGCATCAGCCATAATTTTTATATTGGTGCACTCCTATTTTAATTTGATAGCTTCATGCCAATAATTTGCTATACAAAAACACGGTTGCGAACACATATTTAATGTAGACTGGGATGCATTTTCTTCCATTGTGATCATATCACAAAACCTGTTCATGCTGGTATATGTCTAATTTGACTGCCCTTACGAAATGGCAGATGAAAATGTACATTTGATGTGAAGAACAACCCTTACCAAAAAGTAGTATACTCTATTTTATAAAGTATACTTAAGTAAAGTTCAAATAAATTTTTAAGTATACTTTATGTAATAAGTATACAAATATCAGTGTAATAGTAGTATACTTGTAAGTGTACTATTTCAATACTCCTTGGGACTAAATTGGCCCACTTTCTAGTATATGAATGTATACTTTTAAGTGTACTTTAAGTATAACAGTAGTAAACTTTGAGTACACAACTAGTTTACATCAAAGTTTTTAGCTTGTACTGCAGCTATACTAAAATGAACTTAAAGGGTATACTGATAGTTAGGTTAAATACTTGTAGTAGCATTTTTAGTACACTTTGAAGTATAGTCTCAGTAAACTACTAGTTTAGTAGTTTTATACTGAAAGTATACTCGTAAGTTTTTTTAAGTGAACTTTACATCGTACTTTAAGTATACTACTATGTCTCTATTTAGATATTAATTTGTATATATTTTTGTATATGAATATCTGAACATACAAAACATCAAAAGAAAGAACAGAGTATCTGCTTGTAAACAAAAACATTTTATTCAATTTTCTTGCATTCTTTTTTTAAACACTTAAATGTGGGTAAGTTTCATAAATAAAAAATAAAGAAATCAACAACATTTTGAACAAAAAGCTGAAAAAAGAATATGAATTGGATTCAGAATGATAATCAAAAAGTAGATGGAGTCAATCAACAGCCCAAAGCTTGACAGTCATTATTACCTCTTCATTGGTGACATTTTATTCCATAATGTTACACAGTTTTGATGCTGTTTCATGTCAGATGATTGTGTTAGATTACATGTGGAAGCATCTGTTGTTTCAGTTTCTTCTTCACTTGTGTTTTTTTGGAAATTCTGTAAAGAAAATGTGTACTAGTGCCCCTACCATATAACAATGAAAACACGGATTCTTGGAGCACATATATTTAGACTTTTTCTAAGTAAGTCAAGTATACTTAAATGTCATTTTAAGTATATTTCTGAGAAGTACATCAAACCCATTTCTGAGAAGTACATAAAAAGTAGACTAAAAGTATACTTCCCTATTTTTTAGTTTAAAAGAAGTATACTAATAGCACACTTGAATAAACTTATTTTTCGTAAGGGAAAGGCTATGAGATCGTCTGCTACCTTTTAAAAACAAAAAACCCTTTGGGTGTATTTATGCATGATTATATAGTTGCATTTTATTATTTGCACTTATAGCTGTCCATGACCCACTATTTGAGAAAAACAGACACCTTAGAAATTCACCCAATTCAATTTATATTGACTGAACAATTCAATGTGTGCGTTTTGTTCTCTTTGGAAGAAACTACGGGCCGTCCACTTTTCTTTGAGAGCAAACCTCTCATCATCCTTTGTGAGATGAGTCGGGTCAGGGTCAGCACAGACGCTCATAAAGCTTACTGATTTTAAATTGGTTTTTCACTTCCACCGAAAACAGATAACATTTGCAGACAACATAGAAGCCGTATGGCATGACAAAAACAGGGAATAACCTTGACAGGGAATATAGTTGAACGAATATTTATCTATAAAATTATTCAGCAGACAATGTGTTTTGTTCTGCTGAGTTAATTGGGTGTCATTTATCAAGCGTGGACAAACAACTGTGCTGATATAACAAGTGCAGAGTTGTGCCAAAAGACACACAAAGAGATGTGACAAATTCACACGCAAGAGCCGCGTCCACACAACAAAAGCCTGGAGTGAGTCCACAGAGGCCTGTCAAGACCAAGAGAAACTTTCACACTGATGAGTTTGTGGAACTGTTAGCTAATGTGAAGCCTGAATCTGGCTTGCCTGAACACTCAAAGTAACTATAATTTGACATTACAGCATCTCATTCATACTCTCCATACAATACAGATATCATACTGACTGAAGTGCTTGAAGTATATAACAGTATTTCCACAAGTAGTGGGAATGTGAGTTATTAAGTCAAGCAAGCGCAAAGTTGTGTGAAAGAGCATGATAATACTGGCATGTTATGCAGGGGAACAAGAATTACAGCAAGCCTCATCATAATTCAGCAGCTCTCAGGACAGAAAATGATCTTCTGACTGTTCCTTCAAGGAACAGGCAAAAAATATTTTGATAAATTTATGGTTAAAAAAAAGAAAAAGAAAAAAGGCAGTGGTATTATGTGGCTATACCAGTCTAGATTAACTACCAACATCTCTTAAAATGTACTGATAACCACCACCACAATAATAAAAGTGGTACAACAGAAAGCTACATGATAAATCACTGTAAATGAATCATTGTTGTAAAGTACGGCCAATACTTGCACGTAGATGGTGCACAGGGTCAAACACATAAAGACAAAACACAAAACACTAAAATAATGCAAAATAGAAAACTAAATCAATCTAACACAAAACACTCTAATGCACATTACTGATAACAAAAATAAGAAGAACCAAAACATTTTAAATAAAATATAATCATTTGTCAAGCAGGGGTGGTTCTGGAAATGCCTTGTTTTTACTGTTTTTCACCATAAATTATTTTGTAATTCATAGTTTCTATTTGCAAAAACGATCAATTTATCAGTACCAGTAGCTAGAGTAAAATTACATATAATGTGATGTTAAACTATTTACAGTTTTTCACAGTATTGCAGCTTCTTCTTTTTTCTTTTTCTTTTTCTTTTTTTTTTTTTGCTATAAAAATGACTTTTCGTTACTTGTTACTTTGTTTCTTTGTAATTAATTGTGAAATTTACTTGCAATTTCTGGAAAAAAAAAGTTAATATTTCACCGTCAATTTTAACAAATACAAACAATTTTAAAGCGCAATGTTCAAAACTGACAAGTGCACAATGTCGGTAATAATGTGGCAAGTAAATAAACAATTTGGCCAGCTTTATTAGAAATTAAAACATAATACCTGATGGTATGAATATTCAAGAAAACATGTCACAACTCTTTTGTAGGGTCTTCCAACAGCTTTTACCATCAGAAGTTTAACTATGATGCCTCTTTCTTTCTTTCTTTCTTTCTTTCTTTCTTTCTTTCTTATGTAAGGAACAACACCATGATGTTGACAGCTTCTGCTTCATTTTAAAAGCCCTTCAAAAAAATGACACTACACTTTAAAAAAATGCTGGGTTAAATGCAACCCAGCGCTGGGTAAAATATGGACGATTGTTTAGACCTAGCGGTTGGGTTACTGCTCAGAAGGCTGGGTTAAACATTTATTGGTTGAAAACAACCCAGCATGTGTTCTGTCCAATATTTACCCAGCACTGGGCTGTATTTAACCCAGCATTTTTTAGAGTGTAAGAAAGCATCTACGGAAATATATTGAAATCATATTGCTTGGGAGAAAATCAAAAGAGAAACTGATAGTAGTTACAGCATTTACAAGAAGGGGCTAAATCTAACCAGACAGACCTGGCGCCCCTGAGCTTTGTGACAAGTGAACATTTGCATAGTTTATTATAAGAGCCCCTTATGCTATAAAAACATCCTTCATCTAAAAGACAAGAAGTGCTACCTTTTGAGATCTCAAGCTAATTACACTGTCTTTTAGCACCAGCTCAGGTCACGCAGTGTTTGCGTCTTTATTATACGCCTTTGTCAAATTCATTAAACCAAATGAACCACCAGGCTCTTCAATAACAAAGACTGATCAAATACATGAGCCTTGGCAGGTTTTCAAATGAATTTGCATATACATCAAAGAAACTAGAGAAAACTAGAGAAGACTAAATGTGTGCAGTTTAAATGATCTTCCCTTTTATTTGTCATATTAAACTAAAGAACACCTGCTTCAAATACACCTAAAACAACATCAGGACTCTGACGCTCAATAGAAAAGAGAGAATTATCACCTGAAATCCAAACACTCATTTTCTCATTAAAAAAAAAAAAGAACATTTAATGTCTCCACTTTTTTAGATTAATAACATGAAGTTTCTACATCCTCACCAGCATCTCCTGAGCAAACATTGGGATGACTTTAAAGTAGCTAAACATACTGCCAAACTTGTTATCTCAGTGAACCGGCTGCCGCTGCCGACTCCATTTACTAATTTGTATTCTGTACAAATATTTCCCTGGATCCGAACCCTCAGGTGACACAGGTCAGGGTGGAAAATGTGATCGGCTAAGACTCTGGTCCACTTTCAAACTTACAGCAACCTAAGAAACCCCCAAAAAAACAAGACTGGTTAACATACTCTGTGGACAAAATAAAAAAAAATAAAAAATAAAAAAAAACACTTTATTTTAAGAACCAATCCTCAGTGTTAACTAGTTGCTTTTTAGCATGCATATTGCTAGCATATTGGCTGTTTATTCGTACTTAACGTCTTATTCTGCATATTTTAGATCCCCTAATCTTACTCCACACCTTACTATTATTAATAAGCATCTAATTGTGTGTGTGTGTGTGTGTGTGTGCGTGCATGTGAAGATAATATTAGGTAAAAAATCTGTTGAAGGCAGGATTTTATATCCTTTAATCTATGTAACTTCTGAACTATTAATTATATACATTGTGAAACTGGCATCATGTGTTTTGTGTGTCTGTATGTTACTGTATGTTCTTATTGTGCTGTAATGTTAAACGTATTTAAATAAAGAAGAAAAAAAAGAAAAGCTTTTTTGCACTGATAGGACTGAAGTATACACAGATGTGTGCACCATTGAGTTTACTGAGACGCAGAAGTGCTAATAATCAATATATCACTTCTGTTGATGTGCTGAGCAGCCAGTTTGGATTCTGAAGTCGGGTTTAAAATTTAAAAGTTAAAAGTTCCTACTGAAAACTTTTTTAATTGAATTTATTGGCACTTTATTGAATTTATTGAATTTTTAATATCATATAAATGGAACACACCATTGCATAGATGTTTCAGACCTTAAACTTGCATCAGTTTAATTGATTAAGAAAATAAAACTCTTATACTATTTGTTTTGTCTGGTGGTATAAAGATAGCTCAAGAGCAAGCTTTAAATATACTTCATGTCGGCACAAACAGGTGCACGCACAGTCCTGAAAGATGTATGACTAACATTTGAATGTGCTGGCTGTTCATTCACCCTTTACACATACCTAGAGGGAAGCAGTCGACCTATTTTCCATAATGAAGAGAAATACCAGCATTTGCACATTTCTCTAGTAACGCAAGTGGCATTGTACCAGGATGCTGAACAGAAAAGTGACTGTATTGAAGAGGAATCTTTTTCAATTTCTCTGCCACTCTGCTGGAGGAGTGGGAGTGAGATTTCACAGGAACAATGAATAGGTGCCTAAGTAATTCGGCTCCGCACATGACAGAGCAGAAAGACCTGAAAGCAAGATAATTATATACTTTGTGCGGGAGGATATGTTACAGGTCTAAGGTGAAGGTTTACTCATAATGCCATTCGTAACATATAGTGAACTCAATGCTACTGTAAGCAGAGCTTGGTCACTCTCAGCACACCAGCCTCTCTGTTATTGTTGATTTAGTAAAAAGTGCCGTCCAATTTATACATGGCAAGACAGAGTACCGGAGGCATAATAATGGTTCTGTCTGGCTGATGACTGAACTGGACAGCAATATCGGTTACAAAGAGAGAACATTGGAAAAAATGAGAAGAAAAATGTGTGAGGCTCAGTGCATGGAAAAAATATATGCTGTCTTAATGAAGTCTTTTCAAAAATATAATTCATTCCTCCAGGAAATAATTTCGGGAGACCTCTGGTTCTCATGCCTTCTTTACCACATCAACAAGGTCTTGTTGACAAGGTGGTTCTATTTTCTATTTTCATGTAGCTCTACTTTCTGAATTTCGTAGATTTTTTCTTATAAAAAGGTGCCCGTTTCTTGCTTTAAAATATCTTAGATAAATAAGAATCCCTGTGCTGGTTCCGTTTAAATTATGCTGGTTAAACACCCACAGTGAATACAATAGCACATCAGCATTCAAAGCACAACATATGCTGGTCTTTTCATCAGGGTTGGATTTGAGATTCATTTGTTATTGCAGTTATATTTTTTTCTGCAAGATTTTATAACTTATTTTTATCAAATAATGTGACTATGCAATAAGAGTTGTTGGACCTGGTCTTTCAAGCTTGATATGCCTTATGTAAACCTATGCATTTTTTGAAGCTATATATAGATTAGAGATGCTGACAGAGGTTGTGAGACATGCAGATTAAAAAGGTTAGATACAGAGGATCAAGGGAGTAGAGCAAATCCATGTTTTACTGCAACAATATAAAAAAAAAAAAATGAAAATGACTGACATTTCGTGTTATATCACTGATGTCTCTAGTTCCAGTTTCTGTTCAGTTGTGTGCTGTTTTGGTTCCCTTTTGCATGTCTTTATCTTCCTTAATACCACTCCTAGTGAAATGTATAATGAGTGCTTGTTCTGGAAAAGTACATTGTCATCAAATTATAATATAATATATGTAAAAATCACCTTAAGACAATGACAATTCAGTGAGACACACTTTAACCCTAAAACTGCCAAGTCAAATGGGCATCCGATTTTTATTTGATATTTTATCATGATGTGGTGGTATCAGCTGGCATTTCAGAAGAGCCTCATTTAATATTTGATAACATTTTGATAAAATTAAATCATTTTAACTTTTAGTGTGCTGTTCTTTTTACATCAAAGTCTGTTTTAATACCGTTTTATCGTATTAATAGCCTACCTCTATTGTATGGAGGAAGGATCATAAATGGGAAAATTTATTTTCCCTTTGTTATCTATGTAAATGTAAATATGTTCATATTTAGTTTAATATTCCTATTTATCACAGCTTGCTATTTAAATGAGTAAACAGCAAGCTGTCATATACACTGAAAAAAATGACTCATTGATTTTACAAAAAATTTTTAGGGTAAGTGGTTGCAATCAATTTATTTTAGCTACATTTAAATAAACAAATTTATTTGAAAGTTAGTCAACTAAATTTGTTTATTTAAATGTAGCTAACATAAATTGATTGCAACCACATACCTTTAAAAAATTGAGTAAATTCAATGAGTAATTTTTTTCAGTGTAGCAGATGTTTTTTATCTTTAAAGAGTTACTTATTATAGTCGCAGGTTCTCTGGAGCAGCTTGAGGTTAGTTTCACACAAACGTCTAAATGATCATTAATAATCATTTATTTTAATTGACTACACAAATAGGCTATATGTATCGTATGCATTACAGAGGGAAAGTTTGTAATGCGTTGTGATTGTTAAAAAACCCTGATTATGTGTTGAGGATTGCGTGCACGCAAACGCGCGTGCTTCTTGCATGTTGTAGGTACGCATGACAACGACACTGGACACGCGTTTCTTGAAAAGGGCAATAGACACATTGGAGGTGGAAGTGGTGTGAAAGAGGAGGGACTTGAGACTTCAGTTTGCGTTTCTCTGTGCAAACTGAAGGGCGCTCACGCTCGGCTCTCCGGGACTGACCGCTGAGCCACGGAACTAGTTTGCGCTGACATTGCGGTCACACGTTAAACTCCCACAACTGTGCCCACCGCCGACAGCGGACACTGGTAAAGCCTAGAAGTTGTCCGTTTCTTTCCCAGCGCCACTCTTCCATGCGAGGATGTGAATTTCCGCGGAAGGATTCAGAGTCGTGCCATGGTTTTGACCTGCGCGCTCCTCACAGAAATGGTGAGTGATTCATTCATCATTAACGCGCTTTATAATTGCCCTGAAATACTGAAAACTATTCATTAGTCTGTGTGATTTCTGTGGTGAGGATGAATACACCGAAATATTTGGACTGCTATGAATCACACAGTGCTTAAAAGAGAAAAGTGTCCTTATATGGGAGTTATATATTAAATTATGCGCTCATTTGTTAGACAGCCTTTTAGTCTTTTATGAAACGAATGCTTGGGGTGTATAAGAAATATGCATAATAACTATCAAGGAATCATACCGCTTTAGGAGACATTATTTTCTCACATTTGAGTTTCTGTACTTATAGCATACTTTAATTCAGCTTTTTAAGAACTACTTCATTAATATTCTAATCAGAAACAACTTTCACAGTTCTTAATCAAAACACACACGCAAAACGCATATTTATGTTCATTTTAACAAGAAATTGTGGTTTTCAACAAGTGGCTTGGAAATAACACAGTCTTTGTTTGCGCTTCCCAGATCATTTATTATTCATGAATACAAATGTCATGTAACAGATATAACTTCATATTTGACATAACGTTATGTAATCTACATTAACTGACAGAGTGGATCTGTGTACCTTGGCCAAAGGTGCAAGAAGCACCTTGACCGACCCAGATAGTGTGATTCTCAGGTGCTTGAAATGTGGATTAATTAAAGCCTCCATTAAATATTGATGCATTAAGATATTGAAATATTAAGAGGCTGTAATGATACACCAGGCACTTGAATAGAGCCTCATATTATCATTCTGTTGTTATTGTTCTTAGCTGAAGGTTGCATAGCAATATCGTTTTTTTTTCAGATATGTCTTAATTTTCTCCTCTCTGAGGTGGATTTTAGTGGCTTAAAATCAACATTTAAATAATCAGCTGTGCTGACTAGATGCTGACAGTTCGGTAAATTTAATGGCAAGGTAATTTCATGATTGTCACATTTGGAAAGTGCTCTTTCAACATCACCAGGCAGTAATCCTTCTCCATGATTTGTAATTATGAAGTTCTCCAGTGACGCAGAAAGAGAGAGAAGAGAGTGAATGAGAGAGTAATGAATACTTTAGAGTTGTCTGTGTTTTTGATATATGAATGATTGTAAACCTCACAGAGTGGTGGAAAGTGTTAAACCCTTCTGAATGAACTCTAATCTGTTATGAATTTAACTTAATTTGTGAGCAAGTCACAGAGCATGTTTTTGTTCATAAAAGCCGGAAATAGTATGTGAACCTGTAGAATAATCAGCTCTGTAAAGAGGGTAATTTCATTTTGATGTTCCAATCAATGAGATGACAATCAGGTGCGAGTTTCAACGCCGTTCCCCACAAAACAAACACAGACTTTGGCTGTTGCTATCTGAGAATATGCTCCCGACTACATGTTTACAAAGTCGGTCATGTCATGATTAAATGAGACTTCCAGAAAAAGATTTGTCGATATTAATAAGACTTACAAGACTATTCTTAAGAATAAAGACTTTGACCTCCATAAACTCACGGTCATCCGGATAGCATTCAAATGAGGAAATAAAACAGCATTGTTTCTCTTCCTATTAGTGTTTAGCTAACACGCATTACTAAATTCATAAGACTGCAGGAGCCCTCAAAGAACTGAGGGTTTCTCAGAAGTTGTGGCTATTTTATTTATTTAATATGCATTTTTGTCTTATTTCTTGTAATTGCTAAGTATGAAAGCCTGTTTTCACCACTGGAAAAAAAAAAAAGAAAAAAAAGGTAATTGCGACTTTTTATCTCACAATTCTTTTTTCTCACAATTATTATTAATAATAATATGTTTATTTATTGTGAGATATAAACTCAGTTGCGTTATAATGTCAGAATTGCGAGATATAAACTTTGAGTTTGAGAAAAAAAATGTAAACTCGCAATTTGCGAGAAAAAGTCAGAATTGTGAGAGAAAACGTCACAATTACTTTTTTTTTTTTTTTTTTAGTTTTTAGTTCAGTGGTAGAAAGGGGCTTCCATAGATGAGCAATCTGAAATGCATAAAGCCTAGATAAAGACTCGCGAATGAATCACACTGTTGATGCAGTTGGTCAAACGGATTTGCAAAAAAGTCTGAAATTGTTTGCGATTCATTTTGATTCATTTGGACAGTTCACTCACGCACTGTATCATTTGTACAGGATATTTCATAAGACAGAAAACGAAAAGAGCCTGGATGAGGTGGATGTTTACCTACATTCCAATAGGAAACAAACATGCAAATGTCTTATAGTATTTGTCAACGACAAAGCAGCACTTTATTGGCTTTTTTTTTTTTTTGCTGCAGGTAAACATGATTTATATCCCTTTATATCCAAAAGAGTAGCCTATTAAAGAAGCATCAAACCCACTGGATGGGAGTATCATGAACTGAGGGCTTTTTTAGCACCTTGCAGGATACAGGCAGCTTGTCGCTGTCATGTTCAGTTAAAACTCTCATTTTATGTTAAATGATCATCTTCTGGGATGTTATGGGTGGTGTGTCCTAAAACTAGTCCTCTGTGCAGATATTTGGACCGTTAGCAGTGGGAGGAGTTCATCACTTATCCAGAGAGCTCCTAGGTTAATTCGCGTTTATGCAATAGTGAGTGCAGTGGTCAATATTGGCGTCCCAAGCATGGAACGAATGTGTTTTGATAGATGGCTTAGTAGGGATCTCTGGCCAGAAGATCAATAAGCTCTCTTTTACATTGCATTAGGGCTCCGTGTAGAGCCTTAAAACAAAGGTGAAGCTCAACTGATGCGAACATGTGGCTTGCTTTACATTTCCCGAAGCTTCCGAATCAATTTTCTCTTTTGTTTAATCGCTTTCTGGGCACTAGGTGTAAATCCATTAAATAAAGTTTTCCGTTTTCAGTGGGAGCCATGTTAAACATGCTTCGATTTTGGCATGAATAAACTTTAGGATTAATGAATGGGTCACTGAAGTGATTGGGGTGATTTCATTCTCTGTGCCTTGCGTCGAACAGCTTGTAGTGGAAAGATCATTGGTTGGTCTAGACTAGAGAAAGAACTTGAAGATCCAGTTCACTGCTGTCAATCACAGTGTGTTAGAGCAGAGTTAATGGTCTCAGTGTTTAAATTACTGCAGTATTAGGGAGACTTAGGAGGTTTTAATGAGGTGGTGGCACAATTTTCTCAGTGTAAACAAGGGGTTGTGTTTCATCTCACTTCACTGTCTGTCAGAATTTTTTTTTTTTTAATTATTCTGATCCACTCTAAGAAGTGGTTAAATTGTTAAATTTGTTACAAAATGGTAAATAAATTATAAAGTAAGTTGTTTTATTAAAAAAAAAAAAAAAAAAAAAAAAAAAAATTAGCGTCACTGAATCAAACGAAATACATTAATTTATACCAACAACATTATTTTAAAGGGATAATTTCCCCCCAAAATGAAAATTCTGTCACAATTTACTCACCCTCAAGCTGTTCCAAACCTGATTATTTTTTTTTTTTCCTCCTGTTCAATACAAAAGAAGATATTTTGAAGAATGTTGCTAACCAAACAGTTGGTAGCCGTTGACTTCCATAGTGTGGAAAAAAAAAAAAAAAATACTGTGAAAGTCAATGGCTACCATGCTTCATAATATCTTCTTTTGTGTTCATCAGGAGAAAGAAACTAATACAGTTTTGGAACAACTTGAGGGTGAGTAAATTATGTAATTTTTTAGGGAAACTACCCATTTAACCCATAAAAATTTGTTTTGTTGGTATAAATTAATATCATTCGGGTGACTCAGTGATACTAAATATTTTTATTTGAATAAAATCACTTACTTTATTATTATTATTATTATTATTATTATTATTTATTCATTTTTTCTGAATTTAGATATAATTAAAATGATGAATTACTTTATTACTAATTATACTAATTTATAATTTTTTTATTTAAAAATTAGAGCAATTTATTTTACAACAAATTATGCAAGGTCTTGAGATTTCTCTGTGCTTTTCTCAGGACACTCAGAAAAACAGTAAAATGATGTTTTAAAATGTAGTCATAAATTTTGCAACCTATAGCACTCTATTATTTTTGAAACAACACTCAAAACTGAAACTGGTCTATAATTACCAGGATCCAGTCTATTTCCCTTCTTACATAGTGGAATTGCTTTAGCCATCTTTATATCTGCTGGTACTATTCCTTTCATTATTCTTGAATTCACAGAAAACAACATAAAAATTAAGTTTATAATATGTAATGAAATAGCATTATGTGTCACATTACATATGAACATTTCAAGCAGCAAACTATGAGAAGAATCACCTTATTACTAATTCATTCTTTTTGCATTTTACACATTTAATATACATAAATTTGTACATGTAAATATTCATATAACATTGATTTTCCTTCAGCTTAACTGCCTCCTTGTCCTTTAGGTTATTGGTGTTCCTGCAAGATTCCTATTACAGTTTCACAGTCATTTACAGTAGTGCAGCTTTGAAAAAAATCCAGGGGCTCTGGCGCCTAGTGTGAGATATCAGAGGACTGATGGCCACTGTATTAGAGAGGGACTCACGGGAGGCATGAACCCACAGAAACACCTGGAGTTCTCTTCATTAGCCTTATGATGTCCAGCAGCATTACAGTGCATATCAGAGAAGATCACAGCGGACCCTCTCCTGCAGCGCTGGAGCCACGAAAGCACTGTTATTAGGAGCGCTGCACTTTCAGGGGGCCTAAAATGCTCTAGTTAGTTATTTCTGAGAAAGTACATTTTTACAGTGGCTCAGAGACATCAGCAGTGGAGTAGCACGTACTAAACAGAGTTGTTTTATGGACACAATTATGCCGCTATTTTAACATTTTCAAATTGTTATTGTTCTGAGTGTAGTAAGTCGTCATATGTTTTGAATTTTGACTTCGCTTGCTCCAAAACATCCACTCAGATCCCTCTGTGAACTGAAACGATAGGACATATTTAGTAGCATCTGGGCCATTTTCCAAGATAAAGGCTTGAGTTTGTTTTGAACGTGCTTAATGGAAATCAATAGTAACAAAGATGCAAAACTAGACAATTAAGTATTTGACATTGATTTCCAGCATGCATATTAGTTCAGGAAATGTACCTAAGGTTTGTTTGTATAACACTCTAGGAGTTTTTCCAGAGTTGCAAAATAATTTTTAAATTGTTTATCAAAAAATAAGCTTTAACTAAAGTCTCACTTGATCCGTGCTTGCTGTTCTGCCGTGCACCAACACTACTTAGGAGACTTGAAAAAACAAGCTTGCTGCTGTCAGCTCTCGCCTGCCGGTGGACAGAAAACAAACCCAGGAACGAAGCACTTATGCTTCCGCATGCTCTCCTGGCTTGCGTAAATGTGGCTGACCCTCACGCTGATTTATCTCTGTCAGTGGTTTCTGGACTCACTTGAAGAAATATACAGTTTATAAGTGCATTCAGGAATGTTAAAACATTCTGTATGCTTTAGATCAGATCAATTTGTCTTGCCGTAATCAATGCAAATGTAAATCTTGCTTTAATTTGCATGGTTAGGAGGCAGAAGTATGCGAGATGACTTATGGAGGCAGCAGTCAATGAGTGTTTGACATGAGTGGTGTATTGACACAGTAAGGATAATATTTGTTCTGCATAATACCAGTAGACCTTAATAATTATGCTTGTTATTTTTATTACAAGTACTTTTACTGCAGCCAGGGCTCCATAAAGCTGCCTTTCTCTTGCCATTTGTGCTGTACATAATCGATTGCTCTTTCTTGAAGGTGACCTCTTTGTGCAAACAGTCGAAAGTTGATTTTATTTTCCGTGCATTGTGCGTCGGCATTTTAATGCATGCAGAGCAACGCGCCGACATTATCTCAGCTGATTCCAAGAAAAGTCATTATTTCAGAGAGATATGTAAATCCATGCCACGGGGTGTTGTAGTTTGATTTAGGGAGCTGCTTGCCACCTGGCTGATAAATCCGGTACCTCCAGCTGCTTGTACCTGATCCCCGCGTGTTGTTTTACAGTGCCGTGCAGCTCCATTGCACATCGCTTTGGCTTTGCAACCACTCTTAGCTCAGATGAAGCTCAGATGACTGGCTTTAACCTTAACAAAAACAGCGCTGCACAATCCATCCAAGTCCTCTCGCCGCGTCTGCTCTACACACGAGTTTGCACAGAGTCTGAATTCCAGGTCTGCAGCAATCCTAAAACTCCACATCTGACACTTAGACTAGGAGTGCATGAAACCCAGACAGCAAACTGTGAAGTATTTACCTCTGAAGAAAGGCAAGAGAGAAATCATCATAGTTTACCCTGGCAGAAGTGCGCCAGCTTTATAACCACTATATGAGATGCCACCACGTCCTCCGCACCCGCTGACTCCAGAAAATAAACACTTAGAGCTACAGCCCACTTCACGACGTGTAAATGGATTCCCCTGAGCTTTTTCCCCCCTCTGGGCTTCATCCATTAAATCCATTTGGATGTGCTGCACAAATAGGGTTTGCAGACTGGCCTATTTTGTCAGGCTTTTGCTTTGTGCAAATTCTTTTAAACAAACTTGATTTAATGAATGGATTCCCCTGAAATTTTTAATGTGTGGATAATTTGTTTTACAATGAAGATGGAATAAAATACTCCAAGTGGCCCAAAGGATGCTTTTGATTTTCCACACATCCCTACTGAATCATTGTGATTCTTAAAAATATATTGAAATCTTTCTCTGTAAACTCAGCACGATATTTCAAAGCATTACTATGGAAGCCTGTTTCGAGCACAGAATAAAAAATCAAGAGAGAAAAAATCAGAATCGCAAGATATTTGCGACATAATTGCGAGATATGTGCATATATCAAAATCTCGTAAAATTTCATTTTTTTTCTTGCAAGTTTGACTTTTTACTTAGAATTCCGAGTTTGCATATCACAATTCTTTTGTTGTTTGTTTGTTTCCACCAGAAAAAAATAAAATAAAAATATTTTAAATCTGAATTTTATCTTAGAATTCCAAGTTTACATATCACAGTTCTTTTGGTTTGTTGATTTCCACCACAGAATAAAAAAATGAAAAGGTAAAAAAATAAAGAAATAAGAGAATTAGGACTTTTAATCTCACAGTTCTGACATTTCTTCTCAGAATTCTATTTTTTTTCTCCTAATTGTGAAGAAAAATGCAGAATTGTGAGATAAAAAAAGAAACTGGTTTCCATACGTTACACTACATTACAGTATGTTGTAGATGAAGCCAGTGTGTACAGTTTTGTACTTCACTTTGCATCTTGGATTATATTTATGCCTTTAATTTCACTTTATGCTTTTTAGATTTGATCCAATTTAAATAGAAAAAAAATAATGCATAGAAATTGTTCTGGGTTTCCTTTGGTAATTCTAAAGAGGAAAGGTTACAAAAGAGTTTTCTGTGAATTGTTATATAACATTCTGGTCTAACATGTTGAAATACTAAAGCATTAAAATAGATCTGCAATGCTTCTTTGATTGCTATACCCTTCTTCACTGAGAAGAAAAACATATAGTTAAGACTATGATAATGATGACTGCCACAATAATGAATTAGCTACATCAGTACCAATTGTTTCTGAACAAAAAAAGGAGAATCATCTGTGTTGATAACTCTTTCCTGCTTACATTCATGCATTTAGTCAAACAGATCCTCATGTTCAGCCACTTAGCACATTTACGTAAGCAAAGAGCCACAACACAATCACTGGTTGCTGTGACGATTCATTTTCAGAATGTACTCTTAAAGATGCCAATTCTCAGTCAAAAAGTATTGAGGTTTGCAGGTAGACTCGAGCAGACAATAGAGCACCTACAGTAGTCGCCCACTTTTCCAGCTGTTTTTGTTTTGGGAGTATTTTTCTCATTCATTTTCTCCATTTCAGTAAGTTCTTCAGTAAAGCGTTTCAAGCCATGAACCAAACCAACCAGCTCTGAGATGAAGTTTTGAAGAAAGTCGTGAAAGGAAGTCAGGAGAATGACATAATTTGCAGTGCTTCATGGGAGTGAGCAGTCACTGATGAGCTCTTTTGTCGTGATTGCCATTTTCATGGTAACAGCGACTTCTTTGGTCACGCTTATGGGTTTAGAAGCATATACAGTATATTCATGTAACCTCTGAGCTCCACTACACAAGCTAAACATCTGCAGTAAAGCTACGGAGTAAAATTTCAACAGGATTGATTTTAAAATATATCACTGAATATCACTCTGGCATTAGTCTGCCATTTCAGTCCAGGCAGGCAGGCTAGCTAGAGCAGTATCTGTCCTGACGTCAGTGGTTCTTCACATTCTCTGATGTATGAAACTGGCAGGAGCTCACCTTCAATGCCTGCAAATTGAGATCTCAGCTCAGTAGATAGGAGAGCTGAGAAACATGGTTGCTATTATTAAACCCTCCATGAATTGAAATGAAATGACAGAAAATTACAAAAGACATTCACAATAATTGCAGTTGTTGGTGAAGAAGAATAAAGGATTGCTTAAACTTTTTATAAGGACACATAAATAGTCAACTCTCAAATCTGTGCTAATTTGCAGGATCAGTGTGAATGACGACAAGCCTAATTTGCAAATTGTCCTGTGTCAGGCAGGACATCGCTTTTTTTTTTACTATAACAGATTTCCATTTCTTAACTTATGCCCTTTAAATATGTCTTGTAATAATAAAATCTTGTATTGAAATATTATTATATATTTTTTAAGATTTCATATGAAAATTCTCAAAATATCAGTTTTTATTCAAGTTACAACTGATCCTCTGATCCACAAACTACAATTTTGCCTCATAAATATTTTTAGGTGTCAGTGAAGACAGTGAAAAATTCATTTAAATTTCAAATTGAATTTTTTTGGGTGCTTCCCAATCAAGCTGTATTTTTGTGAAATTCTGGAAAAAATGCTAGCTGTGAAATTTCTCAACAATAAATTATTTAAAATTTTCAGCATGTTTCGGCAAATTTCACCGTCTTCCTCACATGATAAAGATGCAGTATGTAATATTGACAGCTAGAGGTTGAAATGGGCTCTGCAGTCCAAATCCAAAATATTAGAGAGAGCCGTTTCTCCCACCCCTCCTGCTCAGACTCCATGCTCACACGGGTTGCCAGATTGATGATGTGCTTTACACTGTAAGTTGATGAGTTGATTTATCAACATTTTAATATTCCTCTGGTCACAGAGCTTGTGTTTTCCAACAACTGGCAACCCAAGGTGTAGAAATACTATTGGGTAAACTGGAAGTGGGCGGAGTCACACAGACCAAAACAAAAACAGACATTCCGACACAAAACACATTTCAAAGTAGAATAACTGGCTGTAGAATTGTTTTTCAGAGAAGCAAATATGTGAACTGTGCTTCCTAAATATCTGCAAACATATTAAGGTATTTTTGTGATTTAGTAGTAAAAAAAATTACATACAGAACCTTTCGTTTATGTAACAACATATCCATACTGCCTGTTTTCCATTTCCTTCCCATTTTTGGTTGTAAAAAGCTGGCAACCCTAGACATAGCGGTGTGCAAATGATGACTGCAAACATTCTGAAATTAATTTCAGCCAATTCTATGAATTACATTATTTCAATCTTGCTTTCAGACTTTACTGCAAATAATAAGTGGATCAAATAACAGATGAGCTCCCTCATGGACAGTTGGTTAACAGAATAGTAAAATGAGTGTGTCCTCAGAGAAAATTTGTTGACTACACAGACTCATGGAGGAATGTGACACTAATTCATTCTCGCATTTTGCAAGGTTATAATCTGGCCAGAGGACATTCAGAGAGCATTACTTTTTTGGTACACCTTATCCATTTAAGATGCAAGACAATCAGCATGCTCATTTCAAATCAGCATTTCATTTTCTCTGCCTGCCCGAGGCAGTAATTGCAGCATTGGAACAATCCCATTTGTCTGTGCTTATAGTTTTATTTTATTACTTAGGCTTTTATTTTGGGGTCTGTTTGAGGAATATAATCTGTGAAAGCATTTACTTCAGTTCAACGAGTGTATACTTTAAAAATAAACAGCTTACCTTGAGTTCATGCACAAGAAGGTGAGTTTATCACAGCTAGGACTCCCTTGTGTTGACCAACTGAACCATAAAGCAACTGCAAGATGCAAAGTAACATGTTTCTACTTCTCAAATGCCTTTCACTGGGCTTTTGAGGACAGGATGACAGTCCATCTTGAGATAAAACCCACTGAGAAGACATGCTTTCAGAAAGACTCACCGCTGTGATGAATAATTCGTCACCTAGAGTCTCTCATGGAGTTTTTCTTTGCTCTGGATCTTGTCATATTCGTACAGTTCAGAGTCCCTGCAGTCGGTGGCTGTGTTTCAAAGCTCTTTCAGCTTCTAGCTTATAGGAGCATTTGTTGGGCATCATAACATTCTATTTATCCCACAAAAAATGCTGATTCAGATTTAGTCAGTGACCGAAGTGGCTGAGCTATGACGCCCAAAAATGATGTCTACTTAGAGTAGGTAGCCCACTAGGCTTGAATAGGGCACTTTGAAATTTGTTTTATTTTTTAATTAAATTTTTTCCTAAATACCATTCAAATTCTGTTTTTCCATTTTAATTATTCTGGACTCCGGTGAGGAAATGTTACATTTAATTTTAGTAATTAAAAAAAAAAAAAAAAAAACGTCTAATTCATTAAAATCATGAAACATATATATTTTAACAACAATTTATTAAAAGTTTAACAAAACTTTTTAGGGCCCTATGAAATTACTTTGATTTTTTCCAAATTCCGTTTCATTTTCTCTAAATTCTGTCTTACTTTTTAATTCGATTTTAATTCAATTTTAATAATCAATCAGTTGAAGAAAGTGGATCAAGTCTAATAATGAAACTTTAAAACTTTAACAATGTAATTTTTTAAAATAATAATAGGACCCTCTGAAATGTTTTATTTTTTCAGATTTTTTTCTGAATTTATGATTCAAAACAAATTTATTATTGAAACAGAGGTCAAATGAAGGCAACAAATACTAAAAATAAGTACATCTTTTAAAATGGAATCAAAATATTTTTTTTGGTAGACAAAGTGTTGCACAACAGAGGTTTACAGTTAAAACAGGAAAATTGTAAAACAGATTATTCCTTAAAAACAGAGTTTTGATAATAATAATAATAATAATAATAATAATAATTATTATTATTATTATTATTATTATTATTATTATTATTATTATTATTATTATTATTTTGAGAAGTACATACTACTGTACAAAAGCAATGTATTTCTGTTAGTTTTTCTTAAAAGAAATGATGAAATGCCCATGAAGTGACTCTCAGATCAGCTCTAGATATAAAGTTCATGGACTGACTTCATATGGTGAGACAGCAGACACTGAAAACACCACGAGTGTCACGTGTGACTGAGTGTGTGTAGAAGACGAAACTGCGGTATTCATTCACACAAAGAAAATGCAGACTTAATTTTTCAATAGTGTTTGTATTGTTGTATTATTCGCAGACACTAATCCAAATCACGATTTGATTAAGTGTACAGCCCAACTTTTTATTTATTCATCCAAAATTCGGTGATAATTTGCATTACACACTGCAATGAATTATATTTTTATGACGGGATCCCATGGTTCTGTCCTACTTGAATGCTTCAAAAGTGCCCATAGTGTGCAAAAATGCTGTCAGAACAATTCAAATATATCTTTGATGCCCATGTATGTTCTCTAAGTATGTAGTATTTTGAAACGCAGCCAGAGGTTATGTTTTTGATAATCTCATGGCCTACAGTAGAGTGTGTGGTCAGTGACGGTGGTTTGCGCAAAGGAAACGCTACACAGTATGGGAGTCCTTGGACTCTGCTCTCAGCCTCTGACACATCAAGGAACCCAGACGGGCGGTAATTGGTCGTAAAATACCAGGGGGTGTTAAGATTGTAAAATCATGGCATCCACTATTGAATTAAACACGGTGACTATATTGTTCTCAGAGAAATGACTTGATTTTGGCGCAAGGCAGGGCTCTTTACAGGCCTCTCTAGAAAGCAGTAGGCTCTGTGAAATCACCAGAGTGTTACTTGCTAATTTACCAAGACTACATGCTGAATGTCTGATAAAAGTCTTTTAAAGCAGAGATGTGTGCCCTATCTGGACTTTACTAGGCGGGTAAGTCAAAGCTGTATTTAATCACAGACTAGAGAAATTACCTTGTTCACTGACAAGTTCAGCTGTGGGCTGTGCTACTATTTGCTTTTGACAGGCCATTTTTATACCTAATTTATAGTTGGTGAGTAGCACTGTATTTATTTCCCCTGAACATAATGTTCTTGTTTTAGCATATATGCTGTCAGATAATATTTTATTCTATTTATATGTTATTCTGTTGGTTTATTATAATCTATTTATTTTGTCATATATTAATGCTTAATATTTCAAAGTTGTGTTTAAAGTGGAAAATACATTTTTATTTCCCATCAACTTGAATGTCTCTCAGTTAAATACATCTTTGGCCCAGAAATTTAGAGGATTTAACACACTTGAAGTTATTTACATACATTTCTAAAATCCAGATGAAGTGTTCCAATTCATCTAGGTCAAATTTTCTGTGGATGAGTCATCTTATACTTCCAATCATAGCTAATGGCTTTCCTATGGCTTTCCTGTAGCTCAAATAGTAGAGCATGGCGCTAGCAACGCCAAGGTCATGGGTTCGATTCCCAGGGAAAGCAAGAGCTCATAAAATGTAGAAACTGTAACTTGAATGCAATGTAAGTCGCTTTGGATAAAAGCGTCTGCTAAATGCATAAATGTAAATGTAATGGAAGCCCTCACAGAACATTTATTGCTCTTTTATGTATAATAATATGTAAGGGATAATGTACATCAAGTCGGTTGTTATCGTAGAATAAACCCAGACAGGGTGATCAGGACCCCGATGTGAAGCAGAGGGGTCTTGCATCACCCTGAATGGGTTTATTTTGTGAAACAATTATAATAAATATTAAATAATTAGACATGAAATATTGATTTGAACTGAAATATTTTTATTACCTCTTTAAACGCAAAGCTTCTGCAAAGAAAAACTGTTCCTAACAAACGGCTTTGAGCCTAGAAGTTCAGACAAGTTAGATATTTAAGGCATATAATATAATAATATAACAGTCGTATTGCTAATTACACAGCGTTTCACAGCATAAATAAAGATGAAGACATAAAATGCGTTTTAAAGAAAGCGTTTTAAAAATTTTACCTCTTTATCTTACATACATTACAGTGTACAAAACAATTTCTAGCAACAAGACAAACACAGCTATTAACAGTGAAGTCCTCCGGTTTGCACTTTACATTTTACTGAAGCACAAGATGATAGCAATGTTTGAACGAAACGAGCAAAAGCGTGGCGGTGTGATATAAGAGATGTGAAAGAAGCGCCGTTCATAGTTCATTAACTTATGTTAACAGAATTAACTTTAAAATGTAAAAATATATTAGTGAATGTTGAAATTAACACACACACAAGGAACAATACTTCTACAGCACCCCAAAAAACTATTGGTATGGATTTTTGCCATTAGCCGATAGTTTTAGAGCTAATTTTAGAGCTACAAAATGTATTCATTTGGTCTTGGAAGTATTTGATGTGAAATGTTTGAGTTTTCATATTGGCTGCTTTTACATTACATGGTTTAAGTGACCCAATTCAATTTTTTTTCCTCCCATGTGGCACAGATGTAAGCAGGAAAAAGCACATGGATTTTGACATTCTCTGATCAGTTTCAGGCCTTATTTATATCTGGAAATAAATCTGATATTAATCAGATACATGGATTTTCATCTGCCATGTAAGTGCACAGATCGGACATTCCCCAGTCAATGTGAGTCATACATTATTAAAAAAACGTTGGTGGCAGTTGACGGCAACTTTCCCAGATTAGTACATCTACCTTGGGTTTTTCGCCAAGTATATAGTGTAAATGCAGATATCGGATATGAGTAAAGAAGATACTTTTGCTCTCAATTTGATCTCACTAGCATCAAGAAGACATAACTGAGATATTAAAGTGGTCTCATGTCTGATTTTTTTTTCTTTTCCTACCATTCAAAGAACTGGCGGTCACTGTTCAGTAATTGCTGCATGGATTGTTTTAATTTGTCTCTTCTAAAGAGCGACAGCACGCTGAGTGTTTTTTGAGTGCAGTTTAAGTTGTACCTGCTATTGTGGGAATTTTATCTCCCATCATTTATTTCCCATTACAGCACTCAACACTACTGACCGACTTCAAAAAGATGTTACATAACAATGCCGAGCAGACACTTGTCTATGTGTTTTAACAAAACATTGATTCTTATTCAGCATGTGATATAAAAAATAAACAAGCTATTTGATTGACTTTTCTCCCAAACATTAATAAATGTTTCTATAAATGTCCAATTTATGGGAAGTTATGGCATCAAATTGTAAGCAATTAGTAATTTACAAAGCAAAAGTTAAGAGTTTAAGGAAGGGATGCATCGATCTGATACTCAGTATCGGTATCGGCTCCAATACTGGCATTTTCTGCCGGATCGGGTATCGGTCAGATGAGATCGATCCAAATCCGATATAGTGCGTATATTATTCTGTGTTATTGTTGAGCCCCACGAAAGGCACAAGAACATTATAAAGCACCAAAAAGTTTTTGTGCACTATATTTCAAAGTGTTCTGAATCTGTTCCATAGTTCAATGTGAGGTACAGATGAATATTTAAGTCATTAAATTCAAGTTCACATAAACGTTTCTTTCCGCTGCGGCTGTCTGTTATCCTCCATTCAGTGTTCAAACTGCATGTTGCGTTCAGTTACTACAGTCAAAACAATGAAATTCTCAGGTTTAAGACTGTTAAAAGAAAAGGCTCAATAAACTAATGCACAGATTTAATACACTATGTATCAATATCTCTTCGCTTTGTACTTTGAATAAAAATGTTTCACTAGATTTTATGAAATTATTATGGACCTGTGATTTTTCTAGAGTATCTTTTGCTGCTGAATTATCCACTAACCTAGTTTATAATAGTATTTTTGTCATAGATTATGATTATATATTTTTTCATTTGTTATTTTTCATTAAAATGAAGTTGTCTATATGTAGTAGACTGTGTTTAACAACAAAAGAGTGACGATCAGGTCAGCACAGAGAAGAATAGAAATTCTACATTGATTTAAAAACAAAAAAACTGCGCTGGTATCGGATTGGATCGGTATCGACAGATACTCAGAATTTTCGGTATCGGATCAATTATGAAAAAATTAATTGTTTGTTTAAGGGTGAAAAATTCAAATATAGAACAACTTGCCTTAATCTGAGCAAACCTGAGCAAAAAAAAATAAATGACCCTAAAAATATGATCCAGAGAATCGGCAGATGCAAGGGTTTAAAAGAGTAGATGCCCCAGATCGTCATTAAACCCAAAATTTGCATTTAAATGAAATGTGAAATTCCTCAGAGCGTTACACAGCCTCAGGCATAACGATGAGTCTCATTTGGAAAGGAGAGCTTTTCTCTGCACTCATTTCTCTCTCCATTACTCGCAGAGCGCTGTACTGGGAGAAAATCAGGTGCTGGAGACCCTCCTCACATCTGGGAGACGCTCTCCAGCATTAATTCAATCTGCCCGCTGGAGAGGGCTGACTCAGCGAGGCCTGTTTTAATGAGATGGAGGAAAGTTTGAAAGCCCCTCTCAGTTTTCAGTGGGTGGCTGAGTCGGCGCCTCAAATTCAAAAGATCCTTCAATTTTGAGCCAGGAGACTGAGTTTACCTGAGAGGAGTCATGTATCTGTGATCTACGTGAAAGAATGTGTCTCACTCTGATTAGTGTTTTGTACAATTGGAAAAACTGGTGCTGATATTGAAAAATATAAAAGTTTAGGATCTGTAAAATACTTTAATATTTTTGAAAGTCTCTTCTGCTCACCAAGGCTACAATTATTTGATCAAAAATATAGGAAAAACTGTAATAATGTTAAATATTATTACAATTTCAAATAACTGTTTTCTATTTGATTGTATTTTAAAATGTAATTTATTCTTGTGATGCAAAGCTGAATTTTCAGCGTCATTACTCCAGTCTTCAGTGTCACGTGATCCTTCAGAAATCATTCTAATATGCTGATTTGCTGCTCAAAGAAAACATTTCTTATGTTGGAAATGCGGTTTAATATTTTTGTGGAAATTATACAGTTTTTATTTTTTGATACATGTATATACTGCCTTCAAGTCCATTTAAAAATAAACATGAGTGCACATTGTTCCAAATAAAAATTCATCATTTATTAAAATGTAATGATTTGCTCTGCCTCCAAAATAACTTTTCCTTTTAAACTGATGTCATGAAACCCACTTACTAACACCTACGTTTCATGACCCTGTCAATTCCTAATAGATAAAATTTAGTAATTTTTTTTCTTTGTTGACTATCCTGTTTCATTTGGAAAAAAGGAGTGAAAGGTCCTGTTTCATATTGACTTTATATCATGCAGCCATGTCTTGTGTAGCATAAAATATGAATTCTGCAGTTTACTCTGGCCAAGAACCGCCCACATAGACCAGAAGGGGCCATCTAAACAGTTCATTTCAGTACAAATCTACAATTTGACGGCTGTATAACTATGCAGGTGCTTGATAACTTGCTTGACGAACAAAGAAATTAACATTCTGTCATTATTTTTCTCCCTCATATCATCACAAACCTTTTTTTTTTTTTTTTTTTTAGTTTATAGTTCTCAAAAGAATATTGGCATTTGCACATATTCAAACCTGCTGCATACAAGACGCACAAGAACCAATGGTGTTTGATGTCAAACCTGCTTTCTCATTATGACAAGCCCAGTTTGCAAAAAGGAAGATTTTCATTGAGTAACAACTTAAATTTTGGTCTGTTACTCTCAAAAAGCTATCAGTTGAAATTTTCAGGGTCAGCATTTTCAGGGTCACTGTTCCTTTAAAAAAAATCAACATATGCTCAGCCAATCAGAATAAAGCTAGCATTTTTCACCAGTTTGCAATATCAAAATGTGCCACAGTCTGTGGCATGCCGCCTGAAACCGGCACTACTTCCACCAGTGTAACTTGAGACGGATAAAGGCAGACAGAAGAAAACTTTTACCACAATGATCCTGCATATCTATACAGATGAGACATTGATCACTGCAAAAAAATGAAATATTATTCTTTGTCCGCTATAAATGACACCTCCACATTTAACATCCTGTGCATCCTGTGCATCTTCTGCATGTCCTTTGTGAATATGTCTACTTGAAGGTTAAAACACATAATATTTGATTTAAACTGTGCTGTGTGGTATGTGCTGCTTTTCTGAATTGACTATGTCAAGATTTGCTTCTAAAGGAGCTGAATTGTAAATACTCAGGAGTTTTTTTTTTCTTCTTCTCCATTTTTATGTGGCACTCTAGAGTAGATTAGAAAGCCCCTTGTGGGCCAAACACATTTTGTAGCTTTCAGATTTCATGAGCATCCAGTTTATTTAATTCACTCCCATTTTAAATGGCTTTTGAAGTCACTTGCAAGCAAATAAAAATCGAAAGGGACTCTGAGTTACAACAAACCGTGTCTGTGTTTTATGACTTTGGCATGTGTTGTGCTAAAACTAATGGCATTTGGCAAGCTGTTTCAGGTGCTTTAGTCATTTATTCTATGTTTATTAGATTTTGTCAGAACTCATATCCTCTTTATGTATGTAATGGTGGATGTGGTGTGTGATATTGACAAAAAATTATATCTCAATATTGGGATTGTTTTGCTAACAATAGTTAAATTATATTTTGCTGCATGTGTTGGTTGGTTTAGGCCAGTTATGGATAAACAAATATGACACAGTCCCTGTGAGTGATTAATTGAATCATTCATTCAAACTATTCCTTTAAAATGGCTGATTCACTTAGAAAGGATAGTGACTGTCTTTATGAATGGATCATTGATTCATTGATTCAAATGATTTGTTCAAAAACAGATTCATTCAGGAAGTAAACACTGCAGTGTTGCTCTGAGATAAACAAATGTTCTGATCTGGCTTTGTTTGGCACTATTTTTGTTAGCAAAAAAGAAAAAAAAACAATAGTGTGTCTAGAATGTAACACTCAATATTAAACTCCTTCGTTAAACTGTTGTATAAAATTAATATCACATTTGCGATCGTGCTCAGGTGCTAATATTTAGGAAAATGACTGTTGCTTGTGTGATATTACTTAGCTATATAAATATAAAAACAAAAACCCATACAAGGCTATTTTTTACTTTCATAATTTGAATTATAGAGGCATTTTAACTGCATTCTAACAGGCTTCATCACTCTCAAGAAAGATGTGTTTTGTTTTGTTTTTTTGCAAAGGGAGTGGCATACTTGATAATGTCAGCTCACATATTGTTAAAACAACAATTACGATACTATCGCAGACAATAAATATCGCACAGCTTTAGGTGGGTGTGTAGTCCTTTAAACTTGACGGTGATGATTGGGTGTCATTCTGGGTGTCAAAGGGTGTATGAGTCAGCAGAGACCCTCATGTGCCTGTTTGTGCATCAGGAGAATGTAAAACACAGATTAACCGGCCACTAACCGGGAGACTTGTGTCCTGTCTGGAGGTGTAACATCCATGTTGGTGGGCTCATGTTGGAATTCTCCTCTCAGGCAGAGCTGATGATGATGAGAATCCCACCAGTCCAGCCATGTTTACTGTAAACCTTTACCAGACCCTCTCACTCTCTCTGTCTGTGTATATGTGTGTGTTTCACGTGGGCATGCTTCCCAACTGCAGAGCTGCTGTTATTGTGCCAGCATGGATTTATACGTCTGTGCATGTGCCAAACCCAGACACTTATTGCAGTTACAAATCTCCTTGCTTCAGATGTGAAAGAAAACAGGAGATGATTCATTTGACATGGAGCTCTCTCCAGCTGAATGAATCAAACCTCTCATAAGTGCCCTTGGAACTTGAGTGAAGTCTTAAGAGTTTATAGTTATAGCTTATATGTCTTTTCTTCTGTGAAACACAGAGATGTTCTTAATCTTATGAGGAGATAGCTAACCTTCACGGCTCTTCCAGTGACTTTGATCATGCATGCTTTGATAACCAGTCACTGTCAGGGAGTCTCTGTCACCACAGTCACCGCAGTCACAGCTTCCACCGTCACCACAGTCATAAGCCACCACTCACACCAGATCACACTCACCTGTATTCTGATCACCTGCACCTGCCGTCTGCATTCAAGCCACATATAAAGTCACGCTCCACTCAGTCACAGATCGTCTACCGTTCACTACCCTGAGCGATACCAGTCTCTCTCCTACGGTTTACCTGTTTGTACTTACCTTCAGATGCTCCAGCGCTCCTCCGATCCTGATCTCCTCAAACTCCAGCACGATCCCGAATCTCCCAGCAAAAGACACAACATCATCCATCTCAGATAAGAACCCAAGAGCTGCCCAAAGTGTTTCTACTCCCCTCCTCACCGTTACCTCCGTCTCACTCTGCAACTCATTCAATAAACCCACCTGTGTTTGCATTAACCCTTTGTCTCCTGCCTTGAATTGTGACAGAATACCAGACCAAACAGAAAGTTTAGTTTTTGTATAACGTATTTTGTAATACGTATTGTATGTTTATTTACGCTTTGATTTGAATGGAAACCTTGTAACTTGAATGCAATGTAAGTCGCTTTGGATAAAAGCGTCTGCTAAATGCATAAATGTAAATGTAAATGTAAATATCCATGCGTTACTGATGACAGAGAATAGCGTACGCACTTTTCGTCCATCGGATGCTCTCCAAAATGGCTCTACGCTGACACAGAGAGACAGAGAGGAGACGAACTGTTGAATAAATGCCGTTATTTTTATTTTCTTTGTGTACAAAACGTATTCTCGACGCTTCATAAATTTCAGATTGAACCGCTGATGGCAGATGGACTATTTTGACAATATTTTTTATACTCTTCTGTGCCTTGACAGTGTAATTTACTTGGCAGTCAATGGGACAGTCACAAGCCTCCCGGTTTTCATCCAAAATATCTTAAATTGTGTTCCGAAGACGAATAAAGCTTTTACGGGTTTGGAACGACATGGGGGTAAGTGATAATGACAAAATTAATGACAAATGACAAAATTTTCATTTTGGGGTGAAGTATCCCTTTAAGCCCAGTGAGGGCTCCTGTTCCCCAGTTAAGCCCAGTGAGGGCTCCTGATCTCGAGTTTAGCCCATGGAGGGCTCCAGTTCCCGAGTTTAGCCCACGGAGGGCTCCTGATCCCCCGTTAAGCCCAGGAAGGGCTCCTGATCCCCAGTCAAGCCCAGGAAGGTCTCCTGATCGCCATTCAAGCCCAGGGAGGGCTCCTGATCCCCAGTCAAGCCCAGGGAGGGCTCCAGTATCTGTTCCTTCAGCGTGCCATCCTGTTCCCGCGTCCAGCTCCCTGACTCCAGGTCCCACATTTGGCCCATGGAGGGCCTCTGAGACTGTGACTTTCCTCAAGAAAATTTTTTGGCGGGGGCTATGGGGTCCTTGCTGTAGTAGCTGGGCCGAGTGACAAGGCTAAGGCCACGGAGGCCGTCCAGCCATGGCCTCCTGCGTGCTCTCATCCGCCATGGCCTCCTGAGTTCCCTGATCCGCCAATGGCCTCTTGAGGTACCCGATCCGCCATGGCCTCCTGAGTCCTCTGATCCGCCATGGCCTCCTGAGTTCCCTGCTCCGCCATGGCTCCCCGAGCTCCCTGCTCCGCCATGGTCTCCCGAGCACCTGCTCTGCCATGGCCTCCTGAGCTCCCTGCACTGGCGTCCCAAACTGCCTGCTCCGCCGTGGGTCCTGGAACGGGCGCCGCCCTGGAGGCCTTCCGTCCTGGATCCCTGTCCCTTGAGTCCTCCAGAGCCCCCACCCCCCCCCTCCCCGTTGGTTTTGTTTAAGGTGCAGGACGCGCCTTCCGGGAGGGGGGAGTTATGTCAGACTTGTGTTGTGTTTCCATGTGCTCCCTGTGTACCTGTGTTTATGTCCATATTTGGTTTTTCCTGTTCCTGTCCTCATCTTTAGTTTATTAGTCCCCAGCTGTGTTTTATTAATTATCCTGATTTCCCAGTGTTCTTAAGCCCTGTGTTTGATTGTCTCCAACGTCCGGTATTGTTTGTCTCACCCCTGTGCTCCATGTTTCCTGGTGGTTAAAATCATTAAAGATATTGTATTTTGAAGAATCTCCTACGTCTCCTCGTTTCCTCGCTCCACGCTCCTTGCTCCCAGCGGAACATGACAGTCACATTATGGATCTAATATTACTGAATTTCTGTCAAAGTTATACAACAGTCAATCAGTGTTTGTGGATACCTTAGAAATGAATAAGAAGGACTGTAAACTGGATTCTACCCCTTTCAAAATTGTTTGTAACTTTTCTCATAAAACAGCAATTTCTTGGATGTAAACTCCATAGATCATTGCAAAACAATTTTTAATGGCACACATTAAAGTTAAAATATTAAGGCCTAAATTTAACATTTATGTATCGGAATTGCATATAAAAATTCCAACCATTTAAAATCATGGAACAATTTACAGTTTTAACCATAAACAAACTAATAAACATAATGTAATACATATTTGTAAGTCATACAGTATATTAATGAAACTGGTAAGAATTCTTCACTCAAAAAAAAAAAAAAACATAGTTTATTAACTTTTTGCATCTATTTTATTTCATTTAAATAATATTTTTATTTAAATAATATTTTCAAAATGCATTTATTCAAATCATCATATATGGATAGCTAAAATGTGGATATAATATGGAAAGCTATAATTAGTTAAACTGTATGAGATTGAAACAAATTGGATTTATTATTATTTAATATAAACCTGTTATCGTGTATATAAAACATTCAGTTTATTATTACTATTAGGGAAATTTTTACCTGTTACCTTTTTCATTTATGCATGCCTGATAAATATGCATCCTATTAAGTTTATTACTTTGATTATGTAACAAGTGTGTAATCCAAATGGATTTAATTTTAAATGTAATTCAAATATAAAAATCCTTAATTTAGGCCTAAATATTTAGTTTGTTGATTTTCCTTACAGAAGCAGTTTAGTGTACTGCAGCTTCTCCTCTTTTGAAATGCATTAAAAACAAAACAGCCTCAATGTACCACAGTAATGTACCCTCTTTTTGTACCTTTTCCTACTCAATGAAGGTGATTGGGGACGGATGAGGTTGAGTTACAAAAATGGGGGGGGGTTCCATTTTTGGTTGAACTATCACTTTAAATGAGACTATATTGTTCCTCCTGCCACATGAGAATGCAGGAAAAAGGCTATATTCATTTTCAAGAGATTATGTGTCATCATAAAGTACAATGCAATATAGTAGGTGACCTAATTCACCTTGACCATGCAGAGTAAAACTTGGTTTTAAATATGGCCATTAAGGTTTTTATGCAAGCCTTGAACTTATTGTTTGGCACACTGGGGGTTGAGTTCATAACAGACTTAGTGCCCTATTTTAACGATCTAAGCGCATGGTCTAAAGCGCATGGTGCATGGCGCATAGACTTAGTTCACACTGCAGGTCTTAATGCTCAGATTGGATTTTTTGCTGAAATCCGATTTTTTTTGCGCTGTTGTTCACATTGTCATTTAAATGCGACTTCCATCAGTCTCATGTGTGAACCGTATACAGCCCTGAAGTGACCCACATGCGCAGAAGAAAACGTGACGTCAGACGCAGCACACTGTGTTTGCAGAAATAAAAATGGATGCTGCTCGTGTTAGCGTGTGTTTAGCAATTTTTAAGTTAATGTGCAATTGGAGCCTAAATAACGAAGTGATAAGAAGAAGAATATTAAGAAGAAGGAGAGCACGATTTCCTCCAGCGCAGAATTGTGACGTCTGTCGCATTTCAATGACGTAAAAATCGCATGAAATGCAACATGGCCATTCAGACTGAAGTCGCATTGCAAAACATCGGATATGTATCTGATTTAGGACCACATATGAAAGTGGCCTGGGCCTGATTTGAAAAAATCGGATTTGTGCTGTTCAGACTGTCATAAGAAAATCAGATATGGGTCACATTTGGGCAAAAAAGTCAGATTTAGGGCACTTTAGCCTGCAGTGTGAACTAAGCCATAGGGTGTTTCCGAATCCACTTTTGCTAGTATAAGGACGGGAAAAAATGTCGGCGCTCCCGGCGCGTGGTCTGAAAGGGTTGTCCCTATTCTCTTAATGCATAATGGGTGTGGTTTTGGGCATAACTTGCAATAAACCAATCAGAGTCTCATCTCCCATTCCCTTTAAAAGCGACTTGCGCTCGCGCCATGGCGGAATTTTAAGGCGCACAGACTGAACGTGTCTCCAGAGAGCAAACAGATCTGCTCATGCGCGAGCAAATGGGTAGGCTAATTCTGATAAATGCAATGACTATCCATTATGAGATTTTTATATTTATGTAGTCTACACAATAATATTATTTTACCCTGTAATCCTTTAATTTTTTAATATTTGGCATGTTTGTGTGCTGCTGCGTGTCCCTGTGTGTAATAAGCAAAGTGAACACGTGTTGTGGACCCGCCCAGAGGCGCATTTTCTACTAATGCGCTCTTTAAATAACAAAAAAAATATTGCACCATTGACTTTAGACCAGGTTTGAGTTGGTTTATGGCGCAGTCTATTTTCAGTTCCTCAAATTAGCAACGCGCCCAACAATGCGCCTGAACACACCTCTTTTGTAGACCAGCACGCCCATGGGCGCACAAATGGGCGCAAATGCATTTGCTATTTAAACAACGCGGCGCAGGATGGGAAAATGAGAACTGCGTCGGGCTGAAATTAGCAAAAACACTTGCGCTTCACCTTGCGCCGCATTGCGCTGGGTGTATGATAGGGCCCTTAAAGTTACTCTTAACTCGTTAACTCTGAGTTCTCCACGCCCATGCAATCAGCAGTGTTTGTTGAGCATCTAAGTTAAACCAGTAACAACTGAGAGTCTATCAGCAGGGTTCCCATGCAAAAACAAAACATTTATGTTTAATTTCCAGGCCTTGGATTATAATGGAGATTTCTGCTGCGTATATAAATTCTTTTTGCTCTTTTTGAGTAAATTCTTTGTAAAGTTATTTTTTAAATCCTTATGTGCTAGAACTGGAAAGGTCATGAATAATGCATTAAAATTCATTGGTCAAAAGGTCTAGAAACTATGCATTCATTTTCTTCTCTTTTAAGCCCCTGAAAAGGACTTACTTTTCTAGCACATCCCTTGTTTTCACATAAACAGGCTGCCGAGCTCGTATGTCATTTTACCCTCCTCCGCGACACTTGACATGCAACAACAGTTGTAAATTTTTTTCCTGCCACGTTACAGCCAGTCTCTCACATTGATCCCAGAGTTAATAGATAACACACATCATCCGCTGATGTATTTTCCTTCCTTTTAAATTTAGGCTGACCCGAATTCATTGAGCAGCTATTTTTGTAATCTGTAGAGAGAAAACTACAACAGCAAATCATGATAACAACCAGCGTGAAATAAACTGGTGATTTATGTGTTAAAACAGATGCTGTGTCCTAACTGCTCCATCACGTAACCTCTGTTTCTCCTCATTTTGCAGGGCCACTCCGCATCTACGGGTACATGAATCTGAGTTCCACCGGCCAGATGCCTGAGATGGAAGAAGTAGATACCAATGAGAGGTTAGAGCACCAATAACATCATCTGTCTTTAACTTTAGCATGTTTTAGCCAACCTCGAGGCCCAAGATGGTTTATAAATAGACCTGGTTCATGCATAAATCAGTGAAAAGTGTTTTAACCCCGCCTGAGGCCTTTGTCTGAATTCACTTGCTTGGCGCAACATTGACACACGACTATATGTTCACCTCAGCGATCTCCTTTTTTGAAATGTCACTGCTGTAAATGCACTGGTTTCCTCAGAAATTACAGGAATGCAGTCTCTCTGGGATTTCTGGGGAATCTACTTCAGTATCAGGGGACTTGAAGGTCTCCAGAGGATTCGGGCCAGTTTGCTCAGCAGGACAGAGGAAATATGGTTTTCCTATGTTGGCATCAGCTTTCTCTCTTCCGGTATCTGCTTACAAACCCTCAGTGTCCTGTAACATCACTGGAGTCTCACAGCACTAAACAACACAGTAATGATGCTTATAAATAGCACTGAGTGTGTGTTCCTCATCGCTCAGCGTCCAGTGGTCTTCATGTTGTTGTCAGTGAAGTGTTACGGTGCTGTTATGTTTATGTTTACGCTCAGAGTGCTGAGTAAAGGTGTAATGGTTTTAATAATAACTGATAATTTATGAATGTGAGAGGAATTTTATATAAAACCCTTCTGGTCCTTGAATCTGATAGCTGAGAGGTCTTTTCAGTCGTGTGATATTTTGTTTCACCATTTGTATCACTCTGCTTGAGGCATTTCTCACAGCTACTGTCATGGTGAACAACCAAACCCACTATAATTTTACAAATACTTCTGATTTTGTGTCACTGGATGTTTTTAGGTGACAATGTAGTTATTTAAACTTCAAATATGCTGTATATTTATAAAGATAACATCTATTTGAAAATTTGCTTTGACGTTTTTGGAGGTGTTCAGCACTCATGAATCCGCTGAGAGCAGCCTCGCCTCGGTCAGTTCTTCTGGAATTTGCCGCTGTCTCTGATTTCTCTATAGTGGTTAAACATAAGATATAATTAATTTTGGGTAAATCTAGTAGGCAGTCTTTGGTCTCATTAATCTATTATTTTTTCCAGAGCAAATAGTTTTGGCTGAGGGCAAAGTCTCGTAGCTTTATATTTTATCTAACTTTAACCCTCTGGGGTCGACAAACGCGCTGGCGCGTTTTGTTGCATTTTTTCTGTTAGCCCCTGAAGGAACTTAAATTACTCTGTCATTTTTGATCATACAGATGAGAGCAATACATCAGTCGAATCTGTAAAGGGTCTACTTTTATTTGTATACACACATAATAACAAAAAACTCTGTTGTATCAGAGCGCTGCCTATGTACTTTTGAATTGCTTAGCAACATTTATAATGGCTATTGGTGTTTATTAAATGAATTTTTCAATAAATAATATTTTATACAAATAATAGTAGTATTTAATAATAGTATTTGGTAACGAGAAGTGGTCTGTGTTTAGTTGCATTTTTCCACCATTAGATGGCGATAAGAGACTGCCTTTATGAGTAGCAGTAGCAAAGAATTTTTTTTTTGTAAGAGACTGGAACAGGGTTGTAAACAAGGAAGTTATTTCTACTTTCAACAACACCTTGTAAGATGCAGATAACAATGCACTCAACAGTGCTGTCATTGGAAATCACCCTTAACAGATGAAAGGATAGTATGACAAAGATATCACTTTCCTCGGCAAACTAATGTTTTATTGTGAATATGAGATTGAGCTGAAGAATGAATGCTGTGTCAAATGCAGGTAATCACACTCGTTCACTCCATCTCTCTCTCATTATACTCTACTTAATACAGTGAGCTTTTAATACAGCAATACAATAAGCATTCAATGAAGCAGCTCAATGTTCCTTCGTTACTAGTTTTTGAATTAGTAACGGAGGATTGGGCTCAGCTGTTAAACTGTCAATTTAATATTTGAATCGGTGGCGGAAGGAAGTAGTTTTAAATTTCACTACTGAAATTTGAAATCTGAGAAAAAGACAGGGAGATTCATTCAAATGAAACAAATGAAAGTATGTGTAAAGCAAGACAAGCTCCGGCGGCAATCCAGCTCTCGTTGAGTCGGAGTTCTAGCATGTCTAACAAAGCTGTCAAATTCCCCGTTGTGGAAACACAACACCGCAGTCTGAGTGTGTGATCATCACTGCACCTGCAGCGTAACACTTCATCGGGGAGGATGCATTGTCTCTCCAAACATTTTTATTCATACCGGCAAACATCGCTGATATCACCGTGTGCTCGATATCACAACAAACCACATGGCAATATCCTCTTCCTCTGAGAAGCTTATTTGCAGAATGTCTCTCTCTCTGGGGAAGGCCGTGCTCCTTATCCCTCTGTCACTGTGTACAGCACTTGGATCAGCACTCCTCTTGAAGAATCTCTCCAGAGTGTCTTGGAAGTGACTGCAGTTTATGCTAAAGAAGACAGCAGAGGTTATTCCGGGTCTTTGGCATGCTTAGATGAGGAATTCTTTGATGTTGTGTTTTGAGACTATCATCATGTGGTAACGTTAATCAGAGCAGGCATAAATTTAGAAAGAATGATGGTACCACTGCAGAATTCAATTTAAAGATCATCATTTTATCATTAGAGCCTGTCGTCTGCATCATCGTGAGAGGTAAATCCCAGTGGGCACAAAGATTGAGTTGAATCAATGTTAATGGGTGTTTCAGTATATTTGAGGCACTGTTATTTCCCAGGGGTTGATTTTTTATTAAAACAAACATTTTTATTTTATTTTATTTTATATTCAGTTCACACTGGACAGTTTTAGAGAGTTTTTGCAATGACATTTATTTATTTATTTGCAATAGTGTTTTATTTATTTTCTTACAATGATATTTATTTAGTTAGTTAGTTTGTTAGTTATTTTTTTGCAATTGCATTTATCTATTTACAACTTTATTTATTTATTTGCTTACTTGCTACTTATTTTTTGTTGTTTTACCCTTCTCCCAGACCTTTTTTAAAAATGGTTTTGTACAAATTAACTGTTTGTGGCGTACATGATGACTAACAGTTTCACTTCATGAAAGTTTTATCAGAAGTTAATAAGTTATTATACTTGGTTACTAAGGAAACAACAGTGTTGGTAATGAGCTTAAGGTGAAATATGAGTTGTATGAAGGAAGTAAAGAAAAAATAATCTTTTTTATTGTTAAATGCAAGCAGTGAAATTGTCTTTAGCCACACAAAGGAGTCAGGTTTTTTATTTCAAAAGTTTTTAAAATGTCATTTTCATAACTGTCATTTCCACCATTTCCACACGACATGCAATTTGATATGTGGAGAAAACGATGTTTCAGAAAAATGACAGAATTCTTCTGCAATGCAGGTATTGTCCACTGTTGTTTTTGTAATAGACAAAAATAACATCATGGCAGTGTGAAATGTGTTTTAGTAGAAGTTATTTTGGTAACACTTTATTTTAAGGTCTTTTAACTAGTTGCTTATTAGCATGCATATTACTAGAATATTAGCCATTTATTAGTAATTAAGCACATATTAATGCCTTATTCTACATGACCTTATTCTACATCCCTAATCCTACCCAATACCTAAACTTAACAACTACCTTACTAACTATTAATAAGCAGCAAATTAGGAATTTATTGAGGGAAAAGTCGTAGTTAATAGTGAATAAGTGTTCCCTATTCTAAAGTGTTACCGTTATTTTCTAAAAGAGCACACAGCCCAAAGGGGAAGAGATGCCTTGAAGCGAACATTAAATGAGAATGAAGGACTCAGACAAGAGGATGCTCTTCTTTCCTTTCTCTGCTTGAACATGTTCAGACATGCTATTTTAGAGATGCCACGGCCTTTTGATGCCTGCAACTCAACCTGCAAATTACCCCGCTGTTGTGAACTTTACTATTGAAGCGACCTGTGAACTGCTGCTATGAGTAGGGTGATATAGACGACCTGAGTCGCTCTTAATGAGATGCAATGGAGCACAATTCATGTCCTCTTCTGAAACGTTCCATACAATACAGTTTAATTTTGAAATACATGTATATGATCTAAAGGTGCATTGTCTCTGGTGTATTACGTACATTTCTGTGTTAGCCAAGGCAGACAGACCAGAAAGCGGGCACCTCGGTGTGAGCTGGCTCTTCTCCAGCGGCTCGGAGCGGTCAGAGCAAGGCCTCAGGCGACGGGGAAACCCAGCGCTGCTCAAGCAGGAGCCCTGCTTTCTTGGATTATCTACTGGATCTGCTCTGCAGCGACAAATCCAGCCGGGCACGTAGTCCACCTCGCCCTGGAGATAATGATGACATAGTCAGAAACAAACAGCAGTGAGTCTTTGATGCTGGTTTTGGAGGAACGATTTAGTTTAGTTGATCAAAAGATAAGTTGTTCCAACACTTTATAGTCTCAGGCAACATGTTGATTAATGTAGGCTTCTCTGTTAAAATGGTAGTTTTTACTTTTTCTGATGTGTTCGCCTACGATGTGAGGGTGTTTTGGGTGCCTTCCAGGGCTTTGCTAAGTGATTTCTAGGGTGTTTTTGGTAGTCGCTACTAGGGGGTTGCTCACTGGTTCAAGTCAAAAGATGATATTCTGATCATATAGTTTGCCTCTATCCTTTAATGTACTGTAAAATCTCTAGGGGTTTGTTCAGATCATTATTGTAAACCCACTTAATCCCAAATTGTTGAGCACATTTATTTTTCTTCTTCGGATCGGCCAATGAAACAAACTGGATCCCTTTTCTAAAAACGTTTTTAAGAAGTAAGTGCAAGTATGTGGTTTATTCTTGGTCACAGTGGTATCTGGTGGGAAACTAAATACTGAGTCAATAGAATAACAAACAATAAAGTAATCTCCTTATCAGTTTTTTCCTCAGTATTTTCATTAGCCTTCACATTTTTTGGAACACAACTTATTAAAGCTGAATGCATCATTACATGTCTATATATATATATATATATATATATATATATATATATATATAAAAATGTGAATTGTAGTACAATATTGGTGTTTTACTGTATTTTTGAGCGCATTAATGCAGCTGTATATGTTTACTAACACACACGCACGCACACACACACACACACATATATATATATACACACACACACACACACACACATTATATATATATATATATACACACACACACACACACACACACACACACACACATATATATATATATATATATATATATATATATATATATATATTTATCACTGTAACAATACTTTGAAATTGATTTTATAATTTAATAACACATAATTAGTTACCTATTCAACAATTAGGCTCTTTTATTTCCCACGACTTAGAATTGTGATCACTTACACAGTAAATATGTCCTGTAAGCAAGATTTATATGCAGCATAAATATTATTAATAAATTAATAACAGTCTGTTTAAACATTACTTTTATATGTTTTATAACAGGTTTGGCATACTTTTTTGGTGCTTTGACATTTGATTATATAACCCAACATACAGTATCTACTGCGGTACATAAATCTATAGGCTACTGCACACATACACCAATTTACTTCCTTAAGTCTAAAGGTCATTGCACACTGAGTCCAAAATTTTCGTTCGAAATTTTCACACGTTGAAAAATAAATACGACCTCACGTTATGTCAACCACGCTTACACACTGCCTCCGAAATTTTCATCCGTCATAAAAAAATTCGGATCGGGTTTGGTATTTTCCGTTTTTTTCGCATCCGTAGGAAGCATTTTGAAAGGTGTTTGGAGCCACCGTACAAGCGAACGCCAAAATCCAGAATGGCGATTGTCAAGTTCATCCACTTCATCTCGCAGCACAAAGCACTATATAGATCCTTGCACACTGAGTTCACAGAAATTGGTGGTCGTCTTCTCCTGAAGTAAACTTTGAATCGCCCATGATAATCCCGCTGCTCCTTAAGAAGGAGGGGAAACTCTCCATCCTCTGTATATTTTAGGATTGGATGGACCCAATATTTCCTTTCTTTTTCTTTTTTTTTTTTTAAGAAGCGACAGGACAACAAAATCATCCTCAGTGCTTGAAGACTCCATTTAGTAGGCTACTGTTTTGTGAATTTTTTCACAATGGATTAAATAATACGCATCGGACTCAGTGTGCAAGGTTTCTGTGCATGACGAATTTTTAGGATTTCGAATACGAAAAAACACATACAAAAATTTCTGACTCAGTGTGCAGAGACCTTAACAGATGTCAAAAGTGGAAGTTGTGTATGTTTTATGAAAGGGTTGGCATACTACTTTTGTGGAGCTTTAGTCATGTGGTCAAAGCCCCAATGAACAGTATTTACACCAGCCATGTAAAAAATGTTTACATGATCAATACATCAACAACTCCTTTTAGACCCTTCACTAATTTGTTGTCACAAATGTGGATTTAAATGTGTTAAATGTGAGGAATAGTAATTGTGATGCTTCCCTCAAACTTAGAAGCTGTGCTTTAACTCTGCTTTAACCATGTGTGGTGATCCAGAGAATACAGATTTATTAACATGACTTACCTTCAGCTTATGTCTAAATGGATGTTATATGTAACACCGATAACACTGAGGGTTTGAAGCACGCTTTTACTCAGCATGACAAGAAGAATGGCCCAGTATGTCTACAGCACTACATAAATCTATACTCTGCTGCACACACACACACCCATTTACTTGTTTCAAATGAATCTAACATGTGTCAAAATAGGGAGAAAATCTGAGCTTTGACGTCTTTTCAAACACCTCATCAAGGGTAAAAGTTTCTGACAGCCCTCTAAATACGTTCAGCGTTGATGACATGACATCTGCAAATGCCTGTAAATTACCCAGAAATATGATGCTTACAAACCCTAAATGATCCGCATTTGACTTCATGCCAGTCATCCTTTGGCGATCCGCACTCGTTCACATTCATCCCCAAAGATGCTTTTGTCCTCACGGATGGAAGAGTCACATGTGCCCTTAGAAAAAGCACGACTGACACATAGACCGACCCATTCCCAGGTGCAAGTTATTAACAGATTTCCCATTTAATTGCTGTCAATCCACTGAACGGGATGAAAAAATAAATAAATAAATGATTTATAATAATCAGGAAACACGTTTCCCAAAGCGAGCCTATTGGATGAGATCGAAGCAATTCAATTCCATTGAGATGCCTTATTCATTCAGGGATGTGGAGTGTTCATCTGCAAACTGAGTTTGGGAAATTATATCACACCTTAGATGTATGGAAAGCGAGCCTTCGTATTTGCGCTTCTAAAGTGTGATCTTGGTCTCGTGTGTATTTTCTCATTCACCTGAAATACTTCAGGAATTCAGTAAATAGCGTGGTGCTCCTGTGAAACCAGCCTGATGTAGATCATGTGATCAACAACCTTGAAGGGACTGAATTTATATCCTTTAAAACACTTTGCTTTATTTTATTATAACATGTGTTATATAGAATCTATGCTGAGTTTACTGTATGTCGAGAGCATTTACCCTCACTCCCAGTGTTGAAGGTCGTGTACATTGTGTGTGTGGCCTTTCATATGATTCTGTTTGCAATGGCCGAATGAGGTCTGAAACTCACTGACCTGTGGAATATATCTAATGCATAGTCACTATAGAAGCTACGAAAGCCACGGATGATTTGTTCGGCATGGTCACTGCTGATCTCTCTCTGATTCTGCAGGGTGTCTGCTCACTTATTGGTCTTGGAGAGAACAGAGACAGCTGTCAAATAGGAAATAAGAATAAGCAAGAGCCACGGCTAGCAGCATATGATTTGTTGGGGTGGCGTGTTTTCCAAAGTTTGCTTTGGGCAAAGTTTGCAAGGTGAAGGAAAATTCCTCTGGCTTTCTGAGTTGGGGACATGACAATGAAAGAATCATGGTGGAAGAATGTCAAGTGGGGTGGGCCATAATTTAAGTTACTTTGTCAATATTAACTGTACAATTTAGCTTATTGTGTACTGTATGGAATGCTAGAAACATTATTCATTTGTATGCTTTGAGGTGTCAGGCTTATGTGACAACTACTGTACATATCCCATCATTCTCTGTGGCAGGACTGAAGTAGAGTGCAATATTTAGGTTCTAGATGTAAAAATCCGATTCGTTTTCTCTATACGTGACCATACATCCTTTTTTTTTCTTGGACATGTCCTGCTTGGGATTTCTAAATTGCCTAAAATGTCTGTATGGCTGTTTACCCATTAAAGTTCTCTCTATAGTCCTTCATACATTAAAATTATGCATATTGGCTTTGTTTTGACCATTAGATCCTGCCTTTGCGTGCCATGATTGGTCAATACTGTAAGTACAATTCTTGCATGCTATTGGTCAAATTACATTTCAGTCATTGCCTTCAGCAAGAATGAAAACAATAGGGAAACAAAACCAACACCCAGACATTTTTAGGCAATTTAGAAATCCTGGTGAGGATATTTTGGGAAAACAAAGGCATACAACGCTTTACAATAGAACGCAGCAGTCAGGTTCCGGAAGTAAAAACTCCATAGGGAAATTGATTTTTAACAATAACTGATAAATCTTTAAAGACAGACCTCTTTGTATATATGACTTTGTTTGCGGAATAGTGGAATTCGTGGTGAAAAACTACATTACCCATACTTCTGAATGGAAAATTCCACCAGTCAGGGTTGCAGTGAGCAAAGCATGCGAAAAGAGCTCTTTAGCTCCACCCACTCCCTTAAACTCCTACATATATGTACATATTCCTATTTCTTTCCCCTCATTAAGCCGTTAAGTACACATTCTTATACCTTTGTCATTTTGTCTGATTTTTATTTATCTGTTTGCTTGGTTATGTATGTATGGTTATTATCCTTGTAGCTGATTGGATATATAGTTAACATCTTTAAATCAACAGTTTTATATTGTTATGTTTCTCCATTGTTTTGATTTGATGTAGTTCTTTCCCTTCTTAAAGATATAACGTACATAGTCTTAAAAATATAACTGTTAGAACTCTTTTTTTTTTTTTTTTAATCTCTATTAGAAAAAAGAATGGGAAAAATACTTGAAGACCGTTGAAAAAGTTAGCAGGCACTGTTTCACTAAATAACATTAAAATTAAGCAGTTTAAGATTTTAGAGCCATGTGATCAAAACCCATGTTTTAAAGTCATTCAGTATTCACACTATACCTTGCAAGAGTTTGTGGATATCTGAAAGTTAGTTTGTTTCATTTTAAAAATTCACAGATTCTGACCATTATACGGTTTATTATGAGAATTCGTTTTGCCGTTGCACATTTAGAATTGCAAATGTCTGCTTCTGCGAAGGTCAATTGTTCATTGAACTCGGTAAATTCACACCGTGCACTTTGTGCCTTTAATCTGCAGATTTGTCCTTCACGAGTGTTGCTATGAAATCAGAACACACTGATGCCTGTTTGCACAGAGAATTAATGAAAATTAAGGGCCTTAGTTCAAGTTTAGATTGTCAGCGCTTTGATTCTTGGACACTTTTCTGGCAATTGAGGACAAATTTCCTTCCAAAATTCATATCACTAGCAACTGAATAACAACGGGTAGGGCTGAATATGTGACGTGCCAGACAACATGATCGCTCGAAATGGCCACACTGGGCTTCAGAGACCTGTGTTTTTTCACCAATATTTGTCCTTTTTGGTGGATAATAGTTTTTCAGGAGAAAAAATGCACAGGGCTGAAGAACTTCACTTTCTGACATTAAATGTCTCTGTATGTAATAAATAACAGAGATTGTAGCAAGAAAACAATTCTTCCCTTTTTTTGGCTGCCTCAGTATTTTAGACATGTTTTCTTTTATCGGAGAAAGTAATAGTTTGTTAAAATAGTAGTGTTTATGAATCTTACAATTATATAATAAACAGTTTAGTTCAGTTTAAGTTGATCTGCTGCCATTGTTCTCAGGAAAAAGCATGTTTTCACTTAGAGTTCAGTCTCAAGTCTGGAATTTTGACACGACTCTTACACTAAAAAGGAAACATAAGACTCGAGTATCATTTGGCCTAATTACATGACATCATATTACAGATAGATCATTCAAGTCAAAGTCCCTCCACTGACTCACAGCAGATGTGAGTCTGTCTTCTGCTTTTTTTTTTTTTTTTTTTTTTTTACTTATTTATATATTACAAAAGCATGTATAATTTTCATTTGTTTTTCATTTAATGTTTATATTTCATTTTATTTCAGCTTTATTTCAATTGCCAAAAACAGTTTTTAATGGTATTAGTTTTAGTTGTAGTTCACAATATTTTTATTTCACGTATATTTTAAAAGTTATGAAAGCAAAAACTAACTTGCTTTCTGGGAATTTGCAAAACATTTCTTTCGATTCAATATTGTGTGTTAAAGATAGATGAGATGAAAGACAAACCTTCAAAGTTTTACAGTTTTTCATGGAAAAAGGAACAATATTATATATATATATATATATATATATATATATATATATATATATATATATATATATATATATATATATATATATATATATTAGACATTAATGGCATTGAATTTTCTTCTGTATTTAGTTTGTCATAACTTGGTTAAATGGATAGTTTTATATCAAGGCCCTTTGAGGACTCATATAATATGCACTTGTGGCACAAAAGCTTTTAATTAATTTAAACGAGTAATTATAAAGCATTCAATCATGCTGTTTAAAATGTGGTGTTTTGCAGTGAAAGCCAACCAAAGGGACAGCATGTACCGAATGACCTAAGGTCAGCTCACCGAGTGCTTTGATTGAGCCGGCATGTTCTGATTGCAGCCTCAGTTCAATTACATACTCGGGGTCAAAGGTTTCACCAGTCATTACACACACACACACACACACACACACACACACCCACCATGCATAATACCAGGTGAGCAAGCGGCCATTGATTCTAGTGTCCCTGAGGTTTCCGCTCTTTTGCTGATTTCCTCAATCAATACAGATTAAACATTCCACAGTGCTGGGAGAACAGACACTGCATTGTCATTGCATTGCATTCATACATATTAAAAACTATATGCAAATTATTTTTGAGGTCTTTAAAAACAAGTGATATACTTTTCAAAATTAAAGAAAAAAAAGTATTGTGACAATTCCTACTTGCTAAATTGTGACTGGATCATGTTCATTGTTAATTTGATGAACTACAACTGAACTGCAATTTACTCCACCAGTACATCTGTGTGAACTTAAAGGGATAGTTCACCCAAAAACGAAAGTTTGCTGTTCATTTACTCACCCTCAGGCCATCCAAGATGTAGGTAACTTTATCTTCAGTAGAACAGTAAATAAGATTTTTAGCTGAAACCGTGGTCCTTGGTGATTCATAAAATGCCGAAAAATCAATGGCTACCAAATAAAAACAAATATAGGCAAGACAAAATGAATACCTGTGGCTCCTGATGATATATTAAGGTCTTATGATGTGAAACAATTGGTCTGGGCAAGAAACTAAACATTGTTTACAACATTATTATCTGTAATCCACAGCATCAGGTAAATGGTCTGGAGTGATGTCTAGTTCATGAACCAATCATTCTTTTGAACCGGTTCTTTTTGATGCCTTGTGTTTTAAAATGTGTTCGGATTTTAAAAGTTGTGTGGTGTATTCCAGACGTAAGGAAAATTGTTGCCACTTGGTTTGATATATTACCTATATGTACTGTTCAGTTTCTTTTTTTTCTTTTTTACTTTTTGTAAAATTTTTGTACATTTTTTTTTAGTACCGTGACAAGAGTAGTGACTAGCTTTTTTCTGTTTCTTCTTCTTCCAGTGTGTAGCTCTGTATAGCTTGACAAAAACTGTGTTTGTCACATATTTTGTCACATATGCTGTATATTGGTCATGCAGCCTTAAGGGCCATTCACACAGAATGCATTTTTCTGTTCAAAAACGCAAGATGCAGGGTAGTGGAATGAGAAAAAACACAAGATCTAAAAACATATTGTTTAAAAGACTTTTTACATCTAATTTGGCCTAATTCCCTTTCTCTAAATTGAATTGTATCAGATGTGGCAGCAATCTGTTAACATTTGCACAGTTCTAAATTATATTTTGACCCAAAGATAAAAATTAGTTTACCAAACTGTTGTTGAATGTATTTAAAACTGAAACAGGCTTAAAAAAATACAGAACACGTTGAGACGTTGGCATCACTTTATTAGTACATCATCTCCAACACAGGATTTTGGTAAAAATACCTTTTTAAAATAAAGTATAAGATATCCTAATGTGGTTAAGGAATCTTGCAAAAGTGGCACAGTATAGGTTTAAAACCTGCAACTATGTAAATTACATTAATGACAATGAGAGATTTTGCTTTACAGTTTATATCGCAGTATTGTAAATGTATCCATGCAGGTTTCAGTGAGCAAGACTATTTCAAGTTATTGACATGAGTGATGAACATATAATAACAAGCTTAACATGCCTCATACTACAAGGGTTATTAAAAGACCAAAAGCTTTGAAAAGAGGCAGACACAACTATGTCACTGTGTGATAACAAACTCAAATGCAATGCACAATTTATACCGGGTCCTAAACCAAAACCATAGGAGGGTAATTTCTGTTCTCAATACTCAAAATGACTTGAGTGGTGAATATCTGTCTCCTCTTGGGAATAATGTTTGTTTTATGTCTTGGCTCTGTTGGTTCTCCTGCACATCCGCATTTGAATTCATCATACCACGTTTTTCTCAGACGCATACATATACAGTTTTTTTGGATGTAGGACTTGTTCAGCAAAAAACTGTTTTTCCTTCTTGACTTTGACTGAGGGCAATTAAATATGATTGGTGTATCTATTTGTAATTTTAATGAAGACCTTATGATATAATTACCACAATGCATCCTTTTGTTTGGGGATAATTAATTGGAAGTCATTTATTCAGCCAGCATTTAATGATCAATTTTCCTAATATAATTTTGAAAAAGATGTGAGATACGAGTGCAATCAAGCACATTTATCTAGCACGTACACATTAAAAAACAATGGAAAAGCAATGTAATTTAATGCAAATATATTCTGTGAATGCCAGTAAAACGTCCTTTCTTTTGTATGCAACATTGGAAGATGGATTCATTTTAGTAAATTGGTTTGCGTACATGTAATTTGTAACTAACAGAGACCCATTTTGTTTGTTAAATTGCAAAGAAAGAAAGAGAAAGAAAGACTTAGTGGCCACACAGACTGACGGCTTGATTGCAGAATGCATTTCTGTGGACTCTAGGCTTATGTTCAGCGATATGAAAATAAAATGAAATTTTATTCTAGACGAGCGTGTTTATATAATCCTGTCAGTCATATTTTAAGGACATTAAGGACTGCTTACCTAATTTCAGAGACAATTCTTCTGCCACCCCTCCTCTTCCTCCACATCTCCTGCTTCATTTCTTAGCACCTATAATATTAAATTCATGTCTATTTATATTTATTTCTTTACTCCAGTAGTCTGGAGCCCTGCAATAATGGGCAGCGCACCAAATGAACCTACGGTATCTCACTCACAGGATTATATCAATTTATGAAACAAACAATATATTGTCACAGTGAATCTAAGTGAAAGATCTAAGTAATGGTCATACTGTCTCAGTTTCACACTGTCTTGTCTGATTTATACTCATTTGTTTCTGTAAACAACAAATTCACTAGATGTGACAGAAAAGTCGCAGCAAAATCAACACAACGGTAACACTATATAATATGCAGTAACAAAGCATTATAGATCATTTGCAAACTAACTAATTAATACTTTATAAACCGTAGTTAATGCATTAATAGACTATATACAAATAGTGAGTTCTTTATTCATTGCCACAGTAATTATCATAGTGATATTGTTCAATAAGCTCATATTTATAGAATTTGATATTTTTTATGCTTTGTTAACAACTTATTAACCATAAATAGTTCTCACTTTAGGTCACAGATAATCAGAAAAATGTCATTAGTTAAGTGCTTTAACCCAATCTTTATTGGACATTAATTGCATTCATATTCAGTGTTTCTTAAAATGTTTACAAATATATAAGCGCGCACACATGTTGGGTTTCCATGTTTTTATGTGTTTATGTTTGATGTTTAGCTTCTGGGATGGGCTTAATACATTTGTAAACATGCTAATTAGTAAATGCAATCCAATAATAGTTCGTTTAATGCATTTTCTGATTTTTAATCTAAAGTGAGAACTATTAATAAGCATTATCTAACTTTTTACATATGAGCAAATTAAAAAATAACACTTAATTGCTGTGCCAATGAATGAACAACACACTATTTGTATATGTTAACTTCATTTACATTTATGCATTTAGCAGTTGCTTTTATCCAAAGCGACTTACATAGCATTCAAGTTACAGTTTTTACATTTTATCAGCTCTTGCTTTCCCTGGGAATCAAACCCATGATCTTGGCATTGCTAGCGCCATGCTCTACTATTTGAGCTACAGGAAAGCTATAACTATTTACATTAAACTAACGGTTTGCAAATGATTAGTAAATACTTTCTTACTACATATTATAAACCATTACCCACAACAACAGTTCTGATTTCTATTATGTTTTAGACAGGCAGAGCATTATAGCTCATGAACGACAGAAGTGCTCTGCGGTTGAACGGACTCTTTATCAGTTTATCGGCTCTTTATCTCAAATTCCCTGCTGTTCATTAGTCTGCAGTCACAATAACAGCCTTCAGCCTACAATTACATAGTCAGTGTCAATCTTGAGGGAAAACACTGCGTCGGAAGAGAATTGCATTAGAGTTTATAGGTACAAGACACATTTTGATGATTTTTCTGCCTCTACTGTATACTAGAATATGATTTTCACAATGCAATCTAACATCTAAATTGAATGTAAATGAAAACTAGAAATGGATGCATGAGGCAGAAAGGTTTTAAACATCATTGCTAATCATTATTGATCCACCAATGATTAGAAACAGCGTCTGTGAGATCTACATCATCGGTAACTTAAAGAAATGATCATTTCATGAGGATGAATTGTCTTTTTCGGTCACACTGTGTGGGCAATGTGCTTTCTGTTCCTGGCCAGTGCTTTTACGCTGCAGTTTCCATGGGAATTGAGGTGGCGAAAGCTTTCTTAAATGTCAACATTTAATAATTAGACAATCAAATTTACTTTAAATGCATTAAATGTACAATTAAAAGCATTTCTTCGCTCACAATGATGCACCAGTAATGTCTTCTGGAACTGAAATGTCTGTGCTATTGTTAGTCCTCTTGAATCGCCTTTGAGACTGTGACACTTATCAGTATTTTCATCGTTCCATATGTTCAAATGATTTTCACTAAGTCTGTGTCTTCTCTCTGTTCCCACAGCAACGGGTTGGCGAAGAGGGTTGCTCTCATCAGCTTCCTGTCACTGGTCATGCTCATGAGCGTCCTGGGCAACCTGCTGGTTATGGTAGCCGTCTGCAAAGACCGGCAGCTCAGGTCAGAAACCGCCCGTCTCCGCCCACCGCTCTCCACTTATCTGTCAGCCCAGGGGAAAACAGCCCTTTTTAGCATTTCATTTGTGCAGCTCGAGTGACCTGACATGACTTCAAGGAAATTCTTACTGCATGGATATTTTTTGCTTTTCCAGGGTTTAAATGTTAGCTGAGTGGCACAGGCCGTTCTTGTTATGCGGTATCAACTCAAATAACCGAATTCAAGTGCTTCTGTTATAAGCTATGGCAAAGATCAAGTTTAGACATTTAAACTTTATTCAAAATGAACAGGAATAAAGATAAAGAGCTAAAATTACTCAGTGCTCAGTGAGGGATTGGGTTCGCTTACATGTGTAAACAGATTTTCTTGTAATTTTGTCAAACAGATGGAATGATTTGTTTTAATTGGGATGTTTATAAACCAGCGAATGCCTCAAACATGACAGAATTCGTTAAATCCGTAATGTTCTGGAGGAGGATGTCTTTGTTGGTTAAAGGATTTTTACAAAAGACTAATAGGATGGAAAGTGAACTTTGGCAAAAAACAAAAAAAAAAACAATACTTTGACTGACTGAAACAATATTGCAAAAGGAAAAAAAATGTTTTAAACATTCAGATTAGAAAAAGAAAAAAAAGTGTTTCATGATCGAAAATCCACTGAGGACTAATAATAAGAAAAAAAACATATACTTTTATGTCCACTAAATTGTGGGAAATCTTATATGATGCAATATGACTAATATAGTGAATTGTGAGATTAATATTTTATCCAATATATAAAGACCTATAATACCATTCAGAAGTATGATGAGAAAGTGTTTTTTTTTTTTTTTTTTTTTTTTCGTGAAAGTCTCTTCTGCTCTCTAAGGCTGCATTTATTTGGTCAAAAATACAGTAATAACAATAATACTGTTTATAATATAATAATAACAATAATACAATTTAAAATAACAGTTTTATATTTGAATACATAAAATGTAATTTTCAGCAAAATTACTCGTCTTCAGTCACATGAACCTTCAAACGATTCGATTAAAAATCGTTTTTTCGATATCTGATCATGCTTTACGATTTTTCATCAAATTTTTTGTGCACTATGGAACCCCTAAAGGGAAGATGGGAGGAAAAAATATATTTCAATGCTTTCTCTTGCAGTTATATCACTGGGTAATTATAATGTATATAAATGCAGGCATCAGGGAGCCGTTATTAATATGCGGGACACTGAAATCGTTTTTGAATGTGCGCTCCCTTTTTACTTTCACTTTCGAGATTCGCGAGCACACGTACTGTTTGTAAACTACGGAGCAGCAGTAACTTTTTAACTTACTACACATTTTCCAAGATTAAATTTTTGTCAGTGGTGCTCAGGATCTGTGAATCATTTGCCGTCATCCTCAGTCACCTCTCCTTACTCTGTTTATGTTTTTAAGTGAAATTCTATGTAACAGGCTACCGCTAGCAAGCTGCTAGCCATGTCCGTTTAGTGGCTCTGTTTAACGATTTGTGAATCGATGCGAATCGCTAGAAGACTTTTCCCCCACCCCTACTGTAGGTTTCTTTCATCTCTCAAGACCAACCAGTATGTTTTTTTTTTCTTCATGAAATCTCTGAAGTCATGAGAAAAATGATCTTCATTCATCCAGGTTACCTAGAAACTCTTTGTAGTGTCAAAGAGGGAGTCATGCTCTGAACGTTATGTCATGATGGTAGTGATGCATGTCTTAAAATAGGCCATCTGATCACTCCTCCGGCATGTGATCTTGTCTTTTACACAGAATACACAGGTTAATGGTTAATTGTTAAGATCGAGTGTACAAGCTCATGATTGTTTAACAGTGTCTCTGGCAACATGGGTGTTTTTTTTATTATTAGTTTAGCAGCTTGTTAATTACTCCTTTGGAGTCCTGCTGGGTTCTTGGAAAACTATGCAATTGTTTTTGCATCAATGAAAGATGAATGGAGCTCTGAATCCTTTATTAACAGAAATGGTCCATGTCTGACAGGAAAAAACAGTGCTCGTTTGCTTAAGTTCCAGATTTCCACCCATACTGTATCATATCTCACCGTCTCACCATCATCTCAGACTCTCTAGAAAGTGTCAACATCACAAATGTGCAATTCTAAGGAAGCCACTGTTATGGCCAGAGACAGATATCGGAGGCAACCAGTTGTAGTTTTGTCATCATTTACTTACCCTCACGTCAGTCTAAACCTGTATGACTTTTCTTCTTCTGTGGAAGATAAAAGAAGGTATTTTGAAGCATATTAGTTACCAGTTTTGCAAACAAATATTTTTTTGGTACCCACTGACTTCCATTGCATGGACACACAAAACAAAACAAAACAAAACACAAAACACAAAACAAAACAAAACAAACACTCACAATGTCTTTTTTCAGTGTGTGTGCCATATTTAATGCGGACACAACAACCCAAAAATTGATTATTGAATTGTTTTACTTACTATTACAAAGTTACAACAACTAAAATAAGAACACAAGTGATGCATGTCAAAGCAACTTTTCTATTTTAATAGATATTTAAAGTATTTTTGGTTTCTAACTAGCTGCACATATGCAGGTTTCTCAGACTGCTGGGATTCCCAGCATGCACTGAGGCATGAATAAATAATATGGTTGCATTGTTTGACCGTTTAACCATTTAATTTACACTGTTGTTGTTGATTTCTTATCTTTAAAATGATCAGTTGTTTTTCTTGTTCTTGTCTATGTGTAGTGAAACTGAAGACTGGAGTAATGATGCTTAAAATTCAGCTTTGCATCACAGGAATAAATTCCATTATAAACATTATTAAATAGAAAACAGCTATTTTAAATCATAATAATATTTCACTGTTTTTACTGTATTTTTGATCAAATGAAAGCAGCCTTGGTGAGAGTAAGAGGCTTCTTTTAAAAGAATAAAAAATCTTGCCAACCCCACACTTTTGAACAGTGATGTTCCTTTCATATGTTTGTTTGTATGTTTGTTTCATATGTTTCATAGGTTGCATAATGGCAGATTTTATGGCAACTTGACATTTAAGTTCATGCACATTTTGTATCCTATGAACAATATTTTACTGTGAAGGAGAGAAGAAAGCATTTAGGGAGCTCTGTAAATGCTGTTGATCTCTGATATCTCTCAAGCCTGGAGGCAGCGCTAGGCTTCTTATCTCCTCAAATGTCATGCCACACATCACTCCATACATTCCTTCCTCTTTTTCACATACTATTCTTCTCTCTGATTTATAAATTGCTTATCCTGTCTCATAGCACCCAGATTCTTTCACTGAAGGGACATGTTTCCACTCCACCAACTTTGTAACGCTTATAATAGAAGTCATGGGAAAAATAATCTACATTTCTCAATGTCGCCAAGAAGACCCAAAGAGCGAGTCACACGCCAAACGTTATGTCATGACGGTAATGAAAAATGCCTTTAAAATAGGCTGCCCTCCATAGGGTCAAATGGAACATCTGGTGGCATTTTGCTTTAATGATGCATCCAAAAGGGATTTGTAAATACTGACACACTATCTGTTGGCGTAATTATCGGATACCTGTTGCTTTTCATTCTTCAAAATTGGCGTCAAATGTGCATGAAAGCCAATCAGTGCCCCTCTCTGCATTCTTTCAGACGTGTATATTGTTGACAGGCAGCTGGTATGCAGATTTTATGCCATGTTATGGTTACGTGACAGAATGATTTGAGCCTATTAATTCTTCTCAGTGAGCTATATATAGATCTGTGTGTTCAGAAGCTCAAGCGAGAGTTTTATTACTCATTAATAGGGTGCCCAGAGCTCTGGAGAGTCTCAAGGGGAGCGAACATTATGACAACCTATCAACAACGTACTGTACCACACACATAGCACATACACCTTCAGCAGATACCTTATTACTGTTTTCTCCAAGTAACTGATTTGATAGTGATTATGAATTTCTACTCATCAACAACACATCTTATCTAGCTGGCAAATATGATCATAGATGGCTGTGAAAATAACTCTGCAGTGTTTATCCATTTGATCTTTCATTCAAAAAATTTTAAAAATCTAACCTTTAATTTAAGCAAAAAAAAAAAAAAATGAAGAAGAAAAGAAGTAAAAGTGGGGGAAAATCACATTATGAAATGAATATTTTTCTCTAGTACACAATGGCCACAATTATTGGTACCCCTAAAAAATTCTTATGATTGAAATATCTCTGAAGTTTATTCCCATTCATATTTGCATTTTTTATGACAGCAGGGTGAGTAGGAACATGCAATTATCCAGCCATGACTTCCTGTTTCACAGGAATATAAATCTGAGGGGAAACAAAGGCCAAATTCCCTTAATCACTGATCACAATGAGTAAAATCAAAGAATGTATTTCTGTTGTGCTGCAAAAGATTAAGTTTCACAAATTAGAAAGTGGCTGTAAGAAAAGAGCTAAAGCATTAAAAATTCCCATTTCCACCATCAGTGTTACGGAGCCGACAAGACGAGAGACAATCAGGGCAATAATTAAAAATTTCCAATCAACAGAAAATATTACAAATCTGCCTGGAAGAGGACGTGAGTCTATTTTGTCTTAAAGCAAGGTGAGGAGGATAGTTTGAGTGGCCAAAGACGCTCCAGTGATCACAGCTGAAGAACTGCAGAAAACAGTTGAGTCTTGGGGTCAGAAAGCCTCAAATACAGTTATCAAACAGCACCTACATCACTACATGTTGTTCAGGAGGGTTTCAAGAAAAATTCTAGAAAAGAAAACACTTTCATCCAAAAACAAACTCCAGCATATTCATTTGCTGGACACTACTGGAACTTCAAATGGGACTGGCTTCTTTGGTCAGATGAAACTAAAAAAAGAGCTTTTTAGCAGCAAACACTCAAGATGGGCACCATCTCAGAGCAACACTTCAGTGTTTCGTTCTCGAATGAATCAGTGTTTGAACAAATCATTTGAGTGATTCAATGATTCATTCTTAAAGACAGTCTATTGCTTTGCTGAGTCCCAATGTGCCTACTTATACTACGCCCTTAAAGTATGTACTCTTTGGTGAAGAAAAAGTACACACTTTTGAGTGTGTAGTAGAAGAGTACGCAAGCTTTGGGACATGTCACACAACTGCGTGTTTAACGGACCGCTCTGTCCCATCTGTTACATGCACCCTGTCACTGTAAACTGGCCTGTCAATCATTGTCACAGTTAACATCCTCCACATTTAATTTCATTTACCTTCCTACCGGATTGGAGAGAAAAGAAGTAGCTTGTTGATCTGACAGTCGCGGGTCTTTCATGCAGAGAACTCTGCTCATATTTTCTGCATAATGATGAATTTAAAAGTTAAAGACCAAATGGATGTTTATAAAAGTTCACATTGCTGTTGCAGATGAAATATAACACGGATAACAATAAATAAATATTTTTTTACCAGGTTAAATGTTGATTATTAGTAACTCAAACCTCTTTTTGTAAACCTCTCTACCTAACCGTCGATCGCGCACATCCGCCACGTCTGTAGTTTTTTTTTTAACGCATTTTATTCGTGTTTGTAGTTCTGGACTGAATCCTTCACCAAAGCGCAATGGATTGTGGGCAATTTTAGCCATTAGAGTGTGCACGGATCCACACTTCAAAAATCGAGCTGAAATAGTAGACCATCCGGGGACTTTTGCCATATTCTTTTCAAAATACTATGCTTTGGGACACACTTATTGTAATCTCACATACTATTTAGGATGGACAGTATGAACACTGGGACGCAGGGCCTGTTTCTAAATGAGTTAGCCATTTTGAATGATTCAGTGAATCACTCATTATAACAGGGACTTTCCACCACCTACTGGTGGTTTTAGTGTCATATTTATCCATGACAGGCCTAAACCAGCCAAAGTACCAGCACAAAAACACACTCTGTAATATAATGTTTAATCATCGTTATTAAAAAAAAAAAAACACATCCCTAATATCCACTAAAACCAATAGTTTTTTCCCAGTTTTGTTAATGGAAACCATTAGTCAGTTCCCATTTTAGTTGAGAAATCATACTGTGTTGTTTTTACACTTTTTTTTTTTCTGATGTGATGTGTACCTAAGTTATAGAATGACTTTTTTTTTCAGCTGAATTCATAGAAAAGAAGAAATTAACATATGCTTTTTGTTTCTACCGCAGGAAAATCAAAACCAACTACTTCATCGTCTCGCTGGCGTTTGCTGACCTGCTGGTGTCAGTGCTGGTGATGCCGTTTGGTGCCATAGAACTGATCCATCAGAACTGGATCTACGGAGAGACATTCTGCCTGGTCCGCACCTCTCTGGACGTGCTGCTGACCACCGCCTCCATCCTACACCTGTGCTGCATCTCCCTCGACAGGTAAAAACAAAGACCCTTTCATTACCGGACTCTCCTGAGGCGTCTTGGTTGCGTATGAATCAAGTGCTATTAATTGAAATTCCATGAATGTATAGTCTTGACACATGACTGCGGATGCTGTTGTCATGGCAACCGTAAATTGTTTCGCCACAGAGGACACAAGCACTTGAGAGTTTAGTTCTGCGGACTGTGTAGGGATGCTGTTTCCATGGCGATCTATGTGTGGCCACACAAAGTCCCTTGCCAAGTAAATCGTCCAGCAACACTGTGATTACGAACCTAATAAACTCTTAAAGTCGAGCAAGAGACAAACAGTTCAAAATATGTGAAATGTAAAAGACTGAGAAACATCTTCTTGCTGGACAACTTAGAATTTGTAAATAGAAGGGTTTTTAGACTAGAGGAGCACTAAGAGATGCTAATGGGTCCAGAGAACATTTGAGAGAGAGAAAAAACAAGTCTTTTTTTAGACACTGAGTGTTTAAGAAGCATTTTTTTGTTCAAATCAATGTTGACAGTGCTGTGTATTTTTGTGGAAATTGTCATTTATTTTTTCAGGATACTTTGATTATTAGAGAGTTTAAAAGAATATCATTTATTTGAAATGCAAACCTTGTCATTTCTGATCAATTTAATGGATCCTTGCTGAGTACAGGTATTAATTTTATTTTAATAAAATTGAAAGTAAATGTTAAAAATATTTTTTAATGTTTATAATAAATTACATTTTAATTAGTTTTGACATTAGTACAGTTACAGAATTTGTATATAAAGCTTTTAATAATTCTCTTAAATGAATTAATCATTTTAATTTAAATAATACACAATAAAAATATAATATAAAAAGGATCAACATATTAAGTTATATAAACATATCTAAACATTTGTTTAAAATATATATATTTAAATTTTTTGTTTAAATTATTATTTTTTTTATACATGAAAATATATACTTTATTTAGGAAAGGTGTCCCCTACAAGGGATCAGTATATTTGATAGTCCAGAAAAGATAAAAAATCTTAGTTGTAGCAGATGGTTTTATGCAAAGCAACTTCCCTGAAAATCCGCTGGAGCAGCCGGAGGTTAAGTGCTTCACTCAAGGGCACAGTGGTGACAATATCGATAACCAATTCTTATGTTCAGTTTTGCATATGTTTATGACTGACAATGCATAAAGGCTGTAGGTTTCATGAATGATTGTTGCTCCTTGTGAAACGTTAAGGTTGTTTGTTAAAGTGTCTGTAATTCCATCCGCTTGGCTCTCGCTTGTTGCTTTTAAAGAATTACTGTAATAACCGCAAGAACAAATAACAAAGAAATACAGAAACCCTAAGAGGAACCGTTTTTATCAAACCTGCCATGTTTTTTCTCAGTCTGAGCTTATCTTTTTTCTGCGTGTAACTTTAATGGATAATTCATCTAAACTCCATGAATGGGCATTCAACTGTAATCCATTTCAGGCTTTGACATTGTTTTTAGTTTCTGGCCTCGTTCCCGTCAGAAGCAAACTCTCCATCGTAAATAATAAAAGGAGAAAATAAGAGGTACTCAAACGTGGTTTGGTATCTCAAGTGTCTTGTGAGATACTGGCACATTGTAAAGCTACTCCACTTAGCAGTTCAATAAAGCACTAAGCCTTAGTTTGCATGAACCACCCTTTCAGCTCTGGCCCTTTACCCCAGAGTGATGCATTAGACCTCAGTGCTGATATTCAGGATGAGCTCTGAGTGCTCAGCTGCTTCCCTGGTTTTTGTCACTCGGCCCCTGAAGTCACACGGGCCGCCTTCCAGTGCCTCGCTTGTTAAAGGGGGCATGAGGGCACAGCGAGAGGAAGGCACTCATAATATTTGGTTTGCTCTTTCTTCGTTTGACGTGTACCTCTCTCTCTCTCTGTTCTTTACTCTGGCCTGTTTCCACTGACTTTGAGTCGAATAATGATGTAACAGTCTACGTTGCTACATAGCCTGCCTACAAATAAACATATGGTATTGCAGTCTGTACATACTAGTCTTGGCTTCTATTTCTTCTAGTAGCTATCTTAAGGCATCATGAGCTGCATTTGATGCAATGGTCATGATGGAAAAAGTTATTTAAAGGGACAGTTCATCCAAAAATGAAAATTCTGTCATTTACTCACACTCAAGTTGTTCCAAACTTGTATGAGTTTTGTTTTTCCATTGAGCACAATAGATGATATTTTGAAAGATGTTGGTAAATGAACAGTTGACGGTAGCCATTGACATTGACGGAAGTCGTGGCCTAATGGTTAGAGAGTTGGGCTTGTAACCTGAAGGTTGCCGGTTCGATTCATGAAGGTGGGGATTGTGAATTGAAGGTGGGGATTGTGAATAAACAGCACTCTCTCTGCCTTCGATACCATGACTGAGGTGCCCTTGAGCAAGGCACCGAACCCCCAATTGCTCCCCGGGCGCTGGAGCAATGGCTGCCCACTGCTCTGGGTGTGTGTTCACGGTGTGTGTGTGCGTGTTTGTTCACTATTCACTGCTGTGTGTGTGCACTTGGATGGGTTAAATGCAGAGCACCAATTTTGAGTATGGGTCACCGTACTTGACAATACGTCACGACTTCCATAGTATGGAAAAAAATAATATGGAAGTCAATGGCTACCGCCAACAGTCTTCAAAATATGTTCTATCATGTTCAACAGAAGAAACTCACATGGGTTTGGAACAACTTGAGTGCGAGTCAATGACAGAATTTTCATTTTTGGGTGAACTATCCCATTAAATGTAAATCAAATAAATCATGGCAATCAATTTACATATAAGATTCCTTGAGAAAAAGAAGAACACTTTAGCATTTTTTTAAAGAGTGCTTACTAGAGCAATAATACACTGTACAGGGACATACATGTACAGGTAATGTTTTTGGGCACTTATTTGCACGTGCAATTGCAAGTGCAATTAAAAGATAATTTATGGTATTAATAAATTTATATTTATTAATTACAATATTAATAAATTTATATTGAATGCAGTTATTCCACTTAACTTCTGCTTAATTTAAGTTCAGTCAAATTGTCTGTGTAAGTTATTACAACTTAAATCATACTGACTTAAAAAATTTACACTTGACTTTAACATTTAATTGAACTTAAAGTTGAAATTGGTTAAATTAATTTGAGTTGAAGTAAGGAAAAACATATGCTGACATGACTATAGAGTGCATTTTTGACCCAGTAGAGTACAGCTCATATGTAATTTCATATTTATGCGGCATGGTTTATTTATGTTGAAATATGGTACTGAATGTACTGACAAGAATTTATGGTAAACTAAAATATACTTTCATGTCGTTTCTACTGAACATTGTGTATCATGTATTTTTAAAAATATTTGTTGTCTGTAATGATGAAGCTGCAATTTAGTACTTGAATGTAATACTGAATAACACACTAGAATTAAAATTATAATCAATTATAAACAATTATTTAAAATGTACTGTGCTTTTTAATATAACATTATTACAGTGTGCTTTTATTAATTGTAATCATATTAATATGATATTATCTGCTAGTACAGTTTTTAAGATCTGAAGTACAAGTGCACATTCAATACGATTAAGTGCACTTCTTTTTCACAAGGGATATTTCAGTATAAAATAATTTTATTTTAGACCGACAGCTGGAGCCATCATATAATGCGACATGCAGAAATGTGGGGGATTGTATGTAGTCAACTTACAAGTCAGAGCTCCTGAATGGAACACTTCCAGATCGGGCAAAAGGAGAAACTTAGCAGAAAGTCCAAGCTGCTCTCTACCCTGTATTGAAAATAGAGGTGACCAGGGTTTGTCAAGCTCTGAAAAGAGTCCAAAAACACCATAAACACATCAAAGTAACTTGTGCAAACTTGTGTGAAGTTTATTTAAAAAAAAAAAAAAAAGTTTGTTTTGAAACACTTTCATTAAATTTGTTATTTTCCACAGAATAAAGTCTTTTAAAAAAGAAAATGATAAGAAGAAATTATTTTATACCTTATTAAACCCATTAATAACCTTGATTTATTAATAGCAATGTGGCAGATGCTTTTACATGATTGTATGAGGGCTTTAAAAATAAGCAATCATTTTTATGAGAGAGATTTTTATGCTACTCTGTTCATTATCTCCATGTTTCTGTTCATCTTGTCTTTCATGTTATTATTTATCACATCTTGCATTCACGCTCCACCTGGCATCTACTCCCGTGCCTCGTGTGATTTCCATAAGAACAGTAATGTTTTCCTGAGTGCGAAGGAATGAAGAGGATCCAGTCGACTCGGCTACAGGCGGCACTTATTACAATCATGAATCTCGTGCGAGGGAAATGGCGCCCGTTCCAGCTATTTCACAAGTCATTTGCCCTTCTGAGTTTTGACAATGAGGCTGGCCGGGTGTCCTTCAGGCGCTCACTTAGCACATACAGCAATAATAGCCATGTCATCTCAATTTAGACTGTGTGAAATGCGCTCCGCCTTGTTCTTAAAAGCTGTTTTCTCCCATGTAATTCTTCTTCAGCCTTCGGGTTAGTAGCAGTCTCTTCTCATTTCTCACACAAACCTCACGCGCCAAGCAGCATGTGTTTAGAGTCTGCGATACGGCACGAGTGTCTTCAGATGATCTGCAGTCTCACTGTTGATTTTAATGCTTAATTTAGTGCTCTCCATTATGCCTCCACTCATCTGACTCATTCCGGTTGAATACTAATTGTAGGTAGCTGTGTTATTTGTGCGTCACGAGCTGCCATTTACATATGTTTTAGAAACTTCCTTAGTTCTCCTTGATAATTGCTGTGTGTATCAGCAGGTGAGAAATTCATTGTAGTCTTCTGGGTGACTTGTGCAATATACACGATAAGCAAGGTCATATACTTTATAGCATTATAAATAGGTGCAGAGAATACAGCATGCACAAAGCTGTTTTGCGCTTAAATTGTGCTTACATCAGAATAAGCCATGCGGAAAATGACACACACTGGAGTCATCACACAAAACACAATGTCAGCTTGTCACAATTGCAAAAATCATTGTTCTCATTCTCATTATCTTTGTCTTGTGGCATAAAGTTACCTGAGAAACAGAACTGCAACTGATATTAAAAGCTGCAAAACAGCAGCTGATATTAAAGAGATATTTCATGCAAAAAAGGAAATCTATCTTCTTTTATATATAAATATCTTCTGATAACAGTATTTTCTTTTTTTTCCCCAGAATGCATATTCAATATTGTATGTCTTGTTATTCAAAGGTTTTAATTGCTTTTTCAATTCATTTTTTCATTTGCAAGGATAACAATTACACTGACATATTTTAACTGACATATTTTAAGATATGTTAGAGCAAGATCTTTTCAGTTGACACAGCTCAAACATGCATTTTAGTCTGTGACTAGCTTAAGCCTTGTCTGTGAAACCGGCGGTATGATTAAGGTGTTTACATGAGTTTATTTTAGAATATTCCTTTCATGTTCCCGTTTTACGTGTTATAGTGCATAGGCAAGGCAAGGCAAGTTTATTTATATAGCACATTTCATACACATGGTATACATTTGGTAATTCAAAGTGGAATAAAAGTACTTTTAAGTACATAAAAGGAAGTAAAATAATCATAAAAAATAAAAAAATAATCACAACAATAAAACCAAAATTTAAAAGCATTTAAAATTATTTAAAATTGATTTAAAATGAATTTAGAGCAGTTAGAAATAAAAATGATTATATATAAAATACAGTGCAGTCAGTTCGGACGTAGCACAGTGCTCATTCAACAAATGCACCGCTAAACAGATGAGTTTTGAGTCTAGATTTAAATGGGGCTAATGTTTTAGCACATCTGATTTCTTCTGGAAGCTGGTTCCAACTGCGGGCGGCATAATAGCTAAAAGCGGACTCCTCTTGTTTTGTGTGAACCCTTGGTATTTGTAACTGACTCAATCCTAATGATCTAAGTGGTCTGTTAGGTTTATATTCAGTGACCATATCTGCAATGTATTTAGGTCCTAGGCCATTGAGTGATTTATAAACGAGTAAAAGTACTTTAAAACCAATCCTAAATGTAACTGGGAGCCAGTGTAAGGACCTGAGGATTGGTGTGATATGCTCATATTTTCTGGTTCTAGTCAGAATCCTGGCAGCAGCGTTCTGGATGAGCTGCAGTTGTCTAATGGTCTTCTTGGGAAGGCCGGTGAGGAGACCATTACAATAATCCACCCTGCTGGTGATAAAGGCATGAACAAGTTTCTCCAAGTCTTGACTGGAAACAAAACATCTAATTCTTGCAGTGTTTTTGAGATGATAGTATGCTGATTTAGTTACTGCTTTGACATGACTACTGAAAGGTCTGTCTCCAGAATCACACCAAGATTTTTGACTTGATTTTTAGTTGCTTGACCCCTAGAGTCAAGGTATGCATTCACCTTGAGAACTTCATCTTTGTTTCCAAATGCAATGACTTCAGTTTTCTCCTTGTTTAATTGAAGAAAGTTCTGGCACATCCAACTGTTAATTTCATCAATGCATTGGCAGAGGGAGTCAATGGGGCTGTAGTCATTTGGAGATAAGGCTAGGTAAATCTGGGGATCATCAGCATAGCTATGATAGTCTATTTGGTTCTTTCTCATTATTTGACTTAGTGGGAGCATACACAGGCTAAACAAGAGCGGTGCAAGAATTGAGCCTTGTGGGACTCCGCATGTCATGGACGTCCACTTAGACTTATGCTCTCCTATACTCACATAATAACCTCTCCCTTCTAAGTATGACCTGACCCATTTGAGTACCATCCCAGAAAGCCCGACCCAGTTTTCCAGTCTCTCTAGAAGTATGTTATGATCAACAGTGTCAAATGCAGCACTAAGATCTAGTAGTACCAGCACTGATATTTTGCCATAATCTGAATTAAAGTGAATATCATTTATTATCTTAATGAGTGCTGTCTCTGTGCTGTGATATGCTCGGAAACCAGATTGAAAATTGTCCAGGTATCTATTTGAGTTTAAGTAGTTGTTCAGCTGATTTAAAAACTACCTTTTCAATAATCTTACCTATGAGAAGAAGATTTGATATTGGTCTATAGTTGCTCAAAATGGCGTTATCAAGATTGTGCTTTTTCAGAAGGGGCTTAACAACTGCAGTTTTCAGGGAGTTTGGAAAAGTCCCAGAAAGAAGTGAGGTGTTCACCACTACTAAGAGATCTGCTTCTAAACAGTTAAGCACACTTTTGAAAAAAGATGTGGGACTGTGTCAAGATAGCAGGTTGACGATTTAAGGTGCTGTACTGTTTCTTCCAAAATTTTGCTATCAGTTGCTTCAAAAACAGGCAGTCACTTCTTTTTGAAATTGCGGTCGAATCTGTGTGACATCTACATGACTTGAGGATGTGCCAATCTCTTTTCTGATATTATTGATCTTCTCAGAAAAAAAGCAAGCAAACTCATAGCATTTGCTGTCGGAGAGCATTTCACTTGGAATCTGACTTGGGGGTGGGGGGTTGTCAGTCTCTCAACAGTAGCAAATAGAGTGCGAGTGTTGTTCAAGTTACTGTTTATAAGGTTTGAGAAGAAGGTCTGTCTAGCTGTGGCTAGTTCCACATCGAAAGCATGAAGGCTGTCTTTATAGATGCTATAGTGAATTTCAAGTTTCGTCTTCCGCCACATCCGCTCAGCTTTTCTGCATTGTCTTTTCATACTCTGAACTGCTGTTGATTTTCTCATCATAGATCGATTAATGGCACACATCATTACGTCCCCACACGACGCCATCCGAATTTCATGTATAAACATATAGTTTGTCTTTGTTATGATGCCATATACAGTTTTGGGTGTTTCATTTTTAATTTTACGAAAGCTTCAAGTGCAGTTAATGATTTTAGAGAGTTTTTAGATTTCCTGGATGTAGCAATCTGATAATAAAGGCTTTTTAATTTACAAGAATGCCATAGTCATTCTGAAGTTTTCTTTCATAATCTGGTGACTGTCAGCATTGGTTTGCATAAATCTTGCGTAATAGCAGCCCAGGTAATGTGCTGCCAATTATGTTATTCAATAAAGGTTACAGCAATTAATGATATTTATAGTTTTGACAATGAACCGTTACTATTGGGATGCGTCTTGAGGCTGAACTTGACCTTCAGCCCTCCTTATCCTGGTCCAAAAGCCTCTTTTAAAGTTTAAATTTTAAAGTAAAAAAGTTAAAAGTTTGCCAGTAATTTAATCCTCCACAACTGACTGCATTGAGGTCTCTAGAATCAATACATGAATCAATCAATTCACAACTCACCAAAAAAATGAAATCTTGCTAAACATGTAGTTTCACTTGTAAAGGTCACTGTTAAAGAATTAAAATGGGTTGCGAATGCAATTTCATGTTGACATTGAATACATTTGCAACAAGTTATAGTTGCAATGCCTTTTTTATTTATTTTTACTCAAAAACAACACAGAAATATTTTGAAAATAAGATTCATTTCAGTGTAAAAGTATGTTTCTGTAGTAGCGTAGTATGTACCGACAACATTCTAGTAAGCAGACAAAATCCTCTGCAACTTCCATCACAGAGCCTGTGACCTGGCAAGAAAATGTCTGCAAGTTGTAAATTGATCTAGGAGCTTTTGCTGTCACGACTATTTGCAGACTTCAGCAGCATGGAAGAAAGAGACCCAGATGGCACTACAGAAATGAAATGTGCTGCACCTGATCAGTCTCCACACAGAGAACAAAAGAGCAACAGGGGAGCTGTCAGGAAGCCTTTCAGCGGCGGTTACGAAATGCCGTAGAGTGCTGCGCAGTGGGACTGCAGTGTTATTCCTCATTAGGCTGATGCATTCCTGTAAGATTTCATTCGAGGTCGTAATCATTTAAATACAAATGCACCCTTTAGTATGTGTCATTTTTATTGGCAAAACAGCATGAGTGTGATACGTTCCCCTTGTATCTCAGCTTCCGTTTTTAGTACGAAGAACTTTGCACTTTTCTGTCCTAAACTTTATATGACAACAATAAAGATTGTGTGTTTTCCATACTTGTTTTACTGCCAGCAAGAATGATCTTTTTCAATCTGTATGGACGTCACATGGGCTTTCTGTCCAGACAACTAGATCTCTAGAACTACTTTGACAGCCTAGAGCCTTTGTATGAGTAATTTATAAACTTTATAAAACCCACTAAAAATAGGCTCACTTCTCTCACTTCTCTTCTGCATTCATATTCCTCCATTCTTGAATGAAGCTTGAATCTTGAAAGAGCCTCAAAGAGGGAAACGGTCAGCAGAGGCATGAGGCTGTGAAAGCAGTGATATAGGTGACTCTCGCTCGTGAGCTTCTAGTCATTAGAAGTGGCTGTCTGTCCATTCAGCAGACGTTTGCTTTTCATTTGGCTGGAGGTTAATTTCTCCACATCACACGCTTGTCCGATGCCAGCTTGGAATTGGATTTTCAAGCAGACTTTCGTGATGCTATTTCCCTCACGGGCCTGGACCCTCAGGGAAACCCGTTTGCATGACTGATCGTTCATACATGCTTCGGGAGTTGTGCAAAAACTCACTGCAGATTGTGGATTCTGATCACAGGTCTGATTTCGAATTTTCTGTTCAAATATAAAACCACTGGGCACCATATGGACAGTGCTTCAGTGCTTCTTGAAATTCAGTGTGTGTTTTCAGAGGAAAGCCAGGCGGTGGCCTGATGAGACTTTCTGCTATAGACAGGTGATTGATAATTCATCGTGTCATGTTTTTAAATTTTTTTTTATTGAGGTACCTAAAAATTTGAAATCTATGATTACATACTATCACATATATGACCAGTGAGCCGTTTGACATCGCTAACATTTATGTTTATTGCTTAATGCAAGATTTTTGGGCTTTTTGGCTTTACATAACATGCTGTTTCAGGCTCCTGAAATGAAAACATTCAAAATACACTTTTAAGTGTTTATTTTATTGCACTTTATCTCTGTGTCTGTAGATTGCATCTCCATTTCACTTGTACTTACACATACCAGACTTTGCAGTTTTATTCCTATGTATATTCTGAAGGCTTTTACTGAGATTTTTTTTTTATAAAAAGTTTATCATTTGCCTGATTTTATACAGCGTTTTATTCTTAAAAACATAGTGACAAATTTTGGTTGTGCACGGGTTTGTTTGCTGATAGTAATTCATTTTTTTAATTATTTTATTTGACTTTTATTATATATATATATATATATATATATATATATATATATATATATATATATATATATATATATATATATATATATATATATATATATATATATAATATATTTATGTATATATATTTATGTATTTATTTATGTATTTATTTATTTATAATCTAGGGAATGCATAGGTTTCATCCCAGTAAAGGGTATAAAAATAGATCATTTTGTTTTGTATGGCTCAATATTGTAATGTGATTAATAATGTCGTTTTTGTAATTACTTAATTGTGTCACGCTGGATTTTTTTTCATCTGGTAAAATAAAATAAAATAAAATAAAAAATATAAAATAAAATAAAATATAAAATAAAATAAAATTAAATTAAATTAAAACTCTAATCCAAAATCTCCTCTGTACATTGCCTTTGACTTTTGAAATCAGCAAATGAATCAATCATTTTATACCTGGCTTTATCTAGTGTTCAGATTAATGTATGCAAATGTGTGTAAATTATTTAATTAGATAATGCATCATTTGCATATTCAAACATAACATTTCACAAAACTTGTAATACAAAATTTGTTTGCAATTCTTAACATAATCAATCAACTGCAGTGTAAAACCAGGTAAGTTAAGAATACTCAAAACATTTGAGGAAACTTATTGCCTCAAAACATTTGAGTAAACTAACTAAATTTTTTTTTTTAAGTTAGTAGAGCTTAAAATTTTTATGACAAGTGGGGCGGGGCTGAGAGCAATGGGAGCTAAGCCAAGCCTCACTTCTATGATCCCACCCCACTTATCACAATGATAATTATATACAACTTGCTTCCATAAACAGCACATTCATTCAGATCTTTATAGTTAAGTGCTAGTTTAGTGCTAGTTTGCAACAGCACACTGGCATGCTAACACTAGTTCTCTAAAACTCTCACAACACCCTTGCATGTAAATAGTCAAACAACATGCAGTATATATATATATCTTTAAGGTTTGATATCCATCCTCAACCTAACCACAGGCTCTACTCTTCACCAGAACGGTAACACTACAAAAACCAACATAACAGAAACCTATGTAAATCCTAACATAACACAACATTTAAGTACTAACTTGTGTCTCTCTATGTTAATCTTGTGCAAAAACACACAAAATAACACTTAATTTCTACATTTTCCTTCTTGTCTGATGCAAAGCATGCTGGGAACTAGAAAACACAATCATTTTAAGTTCACCTTACTACAACGAAATTTTGAGTTTACAGAACTTATTTCAGTTAAGTCTAATGAACTTTCATTATTATTTGAGTGAAATGAACTCATTTCATTTAATTCATTTCACTGTTCGGTTTTACAGTGTGGAGAAGTATGGTGTCTGTTTTTTTTTCTCAACAAATTTACCCAAGGTGTTTTCTTGTATTGGTACATTTTATCACATCTTTGAATCTTACTGTGTGGTTGATCATTTAATTTATTAAAATAACGGTTGTTCATCCCTCGCCTCGGGCACCGTGTGATTCAGAGCCGATACTGTTCATTGGAAGTGTAATGTTTCAAGTCTGCCTGCTTTTTTTCCACTGCGATTGCTTTCATCCCTTTAGATAGCGCCTACAGGTGCCACGGTGAGAAATCAATATGCTGGTTGAGCACGTACACAGAAGTGGCTCTCTGACATCCATCTTTGACAGGGCTGTGGTTGGCATAAGCAGCAATAGACCATGGCTGACAGTCAGCCCAAGAATTGCAAGTCTTCCAGCAAGAATTCTTCACAGCAGACTGGATGTAGGTTTGAAAGGCCGAGAGGGGGTAATTTGTTCATCACTCGCTAATATCAGCCAGAGAAGTGCATGAAAATATAAGGGCCAAATCCCTGAGGACATCTTGAATATGTGATGATTTTAATGAGCATCTTGCATATTGTTCTTTATGCACTAAAGCAATTGCTGTAATTGTGTCACCTCATTTTAATTATGTTTCGTTTTATTAACACTGGCTGAAGTAAATGCAGCCAGAACAATGAGAGAACATTAAGCCCATTATGCTTATGTGTAGTCTTAGTTATGCTGTCCCAATTCAGCTGTTTAGAGAAATGGGAATACTCTAAGAGAGTGCATGACTTTTATTGTGGGCCAAATTGATCCAGTTCAAAAGAGGCACTATATAATTAAACGAAACAAAGTCAGACGTCTTGGGTAAAGTTGCAGAACAATAAAAACAAAGTGAACTGCACTACTGTTCAAAATTTGTGGTTGGTAATTTATTTATTTTTTAAATTAATAATTTAATTCAGCAAGGAATGCATTTAAAATGATCAAAACTGACAGTAATGACATTTTTAATGATACAAAAGTTTCCTAATTCAATGAAACACTGTTCTTATAAATGTTCTATTCATTAACAAATCCTGAAAGAAATGACCATGATTTCTACAAAAATATTAAGCAGCTCTTTTCAATATTAATAATAACCAGAAATGTTTCCTGAGGAGCAAATCTGCATATTAGAATGATTTCTGAAGGATCATGTGACACTGAAGATTGGAGTAATGATGCTGAAAATTCAGCTTTGATCACATGAATAAATTACATTTTAACATATATTCTAATAGAAAAATAGTTATTTTAAATTGTACTAATATTTCACAATATTACTGTTGTTACTGTATTTTTGATTAAATAAATGCAGCGTTGGTTAACATAAGAGACTTCTTTCAAAAAACATTAAAAAATCTTACCGACCCCGAGCTTTTGAACAGTAAAACTTAGATCCTTAAAACTTATTTAACTGACCCAACTCTAAAAAATGACCAAATGTGCAATTCGGAACGAGTCCAGTGCTGGATTGCAGCAGAGAGTCGTCTGACACAAGCTGGGAATGATTTAAGACTGTGAGTAATGCTTGCTCAGTGCTTCTGACCCGCTAACAAATACTTCCTCTCGCTGCTGCAAATCTCCTAAGCCCTAACCTTTCCAAATTTGTTACAGAAGAATGATATGTGATCCCATTCAAACGCCCCCATGTAAAGAGTCAATAAATTGCATCAGGACGTTATTTGGGGACCTAACGTAGGCATTTTAGTGGAGTTATGCTGTCAATTAGACACAACAGATGACTCAGAACACCTGTTGTGTTTCCAGCAAGGTGAAATTTGTCATTTTTGCACCACCAAATGGAATTATAAAAACAGAATTCCAGAATTTGGACATGCATCGATGCCTCAAAGCCCAGTAAAACCCAAACTCTGACCTGTAGGGGCAGAGGCCATACTGATGCATGGGGGTAGAGCATGTTGTATCTCTAAACATGCTGTGGTGAACACATGGTTGGGTTAGCAGACTCTATGGCCAGAGGCATGCTTGTAAACAGGAACCTCGACACACACAGACTGAAGCTTTGACACATCTGGGTTAAAGAGAGAGAAAAAGAGAGACCTGTCCCGTTTAGTCGAAGGGATTGTGAGTAAAGTCTGTCCTCTGTGGCATTTTCTCTTAGTCTTTGAGATAGCAGACCTCTCCAAACACGCGTCCTTGACAGCCACAAGGCACAAAATGTTCATCTGAGGCTCAGCTCACGACGTGCAAAGTCTGAGGCTTCGAACGTGATGGGAAGTGAAGGGCGAAAGGTTGTGTAAGGGGTAAAGACCTTTCGGGGCATGGTCCTTAAATCTTCAGCTCTTCAACAAGTCAGAGACTGTTTCTATCAAGCAAAAATAGTTTAACTTTTGAATTTTTTTTTGTTTAATAGTTGGTAACTATTTATAGCAGTACTCTTATACCCTTTATAGCAGGGCTTTTGTTGTGTTATTTCTGTTTTAAACCATGAAGGCGAGCCAATGGATATCACACGAGCATGCGTTTGCACCAGGGTTTGCACACGTGCAAACTTTGCACAAGATTTATGCCGATGAACGTCTTAATCTCAGTCAATTCACTGTAAGCAGAAAGTGAAAGTAAAAACGGAATGACGGAGTAATGACAGAGCTTTCAGCATCTGACGCCGCATATTCTCTCAGAGACAAAGAGAGACGGATCTACTTCAACATATGCTGATAACAGTATAGCCTATAGCTGTTTTCATTTATTTCCTTTATATTTCTCTTGTGGCCCGTACATACTGAAAAAAAATAAGAAACGTATTTTGTGTTAAAACAGGTTGTTTTTGAAAGTCGGTGCTTGAAATCAAAGCTTTTTATTTCATTGATTTTTATTGATGACTACAGTGTTAATATTTTAATTATAGGACTATAATTCATTGTAGGTAGCCTATAGCCTAATATACCTGTTTTAAAAGACCTTTTTTAAAAACATTTTAATTGAGGAGTAAATATAGCCTAATCTTATTCTCGCAGCGCGTCAGTTATGCATTAATTATTGCAGGGCAAATTAATTGTACTTTTAATTTAATAATAAAAGTAACTTCATAATAATAATAATAGGCCTAATAAAAATATGAATGTAACAGGCCTACATTAATTGGAACTGCCAAATCCTCTTAAGATTGCCAGTGTCATTTTACCAACAACCTTGAGCTGATTAGAAAAGCAGATCAGAAAGGTTAAAAAGCTCTAGAAGCTTGACAGAATGTGTTTTTTCTGAGTCTTCCAGATGCTTGATAGGCTGACATTTTGTCAGTCAGTGCCACTGACAGGTCATCATCCTTCAGGTTTTTCAAGGTTGTTGTCTTTCACATGCATATTGAAAATGCATTTTCCAAGAAAATGTATACCTGTGGTTGCGTATTAATATTTTTAGCCACATTTATGTACAATTAAAAGTGTTTATATACAGTTATTTCATCGTAATTATTTTGTATGTACTATATGGCTGGAGAAATGAAGAGTATTCAACATGCTGTTACTTTACCTTTCCTTCCAGGTACTATGCCATCTGTTGCCAGCCGCTGGTTTACAGGAATAAGATGACACCGCTGAGAGTGGCTCTAATGATCGGAGGATGCTGGATAATCCCAACCGTTATTTCCTTCCTACCCATAATGCAAGGCTGGAACAGTATTGGAATAAATGATTTGGTGAGTCACATCCATCAAATGGTCGACTGTTTGTGCTGATAAGGTTTGCGAAGGCAGTCTGACTTTGATTCTTGTAATGATGTTTCTTTGAATTCTCTCACTGTGCAATCAGGGCGAGCGTAGATTATTAAAATGCCCTATAAAATGTGCAAGGAGTGAATATGAGGGAAACTTGTGACGCGTGCAAAGTCTTTTTCAGGCATCTTCTCCGCTTTCTATGCATTTTACAAAAGGCAATTATGCATGCATGCATAGAAGCCAAGCCACAGTGCATTTTTCTAGGAAAGCATTTGCAGTATGTAAAGACCAGCTTTGAGGGGTGGGATGATTGAGGAGAAAATTAAATGCCACAGTCTCAAGTAGGTAACTTAATCCATTACTTACCAGTAAACAAACAAAAATGGCCCTGGGTGAAGACTGATGCACCATAATTAAGTCACACTGGAGAAAGGAAATGTTTTTCTCTATGGTTTCCTCGTGCTTGTTGTAAATGTAATGTTTCATGAGTTTCATGTGACACCATTTCTGTTTTCAGTCTTTGGTAACTGACCAGATGTATCTAATACATCTAATGCATACAGCTTTCCCAAATGGGGTTTTGTGAGTTGATGAAAAGCTAATAATTAAACTGAGCACAAAGTTAAAATAAATAGATGTGGCTACAGGGCCGGCACCAAGGGGGGGCATTTGCGGGCCGTGCCCCCCCAAACGAGTTACTGTGCCCCCCTTTCCATCCTCTCCCCTCCTTGCTGAATGTGATCGATTTCGAAAGCGAAAGTGAAACCGATAAAACAGCTCACATAAGAAAGCGATTGCACGCTTTAGAGAGCGTCAGCAACTGCATGCGATCACAAATTGCACGCTTCCCACCCGAAACAACCCCCCTCCAACACACACACACAACGTGATTTGTGGCCCTCCTAGAAATTCAAATGCCCCCCCGATAGGTGCCCTGGCACCGGCTCTGTGTGGCTACACAATTAATTGAAATAAAACTGAAATCATGATATAGCACCTCAATGTGGCTTGGATAATAGTAAACGCTGCTTCTCACAAACTCATTTAACATGCATTTTGGGAACACATTGTATGCTGTGTTCACTTTATTTACTCGTTTGCACCATTTTCGTCCTTTTATAGCATTTAACCAGTAGCTATTCCACTAAAATAACAACACAAAGATTTAACATTTGAAAATTGAGAATTTAAGACATAATAATAGTATTGTAATTTGCAGTGTAAAATAAAACAATTATTATGCCTGTAATTATCAAATACTCATTTTTTATTTTACAGAGCAATTGTGATAAATGCGCCATAAAAGCGCCAATGGGAGGGGAAAATTCAGCGGAATGATTTACTAACAATGCGCACATTAAAGAACACAGACGCAGCCAGATCATTTCCATAATGACCAGCGCAATCTACCAAGAGCAGCGCAAATTACCGCCTGCTTTAAAACATGCTTTTTTTTTTTGGCGTTAAATAATGTCGCAAATACCAGCAATTTGATGAGCACAAACGTTAGTAAATTGCGTTGCATGATTCATTTTAATACTCTCCTCCCATAAATTTTGCGTCTGAAAGGTTAACTCCTACAAATGCATATCTAATAAGGTCAGGTGCAAAAATAACCACGTCTTTTCAGCGCTAATTCTTTACTGTGCGTTTTTATTAAATCCTGCCAGTACTATTACATGTAACAGCCTTACTTAATTTGATTACAAAAAAGTAACTGTAATCAGTTACAGTTACTGAAAAAAAATGTGTAATTAAATTAGTTACTTGTTAAAATATTAATGATTACAAAGGGTGTTATATTTGAATATTTTCATGCACACACACACGCGCGCACACAATTTTAATTGATTTCTTTCCCAAATTGCATTGACTGCTCTAAAATAAATTGATACACCAATTTTTTTAGGAGTTTAGGACACAGAATTGGACACGATTATTTGATAATTGTTTTATTTCCTTTCTGGATTTATGTACATGCTAGATTTTTTTTTTTAAGATTAACGGTTTCTTTTCAAGGCATTGTTAGATACCAGTGTTTCCTGTTGTAGCTATACAAAGAATTTAAACTATATCTTATGATTTTATATCTGTATTTAACCTCAGAACAATCTCAAAGTAAAAAAACAAGTAAAAAGAGGTGCTGAAATCTGATTTTGTGGTGGCTGTGGTTTAAAATTAAGTGATGAAGGATTTGGAAAGTATGACAGTACTCAGTGTTGAGTACTACTGTAAAGTTAACCCTGCCTGCTTTAAATGTTTGAAAATGATTCACAGTTGAAAACATTTGTTAGAAATTTAGAAAAGTAATCAAATTTAATCATTTACATTACTTTAATAAAGTAACTGAAATCGTTTCACAACATTACATTTTAAATAGGGTAACTTACATTTCCAAAGTAACCTTCCCAACACTACTACTAATAATAATACGAACTATGATATATGTGCAGCCCTATTATATAAATAATTTTAAAATATAAACAATCAAAATAAAACCCCTGATAAAACCAATTAATTATTTTATCTTTACTTTTCAGGCCATACTTCAAGTAAATATTTTACATCTAAGGGATTCAACAAAGCTTGGGAAGCCCTGAGCTAATATATCTAAAGAAATAATTGAGACTTGAAGTGGTTTTCTCTAAGTTTGTAGCTTCCTTCAAACTGAAATTTCAAGAAGAAAAAACATATGAAAGAATGAATTAGTGTTCTATTTGAAGTAAATAGTTGGCAAGATGAATTAGTATTCTATTCAAAGTAAATAGTTGGCATTCTGTCGTCTGGAGTCTCTTGTGTTGGTTCACAGGCATTACATTAATGGCTACCTACACTTAACATTTTCACAGATGTGAATGAGTCAAGCTTCCCGTTCTGCCAAAAGCTCTTCTCAAAGGAACTAATTAGTGGTTTGATATTGAATATCAATGATAGCATGAACCAAAGTCCAGCTTATTAAAAAAGCCTTATACTGATGTAAAATATGTTTGCAGTTCATGAGTTTTTTATTATGGATAGCGTTGGTGTTGGGTTTAGAGCTTGGAGGGCTCAGCGTTATGATTTGAGAGTGTTGGGAGGAGCAGACAGGAGAGAGACGCAGATGAACAGTGATTAATAGCTCTCATCATGACACTTCCCTCTGTGGATCAAATCAGTACTAGCTTGTTAGTAAAAAAAGAAAAGAAAAGAAAAAAAAGGGTGTATGTATTTAATTTATGCTTCTCACTGCTCTAGATCAGATACAAATATATCTGTGTTAATTTCTCTCATCAAGTTCTCTTCACTTACAATGACTTGCCATTTAGCTATTGTTCATGTTAACTGTGGGGTTAACCACTGTTTTTCTAATGTATGTCACTAATTGCACATTAATTAAATACAATAACATTTCTAATTGGAACATAGTTTGATGGGATAACAACAGTCTGAAATTGTTTTCTGTGGTTTTTAATTGGCTTATAGCCAAAAATAAAAAAATATGTGAAGCATGCTCTGTATATAAAGATGTTTATATTTAAGATGTGCAAGTTTGGGGTCAGTAGATTTTGTTTATGTTTTTGAAAGTCTGTCGTGCTCACTAAAGCTGCATTTATTTTGATGAAAAATACAGTAAAAACAGTAATATTGTGAAATATTATTACAGTTTAAAATAACTGTTTGCTATTGTAATATAGTTTAAAATGTAATGTATTCCTGTGATGCAAACCTGAATTTTCAGCATCATTACTCCAGTCTTCAGTGTCACATGATCCTGCAGAAATCATTCTAATATGCTGATTTGCTGCTCAGCATTTTAAATGTATGTCTTCCACTTTTGGAATCAATTTAACACATGCTTCCTTAATAAAAGTATTAACTTGTTTTAAAAAATAAAAATCTTAGTGACCCCAAACTTTTTCTAAATCAAAGCTGCGGCTTTTAAACAGCACTGTCTTTGTGCTCTGAACTGTACAGTATGGATTACCTAAAGACCACAGAGCTGATGAGAGCAGATATATGCTAGAGACAGACAGACTGCAAATGAGTCAAGACACTTACCTCTGTTTCTGTGATTTTCCTCAGACAAGCTGTCAGTGTCCAAGAGAGAGTGACGTCACTATCTGTTCACACTATATGGATTTAATGAGTTGAATGTGCATGTTACTCCCCAAAATAACCAAAGAACAGTATTAAGCATGTACGAAGACTGACAACTGTTGTGTAAATGTTGACATAAAGATAGGTAAAGGTCAAAGGTCATCACACATGATGGTTTAAATGTATCATCACACCCTGAATGACTTTTCAAAGTCTTTCCACACTAGAGGACGTCATGCATCAGAGGCTGAATTTAATTCTAGGGGAGTGTAATTAATTTACTAGTAACAGAGTTGATGCACTTAATATAGTGCTGTATGTCACAGGATTTGAATGTCAAGCATTTTTTATTAATATGAAGTGCTGAGAGTCCCTAAATAATGTATTTTGGGAGCAAGATATTTACAGACTCATGCCCTCTAGCCAAGGTCTCTTTCACACCTGAAGGTGCTCGTATTTGACCAGATGAAGTATTGTAAGTAGTCACCTCTGCTCTTAAAACGTCTCCTCAAATGACTGTTCCTTGAAGCCAAAGACACACGGAGTTGAATATTAATGAACGGACACGGAGGGAGAAGCTGCTGAGCACTGAAAACTAGTGAAAGAACATCCTACACTTTTAAAAATGAAAGTTCTTTATTGGAATCTGTGATAGAATCTTTAATATTCCATTTCACAAAAGGTTCTTTATGTTGGAAACCGGTTCTTTGGATTTTTCAAGTCACGTTTATTTATATAACGCTTCATACAATTTGGAAACACGTTATTTTCAGTTCACTTTAGACATTCTACTAACTATAAGTAACTTTCTCAACTACATGTCAACTAGCAGTCATTAGAGTATTAGTAGACTGTCTGCGTAATGTCTGCTAACACTTTATTTTGATGCTCCATCAACAGACATTTTACTGACTATAAGTAACTTTGCAAGTGCATATCAACTTATTCTACTAACAGTCTAATAATACTCTAATGAGGGTTAGTTGACATGTAGTTACTCATAGCAAAGTTACTTATAGTTAGAATATCTAAAGTGGACTATTAGAATAAAGTGTAACTTAAAATACAGATTGTTTCAAAGCAGCTTCACAATAATAAACTGAAAAAAAAGAGTCAATGTGAAACAAATTCTTCTGTAAATCAGTTTTAAAAAAAGACACGCAATTCAGCTCAAAATATGTTCTTCACATGGTTCTTTGAAGAACTGTTCACTGAAAGGTGCTTTGGAGAACCAAAAATAAGAATAAATTTTCTTTATTTGCATCTATAGTTCCATGAAGAACCTTTAACATCAATGGAACCTTTCAATTGCACGAATGGTTCTTTATAGTAGATAAAAGTTCTAAAGATTAAAACTTTTCAAAGAACCAAGGGGAAAAATGATTCTTTTGGTTCAAAAAACCAAAAAGGTTCCTCAATTGCATTGCTGAGAAAACCCTCTTTTGGAATCTTTATTTTTAAGAGTGTACATTCTTTAGTGTGTGTGTAATCTGAATGTGTCAACATCCCCCTCTTGACAGATAGAGAAGCGGAAGTTCTCTGGCAACTCCACGGTGTGTGTGTTTATGGTGAACAAGCCATATGCGCTGACCTGCTCGGTCGTGGCCTTCTACGTACCACTGATCCTGATGGTGCTGGCGTACCAGCGCATCTACATCACGGCGCGGGCACACGCTCGACAGATCAGCATGCTGCAGCGGGCCGGAGGAGCGGGGAACGCAAACAGCGCAGATCACCAACGCAACCACCGCATGCGCACCGAGACCAAGGCGGCCAAAACTTTGTGCATCATCATGGGCTGCTTCTGCCTGTGCTGGGCCCCTTTCTTCATCACGAACGTGGTGGACCCCTTCATAGACTACAGTGTTCCTGAGCAGCTGTGGGCAGCCTGCCTCTGGCTGGGCTACATCAACTCCATGCTCAACCCCATTCTCTACGCCTTCCTCAACAAGTCCTTTCGTCGTGCCTTCCTCATCATTCTCTGCTGCGGACACAAGCGCTACCGCCGACCTTCCATCCTGGGCCCTGGAACGACCTGCACGGCCACGCAGATCAACGGCTCGACACACGTCCTGAAGTAAGTGAGATTATAGCGTTATATTTACTAATGTGGTTCTGATGGAATTGCATTTGAAACGAGAGCAGATTGTGGTCAGAAACAGTAACGTTGCTGTCCACCAGTGTTAATCTCATCGACAAAATCAACCCAGGCTCATTGAAAATATGTGGCCCTGGACCACAAAACCAGTCATAAGGGTCAATGTTTTAAATAAGCTTTCCATTGATGTATGGTTTGTTAGGATAGGGCAATATTTGGCTGAGATACAACTATTTGAAAATCTGGAATCTGAGGGTACGAAAAAAAAATAAATATTGAGAAAATCACCTTTAAAGTTGTCCAAATGACGTTCTTAGCAATGCATATTACTAATCAAAAATTAAGTTTTGATATATTTATGGTAGGTAATTTACAAAATATTTTCATGGAACATGATCTTTACCTAATATCCTACTGATTTTTGGCATAAAAGAAAAATCGATAATTTTGACCCATACAATGTATTGTTGGCTATTGCTACAAATGTATACCCGTGCTACTTATGACTGGTTTTGTGGTCCAGGGTCACATATGTGCTTGTGGCGGCATTTCTGCAACACCGATATTACGTACCTTATTGCATGTTTTGCGGCAGTTTCAAAGTGAGAGTTGCGATAAAACGTGCATTCAGTACATGACTGTGGCATGATACAGGCACATGATACAGGCACATACTGCAGTGTTTTTATAATGTTGTTTCAGGTACGCATTGCAGCGGTTCATAATTCAAATGTCCAGGGAGAGTCACTAAATGATTAATGCTCTATCGTGTAGGAAAATAACACACCCCCTACACCAATCCCAACACTAAACTTACCCGATAGTACTAACAAAAGCAAAAGTTTGAGCCGTTTTGTCGAACTGTAGTTTCACAGTTTTTATACCGGAGTGCTTCTGCTCACAAATTCAACGACATATCACGTGAGCTACCGGGGAAACCTTAGAAAACATGAAGCTGTATATGTGTTGCTAATGTTGAAAAGTATCGGTTTTTAAATCTCACAGCATGTTAAAATTGTTTTGAAGTCATAGCATAATCTTGTGCAAAATAAGGCTTTCTTAATCAAAACTCTGGCCCTTTCATACTTTGTTTGAAAAGGAATAAATGTTGTTGGAGTTTTACTGCCTCTAGTGTTCATTTGAACTGGAAACTGGAGCGATTCGTACATACAGTAGAGTATACGAACATTTTTGAGTTTGTTGGGTTGAGGCATTTAATTTCGTCAAAATTAAATAACTTTTTTTGGTCCATAAATTTAGAGTGAAATTTGTTAAAATTAATGAATATAACGTGACGGCATATTGACTAAAATTAGTCTGCATAAATCTGTTTTGTAAATGCATGTCATAGATCTTACTGTGAACGATTCATCCACATAGGCCTATATGTTTAATTTAAATGTTTTTGTTTTTTTTTTATCTTATAATGTTTAATCACAATGTCTTAACTTAATAGATTAAAATTTTTTAATCGTTTAGTCCACTTAAATCTCGCCCACAATCCACTGCAAGCTTGCAGTAATTTTTTTTTGTTTAATGCCCACAATTAAAAACTCCAGTCAACAAACTCATGCATAAGTGCATCCTACAATTTTTTTTTTTTCTTTTTCAATAATCCATTACACTTGGATGTGCATCACAATAAGGAAGAAAAGATCTGCTGCTACTTCTTTCATTGCGACTTGGATAATGGATAATTTAATGGATATTTTACTAAAAAAAAAAAAAAAAAAAAATTCCTGGTATCATAATCAAGCTTTAATTTACGCTGCTTTCACACTAGCACTTTTGGTGTGTACCTGTGTTTGTTTAGATGATGTGAATGCTGTTTTCTTCTGATGATGCAAATATACTGTGGTTTGGACCTGAAAAAAAAAAGTTCCCCAGTGGGAGCAGGGAGAGCAATCAAACTCAAACCTAGTATGAAAGCACGCTTAAAGGTGTTCACTTTCAGTGATGTAGAAAACTTCTAGGTTGATTCATTCTCATATACTTACGCTTTTGTTTTTTTGCTTGTCATATTGACTTATATATGATGTTTGGTGGTCATTTGTACAAGTTCTTGGAGCAATGGGCAGCAAAGCATAAGTCCATGTCTTGCTTCGTACACCTTTTACATTCACTGTCAGGTGTAATTTTCTTCCTTTGTACTATTTCATCTGACCTTTCTAGATTGCTCACCTCCTTGACCTAACAGCATTTACTCAGAAAAGAGCACACCATGAACAGTATGTTGAAGCTTCTGCTGTTATGTGTCACATGGGAACATAAAACTGAACTTTTTCATTTAGACTACACGTCTGCTAGAACTCTTAAAACTCTTTTGCTCCCCATCTGCTTTATTTTTAAACTCTTCTCAGAAACATCTTGACAGAGAAAGTTTATTGTTTCACTAAAACAGACTAAAACTGTTTATCTGTCCTACGAGATTGTGCTGTAAAGATTGCCCAAAAGTGTTGTTCGTCCATGTACTGTCACAATATTCATTATTATTATTATTATTATTATTTTACAAGAATCCATTTATATATAAATATAAATATATATGCCTTTGAAGCCAAAAATAGTATTTTATGTCCATTTTCCACTCTCTCACTGACCCTAGAAGTAAACAAGCCCTTTTTAAAGGAAGATAAAATTTGCTGAAAAATTTCTCACCCTCAGGCCATCCAAGATGTAGATGAGTTTGTTTCTTGATGGGAACAGTTTTGGAGAAATGTAGCATTACATCACTTGCTCACCAGTGGATCCTCTGGAGTGAATGGGTGCCGTCAGAATCAGAGTCCAAACAGCTGATAAAAACATTACAATAATCCACAAGTAATCCACACCACTCCTGTCCATCAGTTAACATCTTGTGAAGTGAAAAGCTGTGTGTTTGTAAGAAACAAATCCATTACTAAGGCATTTTAACTTTAAACAATTGCTTCCAGCTAAAATATTCATCCATTATCCATAATAATGCTTCCTCCAAGTCCATCCTCTGTTCTCCTCTCACATCAAAATCCACAGACATATCTGTTTAGAACTTTTGTTTTGGACTCTTTTTGCTTATAAACAGTGCTTGATCTGCGCATATTTCTCTCCTGATTCAGTCAAGGTAACCTTTTTTACTGGAAAAAACATTATGGATAGCAGACTAATATTTTAGCAGGAGTTTCAGAATACATTATTGAGAAGTTTGGGTAATTTTTATATTACCTTACCTGTCCATATAAAACTACCCTACGTGACTAGGGGTTTAGTTTCAAAATATTATTTTGTTTCAAAATAAAAATTCAATCTGTCATGATTTGACCCTTTAAAATCTCCTGTAGTGATGTAGGTTACAATGTCGGTTGCACGCTGGTGAGAGCTCAGATGGAGGAGATGTGTAGATCAGAGGATGAGGGTCAGTGGAGGACAGCTCTCTCAGGCTCTAACCACAAAACCTAGCATGTTATTTTTGATACAGCAAAGATTAAAGATTTAAGCTGGCTGGTCAAATCCCTCAAGGGAAGTCTAGAATGCAAGGGTGTGGCTGTTGTTATTAATGCAACCAGACATGAAAAAAAATGTACTATATGCCGAGTGAAGGGCGTATATAAAAAACATTAATATGATGTAACATTGTGTTGTTGAGGGGCATGCATAGTGGCAGTGTGGTAGCAACTGACCATTTTTCATTTCAAATAAAAAATTTTTTTCTTGTGAGTAAAGATTAATTTTTTAATGGCAGACCTGGCAAACATTCGTTTGATTTTTTTCAAGCAATGTGTACAGCATTATATAAGGCTGTCTTGCTAATTGTGCTCTACAGATCCTAACCCTTCATTTCACCCAGTAGAATTACAGTATTTCAGAAACATGCTCATATTCATTAATGTGTTTTTAGTCTCTCACAATGATCTATTATCAGATACATCTATTTAAATCGGTTATTGTGATTTTTTTTTTTTTTTTTTTTTTTTTTTTTTTTTTTGTAATACAGAACTTGAGCCTTAGTAAATTCAAAGCAGTGAAACAAAAGCAAAAGCTGTTATCAATAATAGATGAATGATTTATTTTTTCAATAATTTATGGTTAGAGTTTGGCATTTTATTTTTAAGTAAGAGTGCTTTTATGCATGGTTTGTTGGTGACATTTAGTGGTAGGCCTGCTGGGAAGAGAAGAAAAACTTTCACAGAGGCCAAATATGTCAGCAGCTTAACTTTGTTGCACATTGCTAGAGTTTCTCTTAGATTTCATTTGCTGGAAACTATAAAACATTGCCAGTTCTGCAAAATAAGAAACAGGGAGGTCATTTCAAAAACCTAGATGGGAGTATTTGTCAGATTTTTAAGAAAATAAGGATGCAAAAAATTGCCCAGATCCACAAAGTTTAATTTAAGTCTGTTTCGTTTTGGCCTCTTCCTTACAGTTCTGATGTTTCTTTAGTGGTGGTAATAATGAGCACACTCTGAATATTGGTGTGCTGTTTCTTCTCATTCTAATCATATGTTACAAGTCTTTTAAATCACTTTCTCAAAAGAGATCTGTGGATTCTGTTTCCATGGAAACACCAATGGATTACCTCCTTTTAGACAATGTCTTTGTATTTGGCCATCTCACTGTATACTTTGGCATGGCTAGACAGCCATAATGCGTTTGTTAAACAAGCATTTAGTTTTTGCATTTTAAAGAGTGAAATGCAAGTTGTTCCCAGAAGTAATGGAAATTAATTCCCAGACTAAATGGAATTTGGTCAGCAGGGGTAACATTACACATGGTTGAATCTGAAAACTGTCAAGAATCATGTTTCAGATTTTAACTTAAGCTATTTTGAGGGTTTCGGTGTATCTTGACATTATTTTCATGACAATTAAGTGCATTTACATATGTAATTGGCATACTCTAATGCATCAAAATATCATTCTCTTTAATATGCCAAATATGTAATAAATGTTTAAATTGTAAAGTATAATTGTAATTATGATTTGACGCATGAATGTGAATATGATTTTAATTATACACTACCAAAAGTTAGAAGCAATATGATTTTTTTTAATGTTTATGAAAAGTCTCTTATCCTCACCAAGGCTCCAATTATTTGATCATAAATACAATAAAGTAATATTATGAAATATTTTTACAATTTAAAATGAATGTTTTTTTTTTTATTTGAATATATTTTAAAATATCAATTATTCCTGTGAACAAAGCTGAATTTTCAGCAACATTACTCCAGTCTTTCGTGTCACATGATCCTTCAGAAATCATTTCAATATGTTGATTTATTGATCAAGAAGCATTTCTGAGGATTATCCATATTGAAATATGTTGTGATAAAATGTTTGTGGAAACTGATACATTTTTTTAAGGATTTTTTGAAGAATAGAAACAGGATTTTTCATGCATCCTTGCTGAATAAAAGTATTAATTTCTTTAAAATAAATAAATACATAAATCAATATTTATTTAAATATAAATGAGATTTCAAAGCTGATTTTATTATGATTATTTTCTCTTTTCAAATCTTTCAAATTCTCCTGATGAGAATTATCTGGAGGAGAAATGTCATGTAAATAATGTCACAATGCAAAGAATCTTAATAGTCCTAAAACAGCCTTAATTTTCATTTTGAAGAATAAATTTGATATTTTTTTTTTCTTTTGAATTTGAGGTGAAGTATGACCTGTAAATTTCTTTGTGAGATTCGCCCACACGATATGTATGTCCAGAAAAGTCATTTGCCATTTCCCTTATCTGTGACACCTTAGTTTGACGTAATAATGTGTTTTGACAGTGTCCAGTGTCCTTTCTGCTCCAGGTCACTCAGACCAAATGATTCATGGGAATGAGACACACTGCGCTGTCAACAGTGTGAGTCTTAGAGGAACAGCAATTACTGATTGGCATGTCACTGTCATTTACATGCCACAGCCGTCATGTCGCAATTTACTGCTATTTTTTTCTCCATGTCAATTTTTCCATTCTTAGTCTCAATAAATTAAGGGTGCAAGTACTTTTTTCTAAAGTTTTACACTTAAATAAATACATGCACTAGCATTCAAAAGTTTGGGATCTGTAAGATTTTTGAAAGAAGTCTCTTATGCTCACCAAGGCTGCATTTATTTGATCAAATATACAGTAAAACAGTAATATTGTGAAATATTATTATAATTTCAAATAATTTCAAATATTATATGAAATATTATTACAATTTTGAATATTTTTTTTCAAAATTCTTTGATGAATAAGTTAAAAAAGAAAAGCATTAATTCAAAATAGAAATCATTTCTAACAATATGTCTTTACTATCACTTTTTAACATGTCCTTGCTGAATAAATGTAGTAATTTCTTTCAAAAAAAGAAAGAAAACAAAGCATACTGACCCCAAACTTTTGAACGGTAGTGTATACTGCTATAAAATATTCTATTTTGAATAAATCCTGTTCTTTTTAACTTTTCATTTATCAAAGATTCCTGGAAAAAAAAAAGCATTTACAAGGATACAAAAAATATTAAGCACATTTCTAACATTGATTATAAAACATTTCCAACATATTAGAATGATTTCTGAAGGATCATGTGACACTGAAGACTGGAATAGTGATGCTGAAAATTCAGCTTTGCATCAAAGGAATACATTATATTTCAAAGTATATTAAAATAGAAAACTGTTATTTTGCTTTGTAATACTATTTCACAATATTACTGTTTTTACTGTATTTTTATCAAATAAAAGCAGCCTCGAGAGACTTCTTTAAAAAACAAAAAACAAAAAATCTTACTGATCCCAAACTTTCGAATGGTATTACTAGTGAGAAATATCATTGAAATGATGCACATATTTCTTCATGCTTTCATGAGACTAAAAATGAATCATAAAAACTGTTTTGGACATATCTTTGGATTATTTGTTAATCAAATCCATCTTCATGTAAAAGCAGCTGTTTAAATTGCTTCATCAGCTGCAAACAATGCAAACAGGATGTTTGCTTAAACTGTAGGAGACTGCTGGTCCACTATGAGATGTGTGAACTTAACAGCTTTTATTGTTCCCCTGAGTACAAACATCGTCTTTTATCATTATAAACCGAAAATCATTAATGCATCTTTAACTAAACAAGCAAGTAGTTCATCTAATGTCAAATCAACCGCATTGACACACCACTTTTTTTCACACTTGACTACTACAGATAGCAGGAACGCTTCTCTGCATAAACTGTTCACTATCATGTTAAAACAACAAGATATCATAGGTCTCCAGTATACAAACACACAGGATCAGAGACACTGGCTGTTCACCCGGCTTGAACAAGGAACCCGCAGATGATTGAACATCTTCGAAATCCTCTCCACCACAGAAGATGTTGTCTAAACATGTCCCACTGAAAACGGGTCCAGATCAGGCTGTGCAAATGACCGTAAAGGCTCTCCAGTTTGTCCTACCGCTCTTTGTTTTTCACAGCCCTTTGGAAACCTGCCCGGGACATAAATCGTGGAACTGTTTCCAAATGGTGGGGCTGTCAACATGTTAATCTGGCTGATAAACATTGGAGTGAAGTATGCTGGGATCTCAGGGGCAGCTGCTTTGGAGAGCCGGGGCTCTGCCGGAGACGCTGGAGGCCGGAGCTGTGGGACAGGCGATTGAGTTTAGAGCTCCAGGCAGATTAACACAGACGACACACATGTCTAAACACAGGGCTGCTGTCTTCCGTCTTAATTATTCAGTAATTCACCCGCAGCTCAACATGGAGATGTTCAACTCATCTGGGTATCGAAGGCTCCTCTGGGTTCTGTCTCAGTGTCTTAGTGATTCAAATTAGCCCATCAAACATGGATTTAAGTCTTGCCTAAAAATGATTGCTGTTAAAGGTCAGCACTGTAAGGTAAATGATTCAATGACGTAATGCCTTGTTCTATTCGAAATCCTTGTTTATTCAAAAATACATTGAACATGAATGCAGAATGTGACTGGAAATCACCTCTCATACCTCTTCAAATCAGCAAAGTTTTAATTTAACATTTTAAAATTAATTTTGATATTTTTATCAAAAACAAAAAACTGGCCCAGAGATCACAGCTATGTAAATGTGAAATTAAAAAGGCTGAAATTAGTGGTTGAAGTACTTTTAAGTTGAAGTACTTTTATAATTTCTTATTATCAAATAATAACAGCAACAGCAACAATAATAATAATAAGTATTATTATTATTATTATTATTAGATTCATACAACTTATTATTATTATTATTTGTATGAAAAACTTTGTTTGCCAGATTAAACTCTTTGTGTTATAACCGTGAAGACGGAATCAGATTTTTAAATATCCAATTATTTGACTTTTTTTATTGTTAAAATGATCAAATTATATAAACTCAAGAAAACTTTGATATTTAGGAATAAAAAAAAAATATTATATATCCATTATGGCAGGATTTGTACATTTAACAGAGTGAGAAACAAAATATTATTTACTTTGTCACTTAAGTGGAAAATGTAATTTTTGATCTTAAAAAATTGCAAAACATATTTTTATGAAAATGAAAAATAAAAATAACATGAATACAAAGAGTATATTTCTAACTTGACAAATGTAATTTAAACTAGACTTTTTATTTTCATCATCTCAAACATCCTTATTTGTCATTGTCTCAAATATTGGTGCAGTAACAATAATGCACCAGTGCACTGACTCCAGCTCCCTAGATCCCATCCCCTTAGGGTTGTTGAAAATTGTCACAATATTTTGTTTCACACTGTCTTAAACTCCCAAATTCTGCCATTATGTAAAGATCCACAACAGGCATCTCATATTATTATGGATTACAATCTAATGGCACTGAATATCCTTCAAGCATACTAGACCGATAAAATCTATATCTATTAAATATACTGTAGGTATGCATACATTAAGGTTCTAATTTGTTTTGTGGTGTGGTTAATAATGGGCATCAGCTGCATTACTTTAATGAATTCTCAGTAGCGATGTAGGTCAGACATTAATGATCACATGCATGACGCCACTGTTTCTTATCAGTTTATTGCTTGTCCTGAGCAGTCATGGATTAATAGCTAAGGTTTAATTCAACATTGTCAAATACAAAGTCTAGATATTGTGCACTGTCTGAATGTGATGGTGTCTATGTGTATATATATATATATATATATATAAGTCATTATTTTCTATTATTTTTTCATTTAAAGGACCTCAAACACACAGTTCAGCTATTCACTTCATATTCACTGAAAGCATCTCAGATTTTAAAGTTTTCAACAAAACTTTTTTCCCTGTTGTGTTATTCACCTTAAATTTGATTCTGCCGTTTAACTGATGAAGCACATGGAAAGCAGAAATATTCACTGAGTTAGCACTTGCTGTAGGAGAAATGCGGAGTCATGAATGCTTCGAAATGCTCCAGGGTCCTAACATCTAACATCTAACATCAGCAATGTACTTGATCTAGTGGATTCATAATTGTTCTTTGAGTATGACTCTCTCAGGACAATGGCACATACGTCTAATTCAAAACATATTGCGGTTTTGTGAGGATGATCTTAAGAAGGCCAGGCAGAGAAGTTCATGTAATGTCTGCTGCTCTGAGAGAGGCTGTTTGTGTTGGGCAGAGGTCTCTGGCTCTAACAGCCTGCCATAAATCACCTCTATTAAGATTTATTTGTGAAATTATGGTTGGCTTAATGAGGAAGGCCAATCATTTCTGACAGTCTGCGTCAAAATCTACTCCTAAAATAAACATGCAGAGCTATTATACATGAGTCAGCGATGTGACACTCATTTTGTATTTGTCTAGATTGTTCAAAAATGCATTAAAAATTCAATTCATACAGGCAGTTGAATACAGTCATCTTTTATAATGAACATTCAGTTTCTGAATTAGAGGTAATTTTGGTGTTTTTGGGAGCATAGTGTTGAAATCTGTAAGTGGTGTAACTTGTATGGTTTTGTAAAAATAAATAAATTAATAATAATAATTCCTGAAAACAAAACTTAATAAATAGGCATAAATAACTTGTCATGATATTTTGTTATTATTATTATTTTTATTATTATTATTATTTTATTTAAAGTAACTTTTCCCCTAAATATTAAATATTATTAAATGATAATCGTTTGTCTGTCATTAGATATTTTTAAGGTGAGAAAATTAATCATTAATATCTAATAAATTATATATATAATATATTATTCATTAGGATCAATAGAATATGGTGTACAAAAATATTCAAGGTGCATGGAAATAATATTTTATTAATTTTTGCTAGGTGGTCAATTAATATAGCCTATATGAAACCAACATGAAAACAAATATGTAATTCCTAATAACTTGGCACATACATGCTTTTAAGCAGATTTCTAAAGGATTTCACCTTTCCAGTGTCCTGGACATCCTTATTTGTCATTGACCCATAAACACATTATGCACTCAGCACATTAGTGGTTTGTGAGAGATGAGAGCATTGAGCTGGATCTGAAATGAGGTCTGAGGAGGCTTGAAACCTACATATTGCACACGAGTCTGCTGCTATTCACTTGAGATATCAATCCTTCAGACGTCTGAGGGCACATCACGATAAAGCAGTCAGCACATTTCAGTTTAAAGTTGTCTTCTGAAAGATTAGTCCTATCCTCACCCTGACACCACATCTAGATGACAAAACTAGAGCGTTCTTATAAACAGCAAAGATGTTTATAATACGAGCTTGCGATGCATTGATTTTAACAGAAGTGTCATTTGTACACTAAAACCTAGTGCTCTTCCTACCTAGACATCATCATTGGTAGGCAAAGGCTGGAATTGTAGTGTTGTTAGCTTAGCATTATGCTAATGTCAAGCTCAATTGGCAGCAGTTGTGAGTTGAATCTCCCATGCTCTTCAGGTGAGGAGCGCTTCAAATGAAAGACAGCAAGGCAGCTCATTAGGTTTGGGTTTGGAGAAGCTTTGCCATGTGCAAAATTTAGCACAAAGTGTGCGTGCGAAGCAAACGTTAGCTATATAACACCCGGGTGGCACTACTAAAACCAACAGCAGTTTTATGCGTTAGCTGCGCCTGAGCTGCAGTGTTATATGAGTTTCAGTGAGAGACAGATTATATGCATGTCTGCATGAGCAAGTCCTGTCTGCAGTGATGGACGTGTGTTTCTCAGCACAACACGCAGCCATTGCGATGACAGCCGGCTTTTGTGCACGTCATCAGCCGTACAGAAGCAAACTCAAAACTCGGTCTAATTGAGCATTACACTCAAACTGATGCCAGTTCAAACTGACGCCTCATATTTTAAAGTTATGATTCTTGTCTGCAACTCCTATAAAACAACCCAGCTTGCCTGTAAATTTTTTAGCATTAATATTGAGGTACGAGCCATGGATTGTATGAAGGGAAATTGTTAAAGATGTTTTTGATTGTGGATTACGTAAAGGCTTGTTCACTCCAAGAATAATAACTGTGAAGATAACTATATTAGCTTCCATACCAACAGATGATAATCTGTTTATTATTACAAGCGTACACTGTAGTTTTGTTGTCTGCCACTTAAAATGCTCGAGCTCTTTAAAGGAATAGTTCACCCAAAAATGACAATTCGCTGAGAGTTTACTTACCCTCAGGCCACAAAAGATGTAGATGAGTTTGTTTCTTCATCAGAACAGATTTGGGGAAAATGTAGCATTCCGTCACTTGCTCACCAATGGATGCTCTGCAGTGAATGGGTGCCGTCAGAATGAGAGTCCAAACAGCTGATAAAAACATCACAATAATCCACAAGTAATCCACACCACTCCACTCCATCAGTTAATGTCTTGTGAAGCAAAAAGCTGTGTGTTTGTAAGAAACAAATCCATCATTAAGACGTTAACTTTAAACCGCTGCTTCTGGCCAAAATATGAGTCCATAATCCATAATAATGCTTCTTCTAGTGAAAAAGTCCATCTACTGTTATCGTCTCACATCAAAATTAAACAATATATTTGTTTACAACTGTTTGGCTTATAAACAGTGTTTGATCTGTGCATATTTGTCTCCTAATTCAGACAAGATGACTTTTTCACTGGATGAAACAATATTATAGTTTAGATTATGGACTCATAGGCCCGGTTTCACAGACAGGGCTTAGACTAAGCCAGGATTAGTCCATAGTTCTATTAGGATATTTAAGTAATTTTGATAAACATGCTTAGAAAAAATTACTGGGGTGCATCTTGAGACAAAACAAAGGCACTGATAAATTTTAAGATCAGTCAGTGCAAGTTTATTTCAGCTGAAACAGTTCAGGCTTACATTTTAGTCTAGGACTAGGCTTCAGCTTTGTCTGTGAAACCGGGGGATAGTGTAGCCAAAAGCAACGGTTTAAAGTAAAGCACCTTGATGATGGATTTGTTTCTTAAAAAAATGCAACTTTTCATGTCAGAAGACATTAACTCATGGACTGGAGTGGTGTGGATTACTTGTGGATTATTGTGATGTTTTTATCAGCTGTTTGGACTCTCGTTCTGACGGCACCCATTCACTGCAGAGGATCCATTGCTGAGCAAGTGATGTAATGTTACATTTCTCCAAATCTAATGAAGAAACTCATCTACATCTCTGATGGCCTGAGAATGACTAAATTTTCAGCAAATTTTCATTTTTTGATGAACTATTTCTATAAAGTCAGGTGGATCTGAACGCCAGTCAGTGGTTTCATCGCAAAGTGATTCTAGCAATATCGTTCTTCTGTGTTGTTATCATTGTGATTGTAGTGTGGACTTGTCTATACTCAGAATTTTAACAATAATTAAAAAGTTTATTGTTTTAGTTTTTATGCTTGGGGTGAACAGCCCTTAACTGATAATGACTAAAGATAAGCATAAAATCTTCATCTATGTCGTATAAGTCACAGAGGGTCGCGTCTATGGGCTTATCTTCAGGCCATCGTATTGGTTTTGCACTTGATGAAGTACTTTCCCGCTCTTGGCTCTGGATTTTGATGATAAGCATATGTTATCTTGCATGAGCGATCTCTCAACAGTGTCTCACTTGGGACAGGATGTTTTCTTCAACAAACCTCAGACTGAAACAACAGCACACATATGTCAGCTCTTATGCAGGCGAGCAGCACGCCTCCAGTGCTTTGCTCTTCGAAAATAAACTTCCTCGAAATGAAACAAGGACTGACAGGCAGATCAAACAAAATGCCCACTGAAAAGGAAAAAATATCTGTCATTTTTAGCGAGTTTTATTCTGATTGGTGTTGTCAGTGTGCTTGCGCTAGCAAGAATTGAGATTAACTGTACGCACACTTCACCACACACGCTTATGGCTTTTATAGTGAATGATTAAATCATTGCTTACCACAATAGGTCTGAATTTGGTAAATATTTGTATAGATTCTGATTTAAAAATCAATTTGATTTAGGAAAAGACCTTGACCGTTGTCACAATTCATCCAAAAAGACAAACAAGAAAGAAATTAATTATGACCTTTTTTTTTGCATTGCGACTTTATTTGCATCACAATTAAGCCCAATTCCCATCAAATTCTCATTACCATAATGAGTTTTTGTTCCCATTATTGTTTAATTATTCTCAGTAATGCCTCGTTATGATGCAATGTTTTATTGTATACGATAATTAAGTTAAGAATAAAGAATGGAGTAAAACAAATATTATAATACAATTTTTTTGTGTATACAATAATTAAATCAAGAATAAAAAGAGTAGAATGAATACTATTATGATGTATAGGCTACTTAACAGTTTAAATAATGTTAGTTTTTTGCACATTGCTTTAATGGAAATATGAGGGAAGTGTGCTTAATTGTCATGAAAACAACATCACAATACATATTATAATAACACAATACACAGGCTTTATTTAGAGGTAAAATATAATCTCTAAATTAATAACTTATTTCCTTCATATAGTTTTGAGGCAAAATAAGACAGGTTTTGTGAGATTCACCTATAAATGAAATGAATATCTACCACAGATTCTTAATATTCTTAATATACAGTGTTTTATTGAAATTGGGTGGTTGTTATAATATTTATATACAGTTTGTAATGTTTATCTTACATCATTTCTATCACTTGTACCAAACAGGTGTGACATCTGAGATGGAGAGATTCACCCAAGGCTCCTTCATAGTTCTCATACTCACATTGGCGGTGTGCATCTGCCCACTTTTTTTTTATTACGCCTGACTTAAGGATTCTGCAGGGATAGTTGATTTGCACTTGTATTTATTGATAGCAGGACAGGGGTTAGGATTTCATTACAGAGGTCTGCGAATCTCAGCATCAGAACTGTTTGCTTTAACGCACACATATATAAATGGCGTCCTTATCTCCAGCTTGGAGAGTGAATATTGATCCGTAACCTTTATGAGAGGCGGCTCACTGAGTCATGCAGTGGTTCTCAGGTCTACTGCGAGCATCTGTGTTTGAGTAATTTATGTTATGAGTCTATTATGAAGCCAACAAACGAGGAACCATAGATACTGTGTATTTTAAGTGTCGCCTACTTAAAACCAGGAAAAGAGCTGTTTACATGGTACATAAAAGCCGCGGCAATCTGTCAACCTGGAGGCTCATGAGTTTTCAAGTTCTCATTCATTGAGAAGTGTACTTTGGTTTATTTTGCATGAAGTGGGATAAACTTCATCTCTTATTGAGAGATACAGTAGCACTCAAATTCTTTGTGTACATTGGGGAAAAAAAGGTCCAGTGTTGACCTCACAGAGTTGTTTTCATGTGGCGACATATCATTGTCATGACCAACTGACATGTATTTTGGTTGGTTGTTTCTTTCCAATTTCTTAATTTATTACAGTAACCTTAAGACTTTCTCAGCTAATAAACTTACAATACAGCATTACATACAACACCCCAAATAATAACACTTGCATTTTGTTACAGTGAAACAGATTTTCCTAATTATAACATATTTCTCTCTCTTTCTGTTCTGTGTTTTCAGTGAATATCTGTCTCTAATTTGGAAAGCTCATATTCCTATTGTACACATTTTGTGTTAGGAGTTTTTAAAGTTCTAACCCACTACCAGTTATTTACATTATAACTTTTTCTAGAGCATTCAAGCTATGCTACCATTTAATGTTTATTATTATTATTATTATTTTAACAATCTCTTTTGCTCACCATGGCTGCATTTATTTTATCAAAAATTTTCAGAATTTTCAGCATCATTACTCCAGTCTTTTTCTTCAGGATTCTTTGATGAATATGGAATGTTAAAAAAACAACATTTATTTGAAATAGAAATCTTTTGTAACATTGTACAAGCCTTTACTGCTGCTTTTGATCAGTTTATTGCATCCTTGCTGGTCAAAATTATTTTTTTCTTTAAAAAAATTTACTGACCAGTAGCCACAAACTTTTGAATGGTATACGTCCACCCAACTGAGCACAGACCTTCAGCTTGTTGTTATTTAGTGACCATTGACACGTAACACATGTGAAAATAAGTAGACAGAGTGCAGTAGAAGAGACAAAAACACAGGGGTTTTGAGATTAAGAACAGTCCAGGACTATTTTAACTGTAACAATCTCAAAATATACAACCCATGGCAAGATATGCTGAAAAAACATAAAGAAACTGTGCAGACTGATGCAAGAATGTATCCTGTGTGAACGGCCCCTTAGATTACTGTCTGATTTTTAGACTTACTTTGACAAAATGTTCAAATTCTGACTCAATTTCAAAATCAAACTGTTGAATGTAAATGCATACAAGCATTTGTGCCTATATGGTATATATAAGGCTCTTAAACCTTCCATTTACATTTCTAATCCTCTCTCCTACAGTGTTTGTTGTTGTTTGAAAGTATGCAATGAATCAGTCCGGACTGAAATAACCTGCTTGTCCTCTTCTCTCCTCCTCTTCCTCCTGTTCTTCCTCTCTGTGTGCTGCCCTCTGCTGTCCCTGTCCTCCTCTGCTCCAGCGGCTGCTCCTCTGCCTCCAAACTGCTCCTCTGGTTCTGCAACACTAGGCCTGTTCCTGTCTAGTGCTGTGTGGGGAGTTTTCAAGTGAGTCCTTGTCACACTCACACACACTCTTTTCTTTTCTCATCACTTAAAGGTTTCTTTGAGCACCTGACTTCGCCTCATTTTTTCAGCGTGGCATCTACATTTAAAATGCTTAATGGTTTGTAATGCATGTGTCTGTTTTTGTGTGTGTCCTTTAACTGTGTGTTTGTATATGCAGATTTATTCTAAGTAGTTCTTCATGCTTTAGTGAGCCTGCATGGAAAATAATGGCACTTTCATTATTCTGCTTTTTTTGTTTATCATTGCTGCTATGAATGGTGGTTCATTCGGTGTTCTTATACATGTGGATCACAGTCGCTAATCATTCAGCCCAATTATTAGGTTCTTTATGGTACATTCAAAAGGTTGAGATAATATGTCCATTTAAAAAAAATCTCCATTAATTACTAAAGGTAAACATCACTTTTAATATTATTGACGCTGAGGGTTAGGGATTTGAGTATAACACCTCAATAGATATAAGACCTTGTGAACCGAGTGAGCACGGGTGTATTTTTCGAAGCATGTTTATAGCTCAGTAAATGTGCTGTAAGTGCACTGCTTTCAGTGTAAGACTGACTCACGTTATTTACACATGAGAGTGATGAAGAAACCACATCATATCTGCCTGCATTACTGTAAAATGATGATGTGTGGTTACATTAGATGATCAGATTTTGGAGTTAGCACTGTTAGTTATTTGGTTTCAACACCCGACTTCATTTATTTGTTTATTCTGAATAATCATCTTTTGTTTTGTGTACACCAAGTTCAAATATAAAGATCAAATGAGAAGGAGTACTATTAACTACTTATATTTACTATTTGTAAATATTTAATTGACTGATTAATTAATTAATTAATTACCTAGTTAATTATTGATTGTTTCTACATGTACACTACTGATTAAATGTTTTTGGGTCAGAAATATATATTTATTTATTTATTTATTTATTTATTTATTTATTTATTTATTTATTTTTATTTGAAATTGAATAAAATATTCTATTCAGCAAAGATGCATTAAATTGAACAAACGTGAGAGCCTTTGAACTTTTTATTCATCGAAGAATCCTGAATACATTATATTATTGTTTCCACAAAAATATGAAGCAGCACAATTTTGATAATAATCAAAAATGTTTCTACATTAGAGTGATTTCTGAAGGATCATGTGACTCTGAAGACTAGAGTAATGATGCTGAAAATTCAGCTTTCCATCACAGAGATGCATTACATTTTAAAACATTTTTTAAAAGAAAACAGTTATTTTAAACTGTAATAATATTTCACAATTTTACTGTTTTTACAGTATTTTTTGATCATTTTAAATAAGGAACTTTATTAAAAAATCATTAAAAAATCTTACTGACCCCAAACTATTGAATGGTATTTTACATATTTAGTTGTAATATGTTTTATTCACTTTTTTTTTAACACATTTGTAATTGAATTAACAATAAACAATATTTACATAATGTATATTTATTGTATTTGTTAAATTTGTTTATTAATTAACTTAAACCTAGAATAATAAATGCTGTTAAAATAGTTACATATAATTAATTTAATTCATAATACCTAATTCGTTTACTGGCGTTAACTAATTGTAAACCAAACTACTTTTTCATTAATTTCCTGCAAAAATACCTATATCATAATCTATAGCCTGTCATGATTTAAAATTACTCATACATGATAATAAAAGAATTTGCTCAAATCGCCCACCTCTATATGAAAGCATTAAGAACAGATCTGAGCATTATGATTGAGGTGTCGTGTGCTCGTCGCTTGTTTCCACGAGACAGACTCCCGCTTTCCTCCTAATGAGCACACGCTCGCGGAGCAGCTCTCCTCTCACGCAGGTTTCGCTAAATTATCCTTTGCAAATAATTGCAGTTTCTCTCCTGTTTACATGCCGCATTGATGCCTCATCACCTCAGAAAGTTTTGAGGCTTTCTTCTCAGTTCACAACTTTCTAAAGATCAATAGGTGCGATAAATTGAGAAGACGGCTTTTAAACAGGAAGTCAGGGGAAGATGGGTCTGTGTTAGCATAACACAATATTATTATTCAGCATTGAGAGTGAATGATTTCCTCCCTGTGCCGGCGTAACTGACTTTGTTCAACGTGACACGCTCAGAGGAGCGTCGTGCAGGGCCGCCGGTGAACACGCAACACACATCAATATTCTTCTAATTGTCTGGGCTGATGTATCCAGAGCTATGAAACGCTCAGAGCCTTGAGCTTCTGGTAATTTGACTGTTATTATAGCAAATCAATGGCCAAGCAGCCCAGGTTACTGAAGACAAAGGAGCTAAACCAGAGCCGAGAGACCAGTGCGTCTAATAGGATGTTTGGCATGTGTTATTAGAGCTGATTTGGACATACGGTACTGCGGCGTTTGAGGACAGATGTGTCGGGGGACGTGAGGTTAGCTGGCTGGGACTGACCGTGCAAGATTTGTCACATCTTTTTCTCAATGATCTGGTTCTGATGTTAAAGATCTGACATTTGGCCCTGATCCTGCCTTTTAATAACATGCTGCTTCCTGCCTCTGTGTTCTGAATACAATTGCATTTCCATGAAGATATTAAGCAGCACAACAGTTGTTAATGTTAATAATATTAAGCAGCAGCAAATCAGCAAATTAGAATGATTTCTGAAGGATCATGTGACACTGAAGACTGGAGTAATGATGCTTTAACTATATCCTATTATTGTTTTGATGCTTGAATTAAACATCAAAACAATAATAGTTTAGTACATCTTTATTTTTTATTTTTTGCATACATTAGAATGTGTCCTGTTTAATTTTATTTCTTCTGAGAAAAACATAATGACTGTTATACATTTTTTTTTTACCATGATATACAGAAGACGCCCACTAAAATGTCATTCAGTGTATCAATAGTTCATTAAAAAAAAAATAAAAAAATAAATAAAAATATTGTCAGGCATATTTAGAAGAATCATTAGATGACATTATTTATATATATATATATATATATATATATATATATATATATATATATATATATATATATATATATTATTTTATTTTTTTATTTTATTTTTTTTTTTAAGTCTTTTCTACTATACTTCAAACCACAAGGTTTTACCCATTTAAAATATAATTAAGTTTAGTATGATCACTATTATATAAGTACATGTCAGAATGAGTGTTTCATTTCATCCATATTTTGACATTTTATTTTCAAAAAAAGTTATTTGAAACATTAAACTTGCATTGAATGTGTTTTTTGTTTATATAAAATCGCTTTTATATACATAGAAATATACACTTTTATGTGAATTTAATATATCAAAACACTAGTAAATTTAATTTGACTCATCCACTTTGACCCAGAGCCCTCAAAACTTGTTTCTGAAGACAGCTTTGAGCGTGAGATTTGTTTCATCTGTGGCTTGTATCGAGTGCTGTAGTAATTAAGTGTAGGCAGCAAGAGCTCTGCGCTTCATGTTTCTTTGAGGTCATGAAAAACTGAGAGAACGTGGATCTGACCCAGTGATCAAAACACATCTATTACTGCAATTACAACACTGTTTTGCAGCTTCTATTGTGACATCTTTGAGACATCGTTTTTCTTTTTTACTTTTTTATTTTCCAAAAATAGGAAATTATATTTTGAGTTAATAAAATTATTTTGCTTTGTGATATTATTTTTATGACAATGAATCACATTTTTATTACATTATTTGTAGTGTGTAAAAAAGAATGATTACAGTTAATACACACACACACACACACACACACACACACACACACACACACACACACACACACACACACACATAAACATAAATGGCTTTGTCATATTATTTCTATGACAATTAAGCACATTTTTTTGTCACACTATTCAAGCACATTTTCCTAACAAATATCCCCCTATTTTTACTTTTATTAATATACTTATTATATTTAATGCACTAAAAACAGTATATATTCATATATATTATTTATTTATTGGTATATATATTATTAGATATTAGTCAGATATTAGTTAATCATTAGATACTGTTATTATGAATAACTAATTTTATTAGATATTATTAATATATTATTATATTAATGTATTATTATTACATTAAATAAGTATAAATGACTGTTTTATTTGTGCTTAATTGTGCTTTGACGTGTTACATGAGATTCACTCGAGCAAGCCTGGTTAAACTAATCTTGAAACATATCGCTATTGTTTGAACAAGGACAATTATTTCACGGTCGTTCCACAATGACTTTCAACAGTGGGTGGCATTCGGTGGTTTAATTGGATTTGCCTAATAAAATATATATACAGTGGTAAGAGAGCTGAAATTATTTGATTATTTAATGTTTCATTTATTTTATTACAAGCTCACTGAGAGTGGCTTCAGGCGGGAATATTATTCCACTCGAGAAAATGATGGTGTGTTTTGCGTCCGTAAACAGCTGGATTAAAGTGTGGATTTTGGTACTCATAACCCCGTCTGCCAGCACACATTTTCATTTCCACCCCCTCAGCTGGAAATAGTCCAGTTTTCAGGAATCAACTCTTAAAAGCCAATGCAGTCTCAGTGTACCGTATGTGATTTGTGTTTTTATTTCATGGCTGTTAGTGAATTTATTGCACGGCCGAGACAGCAAAGACCCACAGGAAGAGGGTCAGGAAGATCTTGTGTGGTGCAGATAGCAGCGCCATTTACAGAGCTATAAGCATCATGGTTGTCATAGCTCTTTGAATGGTACTGCCATATGCACTAAACTATCAGCATCTCGCTCCTCAATGAGCATCTCCACCTTTCTATCTCTTTCCAAAGGCTTTGTAAGTCATTTATTTCATGTTTGTATCCATTTCTTAATTTGTTCTTGTTTCATTTATTCATTTGAAATTGGTGTTTTGTAACATTTCTCAGAACCCCTCGTGCAAATATGTACTCCCTTACCTCAGAACACCCTAGCAACGAAACGGCAGCACATTAACAACCACTCTGAACACATTAGCAATACCCTGGCTGAGTTTTGCACTCACATTTGCTACAGAAAATGCAAAAGTTTAGTTTAATGAACTATTTAGCATCCTGCAATATCAAGTTAAGCTGAAAAGTCTGTTTAGCTCGATTCGATGCTCTCTAATTGGAGTTACTTTTCTCTAATAAAGGCTGAACATTTATTATGCAGAGGCTCAATTACAGGATGTCCACTGGATCTTGTCAATAACTTTTTGGCAGAAAAGACAGCATTGAATCTGACCATTAGAAGAGGTCTGGGTATTTGTGTAGTTTGCTTGTTTCCATGAGACAAGCTTGTGTTTCTCTCCTAATGAGCACGCGCTTGCAGGACATGGTGGGGTAAGATGTGCCGCACCCTTAACCTCACAAAGTGTGCATCATTTTGTCACATGGCCATACACTGTTATTCAAACGTTTGTGGTTACAGTAAAATAGTAATATTGTGAATATTACAATTTAAAATAACTGTTTTATTATTGTAATATATTGTAAAATGTAATTGATTGCTGTGATCAAAACTGGATTTTCAGAATCATTACTCAAGTCTTCAGTGTCACATGATCCTTCAGAAATCATTCTAATATGCTGATTTGCTGCTCAATTACTATTGGTGCTCAATTATTACTAATGGCTCTTATTAAAAAAGAGATTTTTCTTATTAAAAGAATTTTTACGGCATAATATTTGGATGTATTTTTGTGTATTTTGTTGATTTTTTTTTTATTAGTTATTTATTTATTTTTATTTTTTGTAAAATGATGCGTTTTTACGGTCACATTTGATCAATGTAATGCATCCTTGCTGAATAAAAGTTATTATTTTTTTTTTTTTTTCTAAATCATACTTATGATCAAATCATTCTGACTTGCTGCTCAAGAAACATTATTACTAATTTTAAAAAGGTGAAATTATTGAAAATATTTGTGCTGCTTAATATTATATGGAAACCATGACATATCTTCAGGATTCTTTGATGAGTAGAAAGTCCATTGAACAGTATTTATTTGAAACAGAAATCTTTTGTAACATTTTAAATGTTATTATTGATCAGTGCATCCTTGATAAGTACCTAAAAGTATTAATTTATTTCAAAAATAAAAATAAATCTGACCCCAAACTTTTGAATTTTAGTGTTTATTTAGAAAGGTCCATCATATACAGCTCTCTGTGTTGCACTTTAGATGTTTTTTTTTTTTTTTTTTTTGCATGTCAAGCTAATTTCTACATTTCAGGTAAAACAAAAGGAATTTATCAATGTCTAAAAATATGTATCATACATGATTAGCTAATTATTTTTCTCATTAATGTAAATTATTCACATATTACCAAATGATTCAACTTACCCTTTGATACAACGCTGTTTATTCACATGTTGTGTCATTCTTAACCCTGTGTTATAGATGCTTTCTTATAATTGATGTTGAGGCAACAGCTGAAGTAAAACGGCGCACAGCTTGCCATGCTTTCGCCTATATACCCCCCTTTGCAACATACTCAAAGCCCCTTTTAATACTTACACCAGTCAAAGGAGGCACCTTCCGTGTTTGTGAAAAATTCTGTTTTGTTCCCTAATGCAAACAAATGGGTATTCGAGAAGCAGATCAATGTGCTGAACATTAGGATTGTTCACAGTAAACAGCTCAAAGTGTTCTCAAATCTCTGCAGTTAAAAGTAAACTTCTGGAAAATGTTCAGCGCTGTGCGTCTCCCCTGAGTGCATTAACTCAACAGAATGGGGCGAACCCTGATAAAGCTTGTGTGGTTGAGTGCTGTTTCTATATCAGGTCATAAAGTGAAAACAAAGAGGCAACTCTATTATTAGCTCTTATAAGTTATGTAACAGCAGTCATTGCATGAGAATAATGGGGCACTTAGAGAAGTCCAGCCATGCCCGGCATTCCTTGTTTTCGTCCAGCAGTATTTTTCACAGCAAAGGGACACTGAGCCAAACTTTTAAGATTGTTGTTTGTTTGTTTTCCAAAAGCTGCATTATCCTCTGTACTCTCTTGCTCTTGTAAACCACTATTATGCTTCTAATTGCAGTTCTCATGATCACGCCACCTGCCATTTAACTTCACAATCTGTTTCGTAGTGACTAAAGTCTTTTTAAAATATATCTGCCAGCCAAAAGTTTGGAATATTTTTTTTTAACAATGCTCACCAAGGCTGCATTTATTTGCTAAAGAAAAAAATGCAAAAAAGGCAGTAATTCTGTGAAATATTATTACAATTTAAAATAGCTGTTTTCGATTTGAATATGTATTCAAATGTAATTGATTTCTGCGATATAATGCTGAATTTCCAGAGTCGTTACTCCAGTCTCCAGTGTCACATGATCCTTGAGAAATCATTCTAATATGCTGATTTGCTGCTCAAGAAACATTTATTATTTATATCAATGTTGAGAACAGTTTTACTGCTTAATATTTTTATGGAAACTGTGAAACACTACCATTCAAAAGCTTAGGGTAATTATGAAAAGTATACTTTTATTCAACAAGGAAGCATGACATTGATGAAAAGTAACAGTAAAGACATTTTTAATTTTACAAAAAAACAATATAAATAAATAAAATGCTGTTCTTTTGAACTTTATATATATTCATCAGAGAATCCTGAAAAAAATGTATCATGGTTTTCGCAAAAAAAATTAAGCAACATTATTAATTACTGAGCACCACTAATAATTGAGCAGCCAATCAGCATAGGATTTCTGAAGGATCATGTGACTCTAAAGTAATGATTCAGAAAATTCAGCTTTGATCACAGAAATAAATTACATTTTAAAATATATTCAAATATAAAACAGTTATTTTAAATTGTAATATTATTAAAAACTTTTGGTGACCAATGTACATTTTGCATACACTGCACATTTATAAGCTCTGTGGTTTTATTTTACTCTCTGTGCACAGCTGTAAGATATAAAGTTTTGTGCACTGATGTGTTTATAGTCTGATTGGCTTCGGTCTGTAAGTGTTGTAATAACGTGGCGGTGGTTGGTCAATAGAGTCCCTCTGTCCCGCTGCGCCATAAAGCCACAGCCAGAATAAACAAGCCATTTTAAGATGATCTGTGTTTGATGACACATTCACATCTCAAAGCTAGGAAATAATGAACATGCAGCATAATTCTGCAAATGACCAATTTTCCCATTTCTTTGAATATTAGTTCAGTTTCTTTCTGAGTTAGATGTGTTAAATAACTCATTTGGAGTCTTAGCCAGCAATGCCTCTCTGCAAATCACTGTAAGACTAAAATTTGAAGTAAATATCTTTATTTATTCTCTTTTGATCGATCTTTGTTGCTGTATTTAATACTTCCATCCTGTGCTCTGGTCCAGCTCATGCCACTGAAATGCAGATATGGAAAATACTTTCATTCAGCTACAATAGATTCATTAAGCTTCATTTAGCTTAAAGGGAAATCTATGAAGGCATATGTTTCTAATAACTATTTTGCTGAAAATATAATAGATGTGATTGTCACGAATCCGGTTCATGGTCTTCCGTCCACTCACCATCAGAGGTCGCCCTTCCTTCATATTGACTCTCGCACCACACAGACTGTTGCCCATTACACTGGACTGCATTTCCCATCATTCATTGCACTGAGCACACAACTGTCATCATCACACAGCTGTCTCAATCACACGCTCACACCTGAGAACTATCACACAATTACACACCCTATATAAAACAAGGACTTCCGTTCACAGATCGCCGAGTATTGATCTGTGTATAGCACTCCTCAAGCGCTAGCTGCCTTACCGTGCCATTCCGTGTCTCTGTTCAGTTCCAATATTGTCCTGCGTTTTTCACTCCCCTAGTGTTAGCTGCGATACGGAACCTGTTTCTTGTTTTCTAGTTTGTGTTCCCTGTATGTACCCCTGTCTCACCGTTCGGACTCTGTTTATGCCTCACCTGGACTATTGCTCTTGTACCTGGATTATCTCTCTGCCTTACCCTGTTGGATATTGTTCGCCGATCGTCGACCCACGCTTGTCCTAGGATTATTCTGTGTCTTGCCCATGCCTTACCTGTTTGCCGTTGTTTGACCCTGCCTGTGTTTTGACCACGTCACTGTATAATAAAAGCTTTGCACATGGATCCGCACGTCTCACGTCTTGTTGGCTCCGTTACAGAATACTCAGCCACACGAGGATCCAGCGGCTTTTCTACGGAACCCTGGCCAGGTATGGACCCTTTCGACCAGCTGTTCGACCTGAGACAAGGGAATTCATCTATTGAGGAGTACATCACTCAATTCTGTGAGTTATATTATAGGGTACCCTTTGATGAGGTCGTATTAAAAGACATTTTTTGCTTCGGATTAAATGAGCCCATTAAGTCAACAGAGAGTCAGCACATGCTTTGCTGTGTGCTGACTCTCTGTTTACTGTGGGTGTCGCGGAAGAGGAACGCGATACCACGTCTGTGACTGAAATGGTGGATGCACCAGAGCGCGCTCACAAAATGGCGGTGACAGCGGAGTCTGGTTGCAAAATGGCGGACACAACAACGACCCGTTATGTCACAGCTATCATTCATGAGTCAAGTCACGTCACAGTCGATCTTCATGAGCTAAGTCAAGTCATAATTGATTGTCATGAATCAAGTCTAGTGACAGTCCATTGTCATGAGTCCAGTCACATCTCAGCTGATCTGCCAGAATCTCGTCACATCACAGCTGATTATCCTGAGTCTCGTCATATCTCAGCTGATCTTCTAGAGTCTCGTCATGTTTTCGCTGATCGTCCAGAGTCTCGTCACGTCACAGCTGATCATCCAGAGTCACTTCACGTCACAGCTGATCATCCAGAGTCACTTCACGTCACAGCCGATCATCCAGTGTCACTTCACGTCACAGCTGATCATCCAGAGTCACACCGGGTCATAGCTGATTATCCAGAGTCACACCGGGTCACAGCTCATCATCCAGAGTCTCGTCACGTCTCAGCCGATCTTCCAGAGTCTCGTCATGTCTCCGCTGATCATCCAGAGTCTCGTCACGTCTCAGCTGATCTTCCAGAGTCTCGTCACGTCTCAGCTGATCTTCCAGAGTCTCGTCACCTCTCAGCTGATCTTTCAGAGTCTCGTCACGTCACAGTTGACCTTCCAGAGTCTCGTCACGTCACAGTTGACCTTCCAGAGTCTCATCATGTCTCCGCTGATCTTCCAGAGTCTCGTCATGTCACAACTGTTCATCCAGAGTTATGTCATGCCGTGTCTGTTGCACCCAGATCATCAAGGTCAGTCTTCCTGTATCCCAGTCTGATGTCTAGTGTGAGGGATGTACCGCTGGTGTCTGCACACGCAGCTGGCATCCCCAAATCCACTCACTCCAACCCTTATGTCCCTGAACTAATTCTCCTGTCCGAAGTGCTTCCCATGATAGGAATCGCTTTATGTTGCGTTTGGACTGCGTACACCACTGCAGAACTGCCCGAGGTGGCGGCACCCGCTGCAGCTTCTCCAGAGGTGGTGGCACATGCTGCAGAACCTCCAGAACCAACGGGGCTCGCCTCAGCCCATTGTATGGTGGTGGCGCCCAGCAATGTTCTCTTAGCCTGTCGAGTTGCGGTAGAGGAGACTGTTAAAATTGTAGATCTTCCAGAGTTGGCGGCGACCGCTGCAGAACCTCCGGAGGTATCAGGTGTCTGTCACGAATCCGATTCATGGTCTTCCGTCCACTCACCATCAGAGGTCGCCCTTCCTTCATATTGACTCTCGCACCACACAGACTGTTGCCCATTACACTGGACTGCATTTCTCATCATCCATTGCACTGAGCACACAACTTTCATCATCACACAGCTGTCTCAATCACACGCTCACACCTGAGAACTATCACACAATCACACACCCTATATAAACCATGGACTTCCATTCACAGATCACCGAGTATTGATCTGTGTATAGCACTCCTCAAGCGCTAGCTGCCTTACCGTGCCATTCCGTGTCTCTGTTCAGTTCCAGTATTGTCCTGCGTTTTTCACTCCCCTAGTGTTAGCTGCGAAACGGAACCTGTTTCTTGTTTTCTAGTCTGTGTTCCCTGTATGTACCCCTGTCTCACCGTTCGGACTCTGTTTATGCCTCGCCTGGACTATTGCTCTTGTACCTGGATTATCTCTCTGCCTTACCCTGTTGGATATTGTTCGCCGATCGTCGACCCACGCTTGTCCTAGGATTACTCTGTGTCTTGCCCATGCCATACCAGTTTGCCGTTGTTTGACCCTGCCTGTATTTTGACCACGTCACTGTATAATAAAAGCTTTGCACATGGATCTGCACGTCTCACATCTCGTTAGCTCCATTACAGTCTAAAAAGTCTCCCAAATTCCCAAGCCAATCCTTTTGAAAATAAAGGGATGACTTATTAATTGATTCAGTCATAAAGCTCAAAGGCCTTTTGAATCTCATAATAGCAAAGAATGAATATACTGTATAGGGAGTATTTTTGCTTCTTTCATGTAATATTTATTTTAAATAAATCGCTGTAGAAAATGGCAAGCTATTTTGTCGTCTGCATCGCTGGCTTTTGTGTGAGAGACTGGTGTAAGATACGGTGTTTCATTCACGTCAGATGAATGAAACACTGTATAGTACATAATATAAATTATCCTTGACTGATGGTTAAAACACGAACACTTCTTAGGAACAGAGCTGATCATAAAAAGATTATTATTATTTTTTTTTTCTGAAGACACTTTATTTTTATGAAAGATTGAACTGGAATAGAAAGGCTTATGAAATCATAATTCCAGGAATATAACTGAACTTTAAGTCATGTATTATGTATTATTACAAACATGTATTTGCTACATCTGAGTAATGACTGGGAATATATTGTTTCTTTTTTCATTTATTTTCTATGAAGGGAAAACCTTATCTCTCCAAAGCTGCTCTGTTTAATGTAAATATCAATTTTGTCTTTCTCTTTAAATTCCTAGAAATCATGCATTAACTCAAAAATAAAACAACTCTCCTCACACATGTAATCTGTAAAGATACAGTCCTCTGATGGGGTTCAAATAAACATTATACATGACAGTGTTTAGCTAACAGGAACTTTGTCTGACGTTCTCTCAAACTTATGAACAAACGTTCTTCCAGTGACATTAATAGAACATTTGTTGAAAGTTAGCCTATCTAGTCTTTAATAATGCTGTCAAAACATTAGAACAAACATTATTTATCTATCTTTCATGTTTTTTTTTCTTCTGAAACATTTTAGTTGGATATTCATCTAATGTTTTTATGTTTGTTTGTTTTTTTTAAATGTAAGTTGTTTCAGAACTTTCAGAGAACATTCAAAAGTAACATTCCCATAATGTTTCCAAAATGATAAAATGGAATGTTAGCACAGCCAAGGGGGAAAAAAATGGCATTTTAAAAAAACATTTAAAAAAAAATAAATTAATTAAAAAAACTGGACATTTAGAATGTTTAGAGAAATCACGCTGAACAGAATGATTCAGTTATATAATGTCTAATGGAATAAATGCATTAACTGTTATTTTTTTTTTACCAATGTTAAACACATTTCATTAATCACAAGCATTACTGCAGTAACTTTAACAGCCCTAATAAAACAGAAACAAATAAGTCCGTTTCTGACAAACAGAGGTTTAAAGGAATGTAGAGAGCATAATTAGATTTTTAGATGGACTGATGAGAAATGTGTGAGAATATGTGTCTGATGTTCTAGAGGTGACACATCAGATTGTTTATTTTTCTGAAAACAGAAAAAACCGAAAAGCTGAAGACTTAAGCAAACAATTGAGGTACTGAAGCAATTGCATTAGTGAGTTTCTTTTTCATATTGCAGTGGTCTTGTTTTAAAGTGTCTATAGGTATGATATTGAATGAATGGAAGGAAACATCTCTAGGGCTGAGTGATAAAATAATTAAATCTGGCACCCAAAAATAAAAAATTAACCCTGGATGAAAGATGGAATAAAGAACAATGGAAGATTGTTTGTAAATGCTTGTAGAGCAAGTGATTTATTGGTTAAATTACATTACAAATGCAGAACAAACATTGCTGTTGATGTTTTTGAATTCTGAATGTTAAGATTAAGTCATCATCTGAGACGCTACAGACAGGTAAACACCAGCTGCTTACAGGGATTTCCTCACTGATAACACACTAGCCTGGCCGTTTCCATTATTCATGCGCTATTCATCGGTTCTTACCTGGTGCAGTTGCTGGATAATCCTGTGTATGTAGAGTGGCCTGCTGGGATTGGACGAGTAGATCAATCCAATGCATGTAGTGTGGTATTATGAGTTCTACATTGATGCTGTCCTTCTGGTAACTTCAGCCTTCACTTAGAGGGAGACTTGAAATTTTATTAGTAGATTTTGTTCTGGTTTATATCATGGAAAAATGAATCGGACATCGACCTCAATGAGTTTGCACTCCCTTCTGGTCTTGGTTCTTTCAGTTAGTTCTGACAGACTTACTCTGAAATATATACAGACTTCTAGTGTTTTTATACTGATTAAATCCAGTTCTGTTTTTTAAGGTTTCATATTATATGTTCATATTATATTATGTTTATTAACCCTCTGGTACTCTTTGGTCATTTTTGACCGAAAAATTGTTTTTTTTTTTTGTTTTTTTTTTACATTTTATTTCATCGGAATGGTGCAAATTTTGGTAAAGGTTTTGGGACTTGCTATGTGAACGCAAAAAATGGCAAGTGAATTTCATCTAGTGGAAACGTTTAGTGCTGTGCCCAAACAAAAATATTTCTGAAAGCTAATTATTTGTGATATCAACCTCAGATTTGGAACACAGCTTGTTTAGATTTATGGCTTTGATTTTCGTGCAGTTTCAGAGTAAAACATGTTTTGGAAACTTATTTAGATTTATGCCTCATGCCACAAACTTAAGTCTGTACTCCAGAGCATTCAAGGTTTAGGACCATTTAAGTCAGAAATTAAATTTTCAGGTCTGTTCAAAAAGTGGTTAACAGGTAACAAATAGATTATAATTATATTTGTATTTGATAAATATAATTTAGTGCCATAAAATCCCCTAAAAAAATGCAAAATGATAAATAATATTATTGAACAAAAATATAGTACATTCATTACATTGAAATAAAAAATAATTATATAAATAAACTGTCATTTTCTTGTGGGGTGCAGATGATTATGTTTTCTGTCCTTGTAGGATCATTTAGTGTATATTATAACTATCCACAATGTGGGGAAAATGGGACCTGCACACAGGTTAAACCTGTATGGTGAATGTTGGCGCTGATTCTTTCCTTTGTTGTTTTTGACTTTCTGTCCGTCTCATTCTCAGTCCTGCCGCCAGCCTCCTCCACAGCATATCTGTTTCTGATTTCTCTCAGAAAACAATCAGGTCATGGTCCTGTTCTGGTGCCACTCAGCTCCACAATAATCAGGTCTCCTATCTGTGTGCGTGTGTTTGAGGAGCCTCACACAGTTCTGGGAAGACAGACACACACACGTATACGTGCCGGCAGGGGAAATGGCATGATCCGGCTGGACTGACATCACCATCTGGCTGACAGTGGTCTAGAGTCTAGAGTCACGTAGCCAGACGTTTGACTTCAAGCATAGCGTTTGGTTCACATTGCAGCCAATAAACATAAAATTTCTCAAGAGCAATTTTTGAAGGGGGCACAAATATTACAGCCAGAATTGTACTTGTAAGGATAGGAACATCACAATATGTACTTGTAAGGATATCAGTTCACACTCAGGCTTATCGCTGTGTTAGTTGTAGTGGGTGAATTACTATCCAACAAGCTACAGTATTAGGGCATGTTCACACTTGGTGTCTTTTTTGACAAGAAGAAGTTGACGAGCACTTTTTTAGTGAAATATAAAGCTGGCAGAGACTTTTTTCAACTTGAAAAGATGCTCTGAGCTGCAGAAAAAGATGCCGGCGGTGGCGTTTTAAAAAGCGCTCAGGACTTTTTTGAAAACACGGTTTACTTCATAGGATTATAATGTAAAACAGACGCTGGCAGCTTAAAAAAAGACGTCAAGTGTGAGCATAGCCTTAAACAAGCTATGCTAAGTAACCTTATAATCGCTCATAGAAAAATATAGGATATCATAATTTTTTTGTCATGACTAATGTATTAATGATCCAGCATCATCTGTATTAAAGAGAAAGAATCACTTCATCCGATGTTTAAAATGAATAAAATATCCTCAACAGCCTACTTACACATAACTACTGAAGAACTTTGCTTTCTCCCACCGGACTTGTGTGTTTATCGGTATAAAGGGGGAAAGCAGGCAGTGGACCAAACCACTGTGAGGCAAGGGAGGGGGGACTCAAAACATGTATAAACTGAAAATGCTTTTTTTTGTTTTTTTTGTTTTTTGCGTTTATATTGTTTTATTACTTACATAATTATTTTAAGTATATGTCCGTTATATTATTTACAATACACAGAGTAGTTTGTAATGATATTTGTAGGGGGGAAACCCTCAGATGGGGGTATATATATATACATTCATTCATTCATTCATTCATTCATTCATTCCAGTCTGTCTGAATGACATGTTGAAACAGAACAAACTGAGACAGACTAAATCCAGAAGAACTGTTGTAACGTCTCCAAGACGCTTCAAGAAACCTACCTGCAGATCTTCCTGAAAAACTATGTTCAAGTGCACTGAGGGCAAAAGCAGCTTTAAACACAAAGGATGCTCACACCAAATGTTGATTTAATTTAGTTAATAGAAGTTCATTGATAAAGAAAATCTATTTATATCATTATGTTAGACAGCATCCTCATTTTACAGCATTTTTACACAAGTGCCTAAAACGTTTAACAGTACTGTAGCTTTGCAGGTAGGTTTCTTGAAGGGTCTTGGAGATGTTGTCACAGTTCTTCTGGATTTAGTCTGTCTCAGTTTGTTCTGTTTCTTCATGTCATTCCAGACAGACTGGATGATGATCAGATCAGATCTCTGTGTGGAGCACTGGCTGCTGTCAGACAAACATCTCACTGGATTATTACAATTAATGGCAAAATGAATGTTTGGAAATGTAAACTGATATTTCCTACTGACACACTACAGCAAAAGATAGAAAGAACTGACTTAAAACCATTTTTAGCTGCTGAAAATACTAGTGTTCTGATCATTTTGGCCACCACTGTATATATAATTTCTATTTTTTTCTATGCAATTTGTTCCTGTAATGCAAACTTTTTTCAGGCTTCTTACTTTTTTTATTTTTTAAGCATTTATTTGAAATAAATGTCTTTTGTATCATTATAAATATCTTTACTGTCCTTTTTGATTCTTTTAATGCATCCTTTCTGAATTAAAAAAAAAAAAAAAGTATTAATTCCTTTCAAACAAAGCTTGCTGACCCCAAACTTGACCCCTACACTACCTGAATGGTAAAAAATAAATGCTGAAGGTATGGTAACATGTTTCCAAGAGAGTTCAGTTCATGTCAAGAAGTCATAAAATTACAGATGAGTGGTGTTTCTCTTGCACTTTCTGAGGACTGTCACAGTTAAGGCCTGTTAGTCTGTCACTGAACGAGAGATGCGATGCGTCAGGATCTGCTGAGATTGGACTCATTTTGTAGTGCCCTGTCTGACCTGAAGTGAACTAGAATATGTCTGAATAGATAAGTTGGTAATAGCTTGTCAAGCCGCTCTTCCTGTGAAGTGGCCTGGAATTGCAGATGCTATCAGACACCAAAGAAAGTTATCTTGCCCTGCCTTTACTGGTTAATCGTGAACAGTTCAGTAAGAGGAGATTTTCCTGGATTGCCTCCTCTCTCCCGCTGAAATGATAGTGCGCATGTCACAAACTGCATCACAGAAAGGTCATTTTATCAGATAAGAGAGCTTGATAAACAGGCTTTAGGGCTCCAATTAAATGAGCCTTCTGTTATCACCACCTGCATGAGACTTATGTGTTTTAAACAGGAGAATAGTTTGTCTTTCAGCTCTCTGCTTATAATGGTGTATTGTGGAGATACAGGTCTGTTATTTATTGGAAGCATTAATTTTAGTCAGTTCTCCTTTGAGTCTGACAAAAGTGGATTTTAATTAAGAGGACCTTTTGTATCAGCAGTCAACTGAAACTTTCATGTCTTTTGGTTTTTGTGCCAACATTTGCCTGCATAAAATCCTCATGCACTCAGCTTTGATGTAAATGTAACTTACGATGATGCCAAATGTATTTTTTTCTACTATATATATATATATATATATATATATATATATATATATATATATATATATATATATATATATATACACGGTTAGGGCTGGGTATCGTTCCAAAATTTTCGATACCGATACCTTTAACTTCGATACCGCTTCCTGAACGCTACTTTTTTCGATACCAATTTTATTAAATCAGTTTTAACAAGATTACATTATCTCAAAAAAAAAAAAAAAAAAAAACTTTGGTTTTATTTTTTTCAGCTTCTTGACATTTATGTAGACTCAAAGACTCCTGAGCCACTGCACAAAGGAACAAAATATATCCAACACAATAAATCAGTGCAAATAATTTTAATAAAGCTCAAATAGTTTTCAGTTTACACATCTGTTAGGCTATGTTTACACTAGTGCATGTTCGTTTTAAAACGCATAGCTCAGACAGAATCATCATTTCTGTTCTTTTTCCACTAATTTACTGATAAGCATTAGCACCTTCCAGCGCTGTCTGCAGGTATGTATAACGTTATATGCCTTCTCTCTTCCGCAATCGCTGTTCTGACTGATCGCTGTCCAGAGGACATAACATATTTCAGCAACATTACATGGCCAAAACACACATTAGACGGCAAACGGAAGTTATTACAAACACTCGATGGTGGTTTAAAGTGAGTTTTGAGTAAAAGCGGAATATAAATCTTATTTATTGTCTTATGTAGCATGGTGCTACAGTGTGCATGAATGGTCACGTAACACTTTTGGTCGTGTCGTATGGACTGAGATCTTTTCTGAATTTTTAAACAAAAACGCACAGGTGTAAACGTAGCCTTATGTATAAGGGGGTTATGACGCTTTCACGCTTCAGCCTCATGTGTGAGCCACATCTCTGAGTGTAAACAGTGTAAAGTAGTAGGTGCGTTCGAATTGACGCGGTGCTGCGATGTATCGCGAGATATAGAGAGCAGACTGCTCTGTACGCTTTCGAGTCGCTCTCGCAGATGTCAAACACTCGGTGCGTTCCAATCGGGATATATCGCCCTCCAAAGGGCACTTCGGAGTGAAAACAATCATGGCCGCCGTATTGAAGGGTCGTTCCAAACCGAAGAGCTCAAAACTAGCCACTTCAAAGGGCCCTTCGGAATGAAGGATTTCGAAGGGTACAACTGATGGACACTTCGGGCTCCTATGATCCTTTGCACAGATTCTTTGCATGATTACGGCGCTTCCGTATGATGACGCAGAAAGGCACTTCAAGAAACAGTTGTTTGGTCCCCTACATCCTTCAACCCTTCGACGCGCTCACTCCGGAGGGTAAAGCCCTTTGAAGGGATTAGGGCATAGGGATGAGCCCTTCCGAATGGAACGCAGGGACTGATCGATCTGCACCTGTGCGGCGCCGCTTCTAGTCCAACACACCTAGTGCTGCAGGCTTATTGGCTCACTGACGTTGACGAGATTAACCCCTTAGGTATCGAAATTTGGTACCGAACGGCAAGACGTTTTTCGATACTCGATGGTATCGAGGTAATTCGGTCGGTGCCTAAAAAGTATCGAACTCGATACCCAGCCCTATATAAGGTACACAAATATGACGGTTCGGTACGTACCTCGGTTTAACGTCACAGTTCGGTATGATTTTGGTACAGTAGGGGAAAAAACTAAACTTATTTTTTTTTTCTTTTTTTTTTTTTTATAAATAGTGGTTTACTGACAAAGTTGCTCTTTCTTTAAATACATTCAGTTATTAAAATGAAAATTTTCTTAGTGATAAAAATCTACCTCAGCTTATGCTTAAAACTATAGGGAGCCTATTTATTTTTAAATAGATGATCAACACTCAACTTAAAAAAAAATTGTATGCAAACATGTAAATTGCACATAATGTAGTTTTTAAATGAACTTATAAATAATAAAATTTCTAGGCTATTTGTTAAAATATATTCAGTTACACACTGGCTGTCATAGCATGTTTCATAACAGATTAAACATACATTAAATAATTAAGACTAACAGGTTTAGTAAAATATAATGAGTATATGGTGTAATATTTCGCGAAATGCTCCTCTCTAGACTTCATTTCTCTAGTGAACTAACGAGCTGTGGACACTGATGACTTGCTGAGGTAAATGAAATGCTACATGACATTTTATTTCCACGCTGTTTTGATGATGTCTTTCTGCGGTTGAAGCACTGATTGAGCATGAGGCATGAGATGTTCAGTCACGTTTATTTGCATTAAAACTAGAAGTACAGTGGAAGGAATGATCGCGTTCACTCGTGCTCCGCTCTGCCATTTACACTGCACAAGTCTGCGGCGCATCAGCTTCCTTAAACTTGCATATACTACCATCCTTAATCATATTTCGATCACTGACAAAAAATATTTTGTATTCTGTTAAAATAAAGACTAATTTAATTAGCCTATTCTACTTACGTTTGTATGTGAATTTGAAATCAACCCCAACTTTGGTTTAAAATGCATCACAAGATTTTCTGACCAAAGATCACATGATCACAAATGGAAATCACTTCCGTGAAGTGACCATCTCATGTTCCCTTCACTAACGAACTTCTGGAAGGGCCCTTCGTGAAGGGATTCAGTTGTTCACTTTGGATTGGAAAATCCCTACAAATGTCGTCCCCTTCCCAAAGTGCCCTTCAAGGGCGCAAAAAAGCCGTTTGAAATTCGCCCATTGGATTTGTTCAAAATGTGGATTCATTCAGAAACTAAACACTGCTGTGTTGCTCACAGATGCATAACAGTTCTGTGGTGGCTTTAAAGGTAATATTTTCTCTGCAAAATTGAGCAAAACAGAAAATATTGTGTTTAAAAAACACAATATTAACTACTTTTTACTGAACTGTTGGATAAAATCTAGTGCTGTCAAACGATTAATCGCATCCAAAATAAAAGTTTTTGTTTACATAATATATGTGTGCGTACTGTGTGTATTTATTATTTATATATAAATACACACACATGCATGTATATATTTGGAAAATGTACATGTACATGTATTTACATGCATATATGTATATTCATATAATTTATATTATTTATAAATATATTTAATATATAAAAATAACATATTTTTCTTAAATATATACATGTATGTGTGTGTATTTATATATACATAATAAATATACACAGTACACACACATATATTATGTAAATGAAAACTTTTATTTTGAATGTGATTAATCGTAATTAATCGTTTGACAGCACTAATAAAATCACATTTATCATCTATATACTCTATTATATCCTCTGTAGATCCAAAAAATTTAGACAGTATTCGAGTGGCCTGGCAGAGTGACTTGGGCATAGAATTTACAGAAAGGGAGTGGGCTGATATCCCTGGCCAGGTGCACTCTTCATCTCCTTGTGCCAGGCAT